>JAYWLJ010000072.1:0-600000 GCA_037074615.1 Leucaena leucocephala
GGATTTCGGCCGCGAAAAAGGGGTGCAACACGAGGACTTCCCAGGAGGTCACCCATCCTAGTACTACTCTCGCCCAAGCACGCTTAACTGCGGAGTTCTGATGGAATCCGGTGCATTAGTGCTGGTATGATCGCACCCGATAGGGAGATCGCGATCAATGCATATATTGGCATCCATACGGATCTCATCATAAAAATCCTGGAGAGCAATACGATGACTGAACAAACCGTACTCATCGTGCTTAATTGAGGAGTTTACACTCCAATGGATTTTGTCATCATAAAAAGGGGTGCAACACAAGGACTTCCCAGGAGGTCACCCATCCAAGTACTACTCTCTCCCAAGCACGCTTAACTGCATAGTTTGGACTCGCACGGATTTCGGCCGCGAAAAAGGGGTGCAACACGAGGACTTCCCAGGAGGTCACCCATCCAAGTACTACTCTCGCCCAAGCACGCTTAACTGCATAGTTTGGACTCGCACGGATTTCGGCCGCGAAAAAGGGGTGCAACACGAGGACTTCCCAGGAGGTCACCCATCCTAGTACTACTCTCGCCCAAGCACACTTAACTGCATAGTTTGGACTCGCACGGATTTCGGCCGCGAAAAAGGGGTGCAACACGAGGACTTCCCAGGAGGTCACCCTTCCAAGTACTACTCTCGCCCAAGCACGCTTAACTGCATAGTTTGGACTCGCACGGATTTCGGCCGCGAAAAAGGGGTGCAACACGAGGACTTCCCAGGAGGTCACCCATCCTAGTACTACTCTCGCCCAAGCACGCTTAACTGCATAGTTTGGACTCGCACGGATTTCGGCCGCTAAAAAGGGGTGCAACACGAGGACTTCCCAGGAGGTCACCCATCCTAGTACTACTCTCGCCCAAGCACGCTTAACTGCGGAGTTCTGATGGGATCCGGTGCATTAGTGCTGGTATGATCGCACCCGATAGGGAGATCGCGATCAATGCATATATTGGCATCCATACGGATCTCATCATAAAAATCCTGGAGAGCAATACGATGACTGAACAAACCGTACTCATCGTGCTTAATTGAGGAGTTTACACTCCAATGGATTTTGCCATCATAAAAAGGGGTGCAACACGAGGACTTCCCAGGAGGTCACCCATCCAAGTACTACTCTCTCCCAAGCACGCTTAACTGCATAGTTTGGACTCGCACGGATTTCGGCCGCGAAAAAGGGGTGCAACACGAGGACTTCCCAGGAGGTCACCCATCCTAGTACTACTCTCGCCCAAGCACGCTTAACTGCGGAGTTTTGATGGGATCCGGTGCATTAGTGCTGGTATGATCGCACCCGATAGGGAGATCGCGATCAATGCATATATTGGCATCCATACGGATCTCATCATAAAAATCCTGGAGAGCAATACGATGACTGAACAAACCGTACTCATCGTGCTTAATTGAGGAGTTTACACTCCAATGGATTTTGCCATCATAAAAAGGGGTGCAACACGAGGACTTCCCAGGAGGTCACCCATCCAAGTACTACTCTCTCCCAAGCACGCTTAACTGCATAGTTTGGACTCGCACGGATTTCGGCCGCGAAAAAGGGGTGCAACACGAGGACTTCCCAGGAGGTCACCCATCCTAGTACTACTCTCGCCCAAGCACGCTTAACTGCGGAGTTCTGATGGGATCCGGTGCATTAGTGCTGGTATGATCGCACCCGATAGGGAGATCGCGATCAATGCAAATATTGGCATCCATACGGATCTCATCATAAAAATCCTGGAGAGCAATACGATGACTGAACAAACCGTACTCATCGTGCTTAATTGAGGAGTTTACACTCCAATGGATTTTACCATCATAAAAAGGGGTGCAACACGAGGACTTCCCAGGAGGTCACCCATCCAAGTACTACTCTCTCCCAAGCACGCTTAACTGCATAGTTTGGACTCGCACGGATTTCGGCCGCGAAAAAGGGGTGCAACACGAGGACTTCCCAGGAGGTCACCCTTCCAAGTACTACTCTCGCCCAAGCACGCTTAACTGCATAGTTTGGACTCGCACGGATTTCGGCCGCGAAAAAGGGGTGCAACACGAGGACTTCCCAGGAGGTCACCCATCCTAGTACTACTCTCGCCCAAGCACGCTTAACTGCATAGTTTGGACTCGCACGGATTTCGGCCGCTAAAAAGGGGTGCAACACGAGGACTTCCCAGGAGGTCACCCATCCTAGTACTACTCTCGCCCAAGCACGCTTAACTGCGGAGTTCTGATGGGATCCGGTGCATTAGTGCTGGTATGATCGCACCCGATAGGGAGATCGCGATCAATGCATATATTGGCATCCATACGGATCTCATCATAAAAATCCTGGAGAGCAATACGATGACTGAACAAACCGTACTCATCGTGCTTAATTGAGGAGTTTACACTCCAATGGATTTTGCCATCATAAAAAGGGGTGCAACACGAGGACTTCCCAGGAGGTCACCCATCCAAGTACTACTCTCTCCCAAGCACGCTTAACTGCATAGTTTGGACTCGCACGGATTTCGGCCGCGAAAAAGGGGTGCAACACGAGGACTTCCCAGGAGGTCACCCATCCTAGTACTACTCTCGCCCAAGCACGCTTAACTGCGGAGTTTTGATGGGATCCGGTGCATTAGTGCTGGTATGATCGCACCCGATAGGGAGATCGCGATCAATGCATATATTGGCATCCATACGGATCTCATCATAAAAATCCTGGAGAGCAATACGATGACTGAACAAACCGTACTCATCGTGCTTAATTGAGGAGTTTACACTCCAATGGATTTTGCCATCATAAAAAGGGGTGCAACACGAGGACTTCCCAGGAGGTCACCCATCCAAGTACTACTCTCTCCCAAGCACGCTTAACTGCATAGTTTGGACTCGCACGGATTTCGGCCGCGAAAAAGGGGTGCAACACGAGGACTTCCCAGGAGGTCACCCATCCTAGTACTACTCTCGCCCAAGCACGCTTAACTGCGGAGTTCTGATGGGATCCGGTGCATTAGTGCTGGTATGATCGCACCCGATAGGGAGATCGCGATCAATGCAAATATTGGCATCCATACGGATCTCATCATAAAAATCCTGGAGAGCAATACGATGACTGAACAAACCGTACTCATCGTGCTTAATTGAGGAGTTTACACTCCAATGGATTTTACCATCATAAAAAGGGGTGCAACACGAGGACTTCCCAGGAGGTCACCCATCCAAGTACTACTCTCTCCCAAGCACGCTTAACTGCATAGTTTGGACTCGCACGGATTTCGGCCGCGAAAAAGGGGTGCAACACGAGGACTTCCCAGGAGGTCACCCATCCTAGTACTACTCTCGCCCAAGCACGCTTAACTGCATAGTTTGGACTCGCACGGATTTCGGCCGCGAAAAAGGGGTGCAACACGAGGACTTCCCAGGAGGTCACCCTTCCAAGTACTACTCTCGCCCAAGCACGCTTAACTGCATAGTTTGGACTCGCACGGATTTCGGCCGCGAAAAAGGGGTGCAACACGAGGACTTCCCAGGAGGTCACCCATCCTAGTACTACTCTCGCCCAAGCACGCTTGACTGCGGAGTTCTGATGGGATCCGGTGCATTAGTGCTGGTATGATCGCACCCGATAGGGAGATCGCGATCAATGCATATATTGGCATCCATACGGATCTCATCATAAAAATCCTGGAGAGCAATACGATGACTGAACAAACCGTACTCATCGTGCTTAATTGAGGAGTTTACACTCCAATGGATTTTGCCATCATAAAAAGGGGTGCAACACGAGGACTTCCCAGGAGGTCACCCATCCAAGTACTACTCTCTCCCAAGCACGCTTAACTGCATAGTTTGGACTCGCACGGATTTCGGCCGCGAAAAAGGGGTGCAACACGAGGACTTCCCAGGAGGTCACCCATCCTAGTACTACTCTCGCCCAAGCACGCTTAACTGCGGAGTTCTGATGGGATCCGGTGCATTAGTGCTGGTATGATCGCACCCGATAGGGAGATCGCGATCAATGCATATATTGGCATCCATACGGATCTCATCATAAAAATCCTGGAGAGCAATACGATGACTGAACAAACCGTACTCATCGTGCTTAATTGAGGAGTTTACACTCCAATGGATTTTACCATCATAAAAAGGGGTGCAACACGAGGACTTCCCAGGAGGTCACCCATCCAAGTACTACTCTCTCCTAAGCACGCTTAACTGCATAGTTTGGACTCGCACGGATTTCGGCCGCGAAAAAGGGGTGCAACACGAGGACTTCCCAGCAGGTCACCCATCCTAGTACTACTCTCGCCCAAGCACGCTTGACTGCGGAGTTCTGATGGGATCCGATGCATTAGTGCTGGTATGATCGCACCCGATAGGGAGATCGCGATCAATGCATATATTGGCATCCATACGGATCTCATCATAAAAATCCTGGAGAGCAATACGATGACTGAACAAACCGTACTCATCGTGCTTAATTGAGGAGTTTACACTCCAATGGATTTTGTCATCATAAAAAGGGGTGCAACACAAGGACTTCCCAGGAGGTCACCCATCCAAGTACTACTCTCTCCCAAGCACGCTTAACTGCATAGTTTGGACTCGCACGGATTTCGGCCGCGAAAAAGGGGTGCAACACGAGGACTTCCCAGGAGGTCACCCATCCAAGTACTACTCTCGCCCAAGCACGCTTAACTGCATAGTTTGGACTCGCACGGATTTCGGCCGCGAAAAAGGGGTGCAACACGAGGACTTCCCAGGAGGTCACCCATCCTAGTACTACTCTCGCCCAAGCACGCTTAACTGCATAGTTTGGACTCGCACGGATTTCGGCCGCGAAAAAGGGGTGCAACACGAGGACTTCCCAGGAGGTCACCCTTCCAAGTACTACTCTCGCCCAAGCACGCTTAACTGCATAGTTTGGACTCGCACGGATTTCGGCCGCGAAAAAGGGGTGCAACACGAGGACTTCCCAGGAGGTCACCCATCCTAGTACTACTCTCGCCCAAGCACGCTTAACTGCATAGTTTGGACTCGCACGGATTTCGGCCGCGAAAAAGGGGTGCAACACGAGGACTTCCCAGGAGGTCACCCATCCTAGTACTACTCTCGCCCAAGCACGCTTAACTGCGGAGTTCTGATGGGATCCGGTGCATTAGTGCTGGTATGATCGCACCCGATAGGGAGATCGCGATCAATGCATATATTGGCATCCATACGGATCTCATCATAAAAATCCTGGAGAGCAATACGATGACTGAACAAACCGTACTCATCGTGCTTAATTGAGGAGTTTACACTCCAATGGATTTTGCCATCATAAAAAGGGGTGCAACACGAGGACTTCCCAGGAGGTCACCCATCCAAGTACTACTCTCTCCCAAGCACGCTTAACTGCATAGTTTGGACTCGCACGGATTTCGGCCGCGAAAAAGGGGTGCAACACGAGGACTTCCCAGGAGGTCACCCATCCTAGTACTACTCTCGCCCAAGCACGCTTAACTGCGGAGTTTTGATGGGATCCGGTGCATTAGTGCTGGTATGATCGCACCCGATAGGGAGATCGCGATCAATGCATATATTGGCATCCATACGGATCTCATCATAAAAATCCTGGAGAGCAATACGATGACTGAACAAACCGTACTCATCGTGCTTAATTGAGGAGTTTACACTCCAATGGATTTTGCCATCATAAAAAGGGGTGCAACACGAGGACTTCCCAGGAGGTCACCCATCCAAGTACTACTCTCTCCCAAGCACGCTTAACTGCATAGTTTGGACTCGCACGGATTTCGGCCGCGAAAAAGGGGTGCAACACGAGGACTTCCCAGGAGGTCACCCATCCTAGTACTACTCTCGCCCAAGCACGCTTAACTGCGGAGTTCTGATGGGATCCGGTGCATTAGTGCTGGTATGATCGCACCCGATAGGGAGATCGCGATCAATGCATATATTGGCATCCATACGGATCTCATCATAAAAATCCTGGAGAGCAATACGATGACTGAACAAACCGTACTCATCGTGCTTAATTGAGGAGTTTACACTCCAATGGATTTTACCATCATAAAAAGGGGTGCAACACGAGGACTTCCCAGGAGGTCACCCATCCAAGTACTACTCTCTCCTAAGCACGCTTAACTGCATAGTTTGGACTCGCACGGATTTCGGCCGCGAAAAAGGGGTGCAACACGAGGACTTCCCAGCAGGTCACCCATCCTAGTACTACTCTCGCCCAAGCACGCTTGACTGCGGAGTTCTGATGGGATCCGATGCATTAGTGCTGGTATGATCGCACCCGATAGGGAGATCGCGATCAATGCATATATTGGCATCCATACGGATCTCATCATAAAAATCCTGGAGAGCAATACGATGACTGAACAAACCGTACTCATCGTGCTTAATTGAGGAGTTTACACTCCAATGGATTTTGTCATCATAAAAAGGGGTGCAACACAAGGACTTCCCAGGAGGTCACCCATCCAAGTACTACTCTCTCCCAAGCACGCTTAACTGCATAGTTTGGACTCGCACGGATTTCGGCCGCGAAAAAGGGGTGCAACACGAGGACTTCCCAGGAGGTCACCCATCCAAGTACTACTCTCGCCCAAGCACGCTTAACTGCATAGTTTGGACTCGCACGGATTTCGGCCGCGAAAAAGGGGTGCAACACGAGGACTTCCCAGGAGGTCACCCATCCTAGTACTACTCTCGCCCAAGCACGCTTAACTGCATAGTTTGGACTCGCACGGATTTCGGCCGCGAAAAAGGGGTGCAACACGAGGACTTCCCAGGAGGTCACCCTTCCAAGTACTACTCTCGCCCAAGCACGCTTAACTGCATAGTTTGGACTCGCACGGATTTCGGCCGCGAAAAAGGGGTGCAACACGAGGACTTCCCAGGAGGTCACCCATCCTAGTACTACTCTCGCCCAAGCACGCTTAACTGCATAGTTTGGACTCGCACGGATTTCGGCCGCGAAAAAGGGGTGCAACACGAGGACTTCCCAGGAGGTCACCCATCCTAGTACTACTCTCGCCCAAGCACGCTTAACTGCGGAGTTCTGATGGGATCCGGTGCATTAGTGCTGGTATGATCGCACCCGATAGGGAGATCGCGATCAATGCATATATTGGCATCCATACGGATCTCATCATAAAAATCCTGGAGAGCAATACGATGACTGAACAAACCGTACTCATCGTGCTTAATTGAGGAGTTTACACTCCAATGGATTTTGCCATCATAAAAAGGGGTGCAACACGAGGACTTCCCAGGAGGTCACCCATCCAAGTACTACTCTCTCCCAAGCACGCTTAACTGCATAGTTTGGACTCGCACGGATTTCGGCCGCGAAAAAGGGGTGCAACACGAGGACTTCCCAGGAGGTCACCCATCCTAGTACTACTCTCGCCCAAGCACGCTTAACTGCGGAGTTTTGATGGGATCCGGTGCATTAGTGCTGGTATGATCGCACCCGATAGGGAGATCGCGATCAATGCATATATTGGCATCCATACGGATCTCATCATAAAAATCCTGGAGAGCAATACGATGACTGAACAAACCGTACTCATCGTGCTTAATTGAGGAGTTTACACTCCAATGGATTTTGCCATCATAAAAAGGGGTGCAACACGAGGACTTCCCAGGAGGTCACCCATCCAAGTACTACTCTCTCCCAAGCACGCTTAACTGCATAGTTTGGACTCGCACGGATTTCGGCCGCGAAAAAGGGGTGCAACACGAGGACTTCCCAGGAGGTCACCCATCCTAGTACTACTCTCGCCCAAGCACGCTTAACTGCGGAGTTCTGATGGGATCCGGTGCATTAGTGCTGGTATGATCGCACCCGATAGGGAGATCGCGATCAATGCAAATATTGGCATCCATACGGATCTCATCATAAAAATCCTGGAGAGCAATACGATGACTGAACAAACCGTACTCATCGTGCTTAATTGAGGAGTTTACACTCCAATGGATTTTACCATCATAAAAAGGGGTGCAACACGAGGACTTCCCAGGAGGTCACCCATCCAAGTACTACTCTCTCCCAAGCACGCTTAACTGCATAGTTTGGACTCGCACGGATTTCGGCCGCGAAAAAGGGGTGCAACACGAGGACTTCCCAGGAGGTCACCCATCCTAGTACTACTCTCGCCCAAGCACGCTTAACTGCATAGTTTGGACTCGCACGGATTTCGGCCGCGAAAAAGGGGTGCAACACGAGGACTTCCCAGGAGGTCACCCTTCCAAGTACTACTCTCGCCCAAGCACGCTTAACTGCATAGTTTGGACTCGCACGGATTTCGGCCGCGAAAAAGGGGTGCAACACGAGGACTTCCCAGGAGGTCACCCATCCTAGTACTACTCTCGCCCAAGCACGCTTGACTGCGGAGTTCTGATGGGATCCGGTGCATTAGTGCTGGTATGATCGCACCCGATAGGGAGATCGCGATCAATGCATATATTGGCATCCATACGGATCTCATCATAAAAATCCTGGAGAGCAATACGATGACTGAACAAACCGTACTCATCGTGCTTAATTGAGGAGTTTACACTCCAATGGATTTTGCCATCATAAAAAGGGGTGCAACACGAGGACTTCCCAGGAGGTCACCCATCCAAGTACTACTCTCTCCCAAGCACGCTTAACTGCATAGTTTGGACTCGCACGGATTTCGGCCGCGAAAAAGGGGTGCAACACGAGGACTTCCCAGGAGGTCACCCATCCTAGTACTACTCTCGCCCAAGCACGCTTAACTGCGGAGTTCTGATGGGATCCGGTGCATTAGTGCTGGTATGATCGCACCCGATAGGGAGATCGCGATCAATGCATATATTGGCATCCATACGGATCTCATCATAAAAATCCTGGAGAGCAATACGATGACTGAACAAACCGTACTCATCGTGCTTAATTGAGGAGTTTACACTCCAATGGATTTTACCATCATAAAAAGGGGTGCAACACGAGGACTTCCCAGGAGGTCACCCATCCAAGTACTACTCTCTCCTAAGCACGCTTAACTGCATAGTTTGGACTCGCACGGATTTCGGCCGCGAAAAAGGGGTGCAACACGAGGACTTCCCAGCAGGTCACCCATCCTAGTACTACTCTCGCCCAAGCACGCTTGACTGCGGAGTTCTGATGGGATCCGATGCATTAGTGCTGGTATGATCGCACCCGATAGGGAGATCGCGATCAATGCATATATTGGCATCCATACGGATCTCATCATAAAAATCCTGGAGAGCAATACGATGACTGAACAAACCGTACTCATCGTGCTTAATTGAGGAGTTTACACTCCAATGGATTTTGCCATCATAAAAAGGGGTGCAACACGAGGACTTTCCAGGAGGTCACCCATCCAAGTACTACTCTCTCCCAAGCACGCTTAACTGCATAGTTTGGACTCGCACGGATTTCAGCCGCAAAAAAGGGGTGCAACACGAGGACTTCCCAGGAGGTCACCCATCCTAGTACTACTCTCGCCCAAGCACGCTTGACTGCGGAGTTCTGATGGGATCCGATGCATTAGTGCTGGTATGATCGCACCCGATAGGGAGATCGCGATCAATGCATATATTGGCATCCATACGGATCTCATCATAAAAATCCTGGAGAGCAATACGATGACTGAACAAACCGTACTCATCGTGCTTAATTGAGGAGTTTACACTCCAATGGATTTTGCCATCATAAAAAGGGGTGCAACACGAGGACTTCCCAGGAGGTCACCCATCCTAGTACTACTCTCGCCCAAGCACGCTTAACTGCATAGTTTGGACTCGCACGGATTTCGGCCGCGAAAAAGGGGTGCAACACGAGGACTTCCCAGGAGGTCACCCATCCTAGTACTACTCTCGCCCAAGCACGCTTAACTGCATAGTTCTGATGGGATCCGGTGCATTAGTGCTGGTATGATCGCACCCGATAGGGAGATCGCGATCAATGCATATATTGGCATCCATACGGATCTCATCATAAAAATCCTGGAGAGCAATACGATGACTGAACAAACCGTACTCATCGTGCTTAATTGAGGAGTTTACACTCCAATGGATTTTGCCATCATAAAAAGGGGTGCAACACGAGGACTTCCCAGGAGGTCACCCATCCAAGTACTACTCTCTCCCAAGCACGCTTAACTGCATAGTTTGGACTCGCACGGATTTCGGCCGCGAAAAAGGGGTGCAACACGAGGACTTCCCAGGAGGTCACCCATCCTAGTACTACTCTCGCCCAAGCACGCTTAACTGCGGAGTTCTGATGGGATCCGGTGCATTAGTGCTGGTATGATCGCACCCGATAGGGAGATCGCGATCAATGCATATATTGGCATCCATACGGATCTCATCATAAAAATCCTGGAGAGCAATACGATGACTGAACAAACCGTACTCATCGTGCTTAATTGAGGAGTTTACACTCCAATGGATTTTGCCATCATAAAAAGGGGTGCAACACGAGGACTTTCCAGGAGGTCACCCATCCAAGTACTACTCTCTCCCAAGCACGCTTAACTGCATAGTTTGGACTCGCACGGATTTCAGCCGCAAAAAAGGGGTGCAACACGAGGACTTCCCAGGAGGTCACCCATCCTAGTACTACTCTCGCCCAAGCACGCTTGACTGCGGAGTTCTGATGGGATCCGATGCATTAGTGCTGGTATGATCGCACCCGATAGGGAGATCGCGATCAATGCATATATTGGCATCCATACGGATCTCATCATAAAAATCCTGGAGAGCAATACGATGACTGAACAAACCGTACTCATCGTGCTTAATTGAGGAGTTTACACTCCAATGGATTTTGCCATCATAAAAAGGGGTGCAACACGAGGACTTCCCAGGAGGTCACCCATCCTAGTACTACTCTCGCCCAAGCACGCTTAACTGCATAGTTTGGACTCGCACGGATTTCGGCCGCGAAAAAGGGGTGCAACACGAGGACTTCCCAGGAGGTCACCCATCCTAGTACTACTCTCGCCCAAGCACGCTTAACTGCGGAGTTCTGATGGAATCCGGTGCATTAGTGCTGGTATGATCGCACCCGATAGGGAGATCGCGATCAATGCATATATTGGCATCCATACGGATCTCATCATAAAAATCCTGGAGAGCAATACGATGACTGAACAAACCGTACTCATCGTGCTTAATTGAGGAGTTTACACTCCAATGGATTTTGTCATCATAAAAAGGGGTGCAACACAAGGACTTCCCAGGAGGTCACCCATCCAAGTACTACTCTCTCCCAAGCACGCTTAACTGCATAGTTTGGACTCGCACGGATTTCGGCCGCGAAAAAGGGGTGCAACACGAGGACTTCCCAGGAGGTCACCCATCCAAGTACTACTCTCGCCCAAGCACGCTTAACTGCATAGTTTGGACTCGCACGGATTTCGGCCGCGAAAAAGGGGTGCAACACGAGGACTTCCCAGGAGGTCACCCATCCTAGTACTACTCTCGCCCAAGCACGCTTAACTGCATAGTTTGGACTCGCACGGATTTCGGCCGCGAAAAAGGGGTGCAACACGAGGACTTCCCAGGAGGTCACCCTTCCAAGTACTACTCTCGCCCAAGCACGCTTAACTGCATAGTTTGGACTCGCACGGATTTCGGCCGCGAAAAAGGGGTGCAACACGAGGACTTCCCAGGAGGTCACCCATCCTAGTACTACTCTCGCCCAAGCACGCTTAACTGCATAGTTTGGACTCGCACGGATTTCGGCCGCGAAAAAGGGGTGCAACACGAGGACTTCCCAGGAGGTCACCCATCCTAGTACTACTCTCGCCCAAGCACGCTTAACTGCGGAGTTCTGATGGGATCCGGTGCATTAGTGCTGGTATGATCGCACCCGATAGGGAGATCGCGATCAATGCATATATTGGCATCCATACGGATCTCATCATAAAAATCCTGGAGAGCAATACGATGACTGAACAAACCGTACTCATCGTGCTTAATTGAGGAGTTTACACTCCAATGGATTTTGCCATCATAAAAAGGGGTGCAACACGAGGACTTCCCAGGAGGTCACCCATCCAAGTACTACTCTCTCCCAAGCACGCTTAACTGCATAGTTTGGACTCGCATGGATTTCGGCCGCGAAAAAGGGGTGCAACACGAGGACTTCCCAGGAGGTCACCCATCCTAGTACTACTCTCGCCCAAGCACGCTTAACTGCGGAGTTTTGATGGGATCCGGTGCATTAGTGCTGGTATGATCGCACCCGATAGGGAGATCGCGATCAATGCATATATTGGCATCCATACGGATCTCATCATAAAAATCCTGGAGAGCAATACGATGACTGAACAAACCGTACTCATCGTGCTTAATTGAGGAGTTTACACTCCAATGGATTTTGCCATCATAAAAAGGGGTGCAACACGAGGACTTCCCAGGAGGTCACCCATCCAAGTACTACTCTCTCCCAAGCACGCTTAACTGCATAGTTTGGACTCGCACGGATTTCGGCCGCGAAAAAGGGGTGCAACACGAGGACTTCCCAGGAGGTCACCCATCCTAGTACTACTCTCGCCCAAGCACGCTTAACTGCGGAGTTCTGATGGGATCCGGTGCATTAGTGCTGGTATGATCGCACCCGATAGGGAGATCGCGATCAATGCAAATATTGGCATCCATACGGATCTCATCATAAAAATCCTGGAGAGCAATACGATGACTGAACAAACCGTACTCATCGTGCTTAATTGAGGAGTTTACACTCCAATGGATTTTACCATCATAAAAAGGGGTGCAACACGAGGACTTCCCAGGAGGTCACCCATCCAAGTACTACTCTCTCCCAAGCACGCTTAACTGCATAGTTTGGACTCGCACGGATTTCGGCCGCGAAAAAGGGGTGCAACACGAGGACTTCCCAGGAGGTCACCCATCCTAGTACTACTCTCGCCCAAGCACGCTTAACTGCATAGTTTGGACTCGCACGGATTTCGGCCGCGAAAAAGGGGTGCAACACGAGGACTTCCCAGGAGGTCACCCTTCCAAGTACTACTCTCGCCCAAGCACGCTTAACTGCATAGTTTGGACTCGCACGGATTTCGGCCGCGAAAAAGGGGTGCAACACGAGGACTTCCCAGGAGGTCACCCATCCTAGTACTACTCTCGCCCAAGCACGCTTAACAGCATAGTTTGGACTCGCACGGATTTCGGCCGCGAAAAAGGGGTGCAACACGAGGACTTCCCAGGAGGTCACCCATCCTAGTACTACTCTCGCCCAAGCACGCTTAACTGCATAGTTTGGACTCGCACGGATTTCGGCCGCGAAAAAGGGGTGCAACACGAGGACTTCCCAGGAGGTCACCCATCCTAGTACTACTCTCGCCCAAGCACGCTTAACTGCGGAGTTCTGATGGGATCCGGTGCATTAGTGCTGGTATGATCGCACCCGATAGGGAGATCGCGATCAATGCATATATTGGCATCCATACGGATCTCATCATAAAAATCCTGGAGAGCAATACGATGACTGAACAAACCGTACTCATCGTGCTTAATTGAGGAGTTTACACTCCAATGGATTTTGCCATCATAAAAAGGGGTGCAACACGAGGACTTCCCAGGAGGTCACCCATCCAAGTACTACTCTCTCCCAAGCACGCTTAACTGCATAGTTTGGACTCGCACGGATTTCGGCCGCGAAAAAGGGGTGCAACACGAGGACTTCCCAGGAGGTCACCCATCCTAGTACTACTCTCGCCCAAGCACGCTTAACTGCGGAGTTTTGATGGGATCCGGTGCATTAGTGCTGGTATGATCGCACCCGATAGGGAGATCGCGATCAATGCATATATTGGCATCCATACGGATCTCATCATAAAAATCCTGGAGAGCAATACGATGACTGAACAAACCGTACTCATCGTGCTTAATTGAGGAGTTTACACTCCAATGGATTTTGCCATCATAAAAAGGGGTGCAACACAAGGACTTCCCAGGAGGTCACCCATCCAAGTACTACTCTCTCCCAAGCACGCTTAACTGCATAGTTTGGACTCGCACGGATTTCGGCCGCGAAAAAGGGGTGCAACACGAGGACTTCCCAGGAGGTCACCCATCCTAGTACTACTCTCGCCCAAGCACGCTTAACTGCGGAGTTCTGATGGGATCCGGTGCATTAGTGCTGGTATGATCGCACCCGATAGGGAGATCGCGATCAATGCATATATTGGCATCCATACGGATCTCATCATAAAAATCCTGGAGAGCAATACGATGACTGAACAAACCGTACTCATCGTGCTTAATTGAGGAGTTTACACTCCAATGGATTTTACCATCATAAAAAGGGGTGCAACACGAGGACTTCCCAGGAGGTCACCCATCCAAGTACTACTCTCTCCCAAGCACGCTTAACTGCATAGTTTGGACTCGCACGGATTTCGGCCGCGAAAAAGGGGTGCAACACGAGGACTTCCCAGGAGGTCACCCATCCTAGTACTACTCTCGCCCAAGCACGCTTAACTGCATAGTTTGGACTCGCACGGATTTCGGCCGCGAAAAAGGGGTGCAACACGAGGACTTCCCAGGAGGTCACCCTTCCAAGTACTACTCTCGCCCAAGCACGCTTAACTGCATAGTTTGGACTCGCACGGATTTCGGCCGCGAAAAAGGGGTGCAACACGAGGACTTCCCAGGAGGTCACCCATCCTAGTACTACTCTCGCCCAAGCACGCTTAACAGCATAGTTTGGACTCGCACGGATTTCGGCCGCGAAAAAGGGGTGCAACACGAGGACTTCCCAGGAGGTCACCCATCCTAGTACTACTCTCGCCCAAGCACGCTTAACTGCATAGTTTGGACTCGCACGGATTTCGGCCGCGAAAAAGGGGTGCAACACGAGGACTTCCCAGGAGGTCACCCATCCTAGTACTACTCTCGCCCAAGCACACTTAACTGCGGAGTTCTGATGGGATCCGGTGCATTAGTGCTGGTATGATCGCACCCGATAGGGAGATCGCGATCAATGCATATATTGGCATCCATACGGATCTCATCATAAAAATCCTGGAGAGCAATACGATGACTGAACAAACCGTACTCATCGTGCTTAATTGAGGAGTTTACACTCCAATGGATTTTGCCATCATAAAAAGGGGTGCAACACGAGGACTTCCCAGGAGGTCACCCATCCAAGTACTACTCTCTCCCAAGCACGCTTAACTGCATAGTTTGGACTCGCACGGATTTCGGCCGCGAAAAAGGGGTGCAACACGAGGACTTCCCAGGAGGTCACCCATCCTAGTACTACTCTCGCCCAAGCACGCTTAACTGCATAGTTTGGACTCGCACGGATTTCGGCCGCGAAAAAGGGGTGCAACACGAGGACTTCCCAGGAGGTCACCCTTCCAAGTACTACTCTCGCCCAAGCACGCTTAACAGCATAGTTTGGACTCGCACGGATTTCGGCCGCGAAAAAGGGGTGCAACACGAGGACTTCCCAGGAGGTCACCCATCCTAGTACTACTCTCGCCCAAGCACGCTTAACTGCATAGTTTGGACTCGCACGGATTTCGGCCGCGAAAAAGGGGTGCAACACGAGGACTTCCCAGGAGGTCACCCATCCTAGTACTACTCTCGCCCAAGCACGCTTAACTGCGGAGTTCTGATGGGATCCGGTGCATTAGTGCTGGTATGATCGCACCCGATAGGGAGATCGCGATCAATGCATATATTGGCATCCATACGGATCTCATCATAAAAATCCTGGAGAGCAATACGATGACTGAACAAACCGTACTCATCGTGCTTAATTGAGGAGTTTACACTCCAATGGATTTTGCCATCATAAAAAGGGGTGCAACACGAGGACTTCCCAGGAGGTCACCCATCCTAGTACTACTCTCGCCCAAGCACGCTTAACTGCATAGTTTGGACTCGCACGGATTTCGGCCGCGAAAAAGGGGTGCAACACGAGGACTTCCCAGGAGGTCACCCATCCTAGTACTACTCTTGCCCAAGCACGCTTAACTGCGGAGTTCTGATGGGATCCGGTGCATTAGTGCTGGTATGATCGCACCCGATAGGGAGATCGCGATCAATGCATATATTGGCATCCATACGGATCTCATCATAAAAATCCTGGAGAGCAATACGATGACTGAACAAACCGTACTCATCGTGCTTAATTGAGGAGTTTACACTCCAATGGATTTTGCCATCATAAAAAGGGGTGCAACACGAGGACTTCCCAGGAGGTCACCCATCCAAGTACTACTCTCTCCCAAGCACGCTTAACTGCATAGTTTGGACTCGCACGGATTTCGGCCGCGAAAAAGGGGTGCAACACGAGGACTTCCCAGGAGGTCACCCATCCTAGTACTACTCTCGCCCAAGCACGCTTAACTGCGGACTTTTGATGGGATCCGGTGCATTAGTGCTGGTATGATCGCACCCGATAGGGAGATCGCGATCAATGCATATATTGGCATCCATACGGATCTCATCATAAAAATCCTGGAGAGCAATACGATGACTGAACAAACCGTACTCATCGTGCTTAATTGAGGAGTTTACACTCCAATGGATTTTGCCATCATAAAAAGGGGTGCAACACGAGGACTTCCCAGGAGGTCACCCATCCAAGTACTACTCTCTCCCAAGCACGCTTAACTGCATAGTTTGGACTCGCACGGATTTCGGCCGCGAAAAAGGGGTGCAACACGAGGACTTCCCAGGAGGTCACCCATCCTAGTACTACTCTCGCCCAAGCACGCTTAACTGCGGACTTTTGATGGGATCCGGTGCATTAGTGCTGGTATGATCGCACCCGATAGGGAGATCGCGATCAATGCATATATTGGCATCCATACGGATCTCATCATAAAAATCCTGGAGAGCAATACGATGACTGAACAAACCGTACTCATCGTGCTTAATTGAGGAGTTTACACTCCAATGGATTTTGCCATCATAAAAAGGGGTGCAACACGAGGACTTCCCAGGAGGTCACCCATCCTAGTACTACTCTCGCCCAAGCACGCTTAACTGCATAGTTTGGACTCGCACGGATTTCGGCCGCGAAAAAGGGGTGCAACACGAGGACTTCCCAGGAGGTCACCCTTCCAAGTACTACTCTCGCCCAAGCACGCTTAACAGCATAGTTTGGACTCGCACGGATTTCGGCCGCGAAAAAGGGGTGCAACACGAGGACTTCCCAGGAGGTCACCCATCCTAGTACTACTCTCGCCCAAGCACGCTTAACTGCATAGTTTGGACTCGCACGGATTTCGGCCGCGAAAAAGGGGTGCAACACGAGGACTTCCCAGGAGGTCACCCATCCTAGTACTACTCTCGCCCAAGCACGCTTAACTGCGGAGTTCTGATGGGATCCGGTGCATTAGTGCTGGTATGATCGCACCCGATAGGGAGATCGCGATCAATGCATATATTGGCATCCATACGGATCTCATCATAAAAATCCTGGAGAGCAATACGATGACTGAACAAACCGTACTCATCGTGCTTAATTGAGGAGTTTACACTCCAATGGATTTTGCCATCATAAAAAGGGGTGCAACACGAGGACTTCCCAGGAGGTCACCCATCCTAGTACTACTCTCGCCCAAGCACGCTTAACTGCATAGTTTGGACTCGCACGGATTTCGGCCGCGAAAAAGGGGTGCAACACGAGGACTTCCCAGGAGGTCACCCATCCTAGTACTACTCTCGCCCAAGCACGCTTAACTGCATAGTTTGGACTCGCACGGATTTCGGCCGCGAAAAAGGGGTGCAACACGAGGACTTCCCAGGAGGTCACCCTTCCAAGTACTACTCTCGCCCAAGCACGCTTAACAGCATAGTTTGGACTCGCACGGATTTCGGCCGCGAAAAAGGGGTGCAACACGAGGACTTCCCAGGAGGTCACCCTTCCAAGTACTACTCTCGCCCAAGCACGCTTAACTGCATAGTTTGGACTCGCACGGATTTCGGCCGCGAAAAAGGGGTGCAACACGAGGACTTCCCAGGAGGTCACCCATCCTAGTACTACTCTCGCCCAAGCATGCTTAACAGCATAGTTTGGACTCGCACGGATTTCGGCCGCGAAAAAGGGGTGCAACACGAGGACTTCCCAGGAGGTCACCCATCCTAGTACTACTCTCGCCCAAGCACGCTTAACTGCATAGTTTGGACTCGCACGGATTTCGGCCGCGAAAAAGGGGTGCAACACGAGGACTTCCCAGGAGGTCACCCATCCTAGTACTACTCTCGCCCAAGCACGCTTAACTGCGGAGTTCTGATGGGATCCGGTGCATTAGTGCTGGTATGATCGCACCCGATAAGGAGATCGCGATCAATGCATATATTGGCATCCATACGGATCTCATCATAAAAATCCTGGAGAGCAATACGATGACTGAACAAACCGTACTCATCGTGCTTAATTGAGGAGTTTACACTCCAATGGATTTTGCCATCATAAAAAGGGGTGCAACACGAGGACTTCCCAGGAGGTCACCCATCCAAGTACTACTCTCTCCCAAGCACGCTTAACTGCATAGTTTGGACTCGCACGGATTTCGGCCGCGAAAAAGGGGTGCAACACGAGGACTTCCCAGGAGGTCACCCATCCTAGTACTACTCTCGCCCAAGCACGCTTAACTGCATAGTTTGGACTCGCACGGATTTCGGCCGCGAAAAAGGGGTGCAACACGAGGACTTCCCAGGAGGTCACCCTTCCAAGTACTACTCTCGCCCAAGCACGCTTAACTGCATAGTTTGGACTCGCACGGATTTCGGCCGCGAAAAAGGGGTGCAACACGAGGACTTCCCAGGAGGTCACCCATCCTAGTACTACTCTCGCCCAAGCACGCTTAACTGCATAGTTTGGACTCGCACGGATTTCGGCCGCGAAAAAGGGGTGCAACACGAGGACTTCCCAGGAGGTCACCCATCCTAGTACTACTCTCGCCCAAGCACGCTTAACTGCGGAGTTCTGATGGGATCCGGTGCATTAGTGCTGGTATGATCGCACCCGATAAGGAGATCGCGATCAATGCATATATTGGCATCCATACGGATCTCATCATAAAAATCCTGGAGAGCAATACGATGACTGAACAAACCGTACTCATCGTGCTTAATTGAGGAGTTTACACTCCAATGGATTTTGCCATCATAAAAAGGGGTGCAACACGAGGACTTCCCAGGAGGTCACCCATCCAAGTACTACTCTCTCCCAAGCACGCTTAACTGCATAGTTTGGACTCGCACGGATTTCGGCCGCGAAAAAGGGGTGCAACACGAGGACTTCCCAGGAGGTCACCCATCCTAGTACTACTCTCGCCCAAGCACGCTTAACTGCATAGTTTGGACTCGCACGGATTTCGGCCGCGAAAAAGGGGTGCAACACGAGGACTTCCCAGGAGGTCACCCTTCCAAGTACTACTCTCGCCCAAGCACGCTTAACTGCATAGTTTGGACTCGCACGGATTTCGGCCGCGAAAAAGGGGTGCAACACGAGGACTTCCCAGGAGGTCACCCATCCTAGTACTACTCTCGCCCAAGCACGCTTAACTGCGGAGTTCTGATGGGATCCGGTGCATTAGTGCTGGTATGATCGCACCCGATAGGGAGATCGCGATCAATGCAAATATTGGCATCCATACGGATCTCATCATAAAAATCCTGGAGAGCAATACGATGACTGAACAAACCGTACTCATCGTGCTTAATTGAGGAGTTTACACTCCAATGGATTTTACCATCATAAAAAGGGGTGCAACACGAGGACTTCCCAGGAGGTCACCCATCCTAGTACTACTCTCGCCCAAGCACGCTTAACTGCATAGTTTGGACTCGCACGGATTTCGGCCGCGAAAAAGGGGTGCAACACGAGGACTTCCCAGGAGGTCACCCATCCTAGTACTACTCTCGCCCAAGCACGCTTAACTGCGGAGTTCTGATGGGATCCGGTGCATTAGTGCTGGTATGATCGCACCCGATAGGGAGATCGCGATCAATGCATATATTGGCATCCATACGGATCTCATCATAAAAATCCTGGAGAGCAATACGATGACTGAACAAACCGTACTCATCGTGCTTAATTGAGGAGTTTACACTCCAATGGATTTTGCCATCATAAAAAGGGGTGCAACACGAGGACTTCCCAGGAGGTCACCCATCCTAGTACTACTCTCGCCCAAGCACGCTTAACTGCATAGTTTGGACTCGCACGGATTTCGGCCGCGAAAAAGGGGTGCAACACGAGGACTTCCCAGGAGGTCACCCATCCTAGTACTACTCTTGCCCAAGCACGCTTAACTGCGGAGTTCTGATGGGATCCGGTGCATTAGTGCTGGTATGATCGCACCCGATAGGGAGATCGCGATCAATGCATATATTGGCATCCATACGGATCTCATCATAAAAATCCTGGAGAGCAATACGATGACTGAACAAACCGTACTCATCGTGCTTAATTGAGGAGTTTACACTCCAATGGATTTTGCCATCATAAAAAGGGGTGCAACACGAGGACTTCCCAGGAGGTCACCCATCCAAGTACTACTCTCTCCCAAGCACGCTTAACTGCATAGTTTGGACTCGCACGGATTTCGGCCGCGAAAAAGGGGTGCAACACGAGGACTTCCCAGGAGGTCACCCATCCTAGTACTACTCTCGCCCAAGCACGCTTAACTGCGGACTTTTGATGGGATCCGGTGCATTAGTGCTGGTATGATCGCACCCGATAGGGAGATCGCGATCAATGCATATATTGGCATCCATACGGATCTCATCATAAAAATCCTGGAGAGCAATACGATGACTGAACAAACCGTACTCATCGTGCTTAATTGAGGAGTTTACACTCCAATGGATTTTGCCATCATAAAAAGGGGTGCAACACGAGGACTTCCCAGGAGGTCACCCATCCAAGTACTACTCTCTCCCAAGCACGCTTAACTGCATAGTTTGGACTCGCACGGATTTCGGCCGCGAAAAAGGGGTGCAACACGAGGACTTCCCAGGAGGTCACCCATCCTAGTACTACTCTCGCCCAAGCACGCTTAACTGCGGAGTTCTGATGGGATCCGGTGCATTAGTGCTGGTATGATCGCACCCGATAGGGAGATCGCGATCAATGCATATATTGGCATCCATACGGATCTCATCATAAAAATCCTGGAGAGCAATACGATGACTGAACAAACCGTACTCATCGTGCTTAATTGAGGAGTTTACACTCCAATGGATTTTACCATCATAAAAAGGGGTGCAACACGAGGACTTCCCAGGAGGTCACCCATCCAAGTACTACTCTCTCCCAAGCACGCTTAACTGCATAGTTTGGACTCGCACGGATTTCGGCCGCGAAAAAGGGGTGCAACACGAGGACTTCCCAGGAGGTCACCCATCCTAGTACTACTCTCGCCCAAGCACGCTTAACTGCATAGTTTGGACTCGCACGGATTTCGGCCGCGAAAAAGGGGTGCAACACGAGGACTTCCCAGGAGGTCACCCTTCCAAGTACTACTCTCGCCCAAGCATGCTTAACAGCATAGTTTGGACTCGCACGGATTTCGGCCGCGAAAAAGGGGTGCAACACGAGGACTTCCCAGGAGGTCACCCATCCTAGTACTACTCTCGCCCAAGCACGCTTAACTGCATAGTTTGGACTCGCACGGATTTCGGCCGCGAAAAAGGGGTGCAACACGAGGACTTCCCAGGAGGTCACCCATCCTAGTACTACTCTCGCCCAAGCACGCTTAACTGCGGAGTTCTGATGGGATCCGGTGCATTAGTGCTGGTATGATCGCACCCGATAGGGAGATCGCGATCAATGCATATATTGGCATCCATACGGATCTCATCATAAAAATCCTGGAGAGCAATACGATGACTGAACAAACCGTACTCATCGTGCTTAATTGAGGAGTTTACACTCCAATGGATTTTGCCATCATAAAAAGGGGTGCAACACGAGGACTTCCCAGGAGGTCACCCATCCAAGTACTACTCTCTCCCAAGCACGCTTAACTGCATAGTTTGGACTCGCACGGATTTCGGCCGCGAAAAAGGGGTGCAACACGAGGACTTCCCAGGAGGTCACCCATCCTAGTACTACTCTCGCCCAAGCACGCTTAACTGCATAGTTTGGACTCGCACGGATTTCGGCCGCGAAAAAGGGGTGCAACACGAGGACTTCCCAGGAGGTCACCCTTCCAAGTACTACTCTCGCCCAAGCACGCTTAACAGCATAGTTTGGACTCGCACGGATTTCGGCCGCGAAAAAGGGGTGCAACACGAGGACTTCCCAGGAGGTCACCCATCCTAGTACTACTCTCGCCCAAGCACGCTTAACTGCATAGTTTGGACTCGCACGGATTTCGGCCGCGAAAAAGGGGTGCAACACGAGGACTTCCCAGGAGGTCACCCATCCTAGTACTACTCTCGCCCAAGCACGCTTAACTGCGGAGTTCTGATGGGATCCGGTGCATTAGTGCTGGTATGATCGCACCCGATAGGGAGATCGCGATCAATGCATATATTGGCATCCATACGGATCTCATCATAAAAATCCTGGAGAGCAATACGATGACTGAACAAACCGTACTCATCGTGCTTAATTGAGGAGTTTACACTCCAATGGATTTTGCCATCATAAAAAGGGGTGCAACACGAGGACTTCCCAGGAGGTCACCCATCCTAGTACTACTCTCGCCCAAGCACGCTTAACTGCATAGTTTGGACTCGCACGGATTTCGGCCGCGAAAAAGGGGTGCAACACGAGGACTTCCCAGGAGGTCACCCATCCTAGTACTACTCTCGCCCAAGCACGCTTAACTGCATAGTTTGGACTCGCACGGATTTCGGCCGCGAAAAAGGGGTGCAACACGAGGACTTCCCAGGAGGTCACCCTTCCAAGTACTACTCTCGCCCAAGCACGCTTAACAGCATAGTTTGGACTCGCACGGATTTCGGCCGCGAAAAAGGGGTGCAACACGAGGACTTCCCAGGAGGTCACCCTTCCAAGTACTACTCTCGCCCAAGCACGCTTAACTGCATAGTTTGGACTCGCACGGATTTCGGCCGCGAAAAAGGGGTGCAACACGAGGACTTCCCAGGAGGTCACCCATCCTAGTACTACTCTCGCCCAAGCATGCTTAACAGCATAGTTTGGACTCGCACGGATTTCGGCCGCGAAAAAGGGGTGCAACACGAGGACTTCCCAGGAGGTCACCCATCCTAGTACTACTCTCGCCCAAGCACGCTTAACTGCATAGTTTGGACTCGCACGGATTTCGGCCGCGAAAAAGGGGTGCAACACGAGGACTTCCCAGGAGGTCACCCATCCTAGTACTACTCTCGCCCAAGCACGCTTAACTGCGGAGTTCTGATGGGATCCGGTGCATTAGTGCTGGTATGATCGCACCCGATAAGGAGATCGCGATCAATGCATATATTGGCATCCATACGGATCTCATCATAAAAATCCTGGAGAGCAATACGATGACTGAACAAACCGTACTCATCGTGCTTAATTGAGGAGTTTACACTCCAATGGATTTTGCCATCATAAAAAGGGGTGCAACACGAGGACTTCCCAGGAGGTCACCCATCCAAGTACTACTCTCTCCCAAGCACGCTTAACTGCATAGTTTGGACTCGCACGGATTTCGGCCGCGAAAAAGGGGTGCAACACGAGGACTTCCCAGGAGGTCACCCATCCTAGTACTACTCTCGCCCAAGCACGCTTAACTGCATAGTTTGGACTCGCACGGATTTCGGCCGCGAAAAAGGGGTGCAACACGAGGACTTCCCAGGAGGTCACCCTTCCAAGTACTACTCTCGCCCAAGCACGCTTAACTGCATAGTTTGGACTCGCACGGATTTCGGCCGCGAAAAAGGGGTGCAACACGAGGACTTCCCAGGAGGTCACCCATCCTAGTACTACTCTCGCCCAAGCACGCTTAACTGCATAGTTTGGACTCGCACGGATTTCGGCCGCGAAAAAGGGGTGCAACACGAGGACTTCCCAGGAGGTCACCCATCCTAGTACTACTCTCGCCCAAGCACGCTTAACTGCGGAGTTCTGATGGGATCCGGTGCATTAGTGCTGGTATGATCGCACCCGATAAGGAGATCGCGATCAATGCATATATTGGCATCCATACGGATCTCATCATAAAAATCCTGGAGAGCAATACGATGACTGAACAAACCGTACTCATCGTGCTTAATTGAGGAGTTTACACTCCAATGGATTTTGCCATCATAAAAAGGGGTGCAACACGAGGACTTCCCAGGAGGTCACCCATCCAAGTACTACTCTCTCCCAAGCACGCTTAACTGCATAGTTTGGACTCGCACGGATTTCGGCCGCGAAAAAGGGGTGCAACACGAGGACTTCCCAGGAGGTCACCCATCCTAGTACTACTCTCGCCCAAGCACGCTTAACTGCATAGTTTGGACTCGCACGGATTTCGGCCGCGAAAAAGGGGTGCAACACGAGGACTTCCCAGGAGGTCACCCTTCCAAGTACTACTCTCGCCCAAGCACGCTTAACTGCATAGTTTGGACTCGCACGGATTTCGGCCGCGAAAAAGGGGTGCAACACGAGGACTTCCCAGGAGGTCACCCATCCTAGTACTACTCTCGCCCAAGCACGCTTAACTGCGGAGTTCTGATGGGATCCGGTGCATTAGTGCTGGTATGATCGCACCCGATAGGGAGATCGCGATCAATGCAAATATTGGCATCCATACGGATCTCATCATAAAAATCCTGGAGAGCAATACGATGACTGAACAAACCGTACTCATCGTGCTTAATTGAGGAGTTTACACTCCAATGGATTTTACCATCATAAAAAGGGGTGCAACACGAGGACTTCCCAGGAGGTCACCCATCCAAGTACTACTCTCTCCCAAGCACGCTTAACTGCATAGTTTGGACTCGCACGGATTTCGGCCGCGAAAAAGGGGTGCAACACGAGGACTTCCCAGCAGGTCACCCATCCTAGTACTACTCTCGCCCAAGCACGCTTGACTGTGGAGTTCTGATGGGATCCGATGCATTAGTGCTGGTATGATCGCACCCGATAGGGAGATCGCGATCAATGCATATATTGGCATCCATACGGATCTCATCATAAAAATCCTGGAGAGCAATACGATGACTGAACAAACCGTACTCATCGTGCTTAATTGAGGAGTTTACACTCCAATGGATTTTGCCATCATAAAAAGGGGTGCAACACGAGGACTTTCCAGGAGGTCACCCATCCAAGTACTACTCTCTCCCAAGCACGCTTAACTGCATAGTTTGGACTCGCACGGATTTCAGCCGCAAAAAAGGGGTGCAACACGAGGACTTCCCAGGAGGTCACCCATCCTAGTACTACTCTCGCCCAAGCACGCTTGACTGCGGAGTTCTGATGGGATCCGATGCATTAGTGCTGGTATGATCGCACCCGATAGGGAGATCGCGATCAATGCATATATTGGCATCCATACGGATCTCATCATAAAAATCCTGGAGAGCAATACGATGACTGAACAAACCGTACTCATCGTGCTTAATTGAGGAGTTTACACTCCAATGGATTTTGCCATCATAAAAAGGGGTGCAACACGAGGACTTCCCAGGAGGTCACCCATCCTAGTACTACTCTCGCCCAAGCACGCTTAACTGCATAGTTTGGACTCGCACGGATTTCGGCCGCGAAAAAGGAGTGCAACACAAGGACTTCCCAGGAGGTCACCCATCCTAGTACTACTCTCGCCCAAGCACGCTTAACTGCATAGTTCTGATGGGATCCGGTGCATTAGTGCTGGTATGATCGCACCCGATAGGGAGATCGCGATCAATGCATATATTGGCATCCATACGGATCTCATCATAAAAATCCTGGAGAGCAATACGATGACTGAACAAACCGTACTCATCGTGCTTAATTGAGGAGTTTACACTCCAATGGATTTTGCCATCATAAAAAGGGGTGCAACACGAGGACTTCCCAGGAGGTCACCCATCCAAGTACTACTCTCTCCCAAGCACGCTTAACTGCATAGTTTGGACTCGCACGGATTTCGGCCGCGAAAAAGGGGTGCAACACGAGGACTTCCCAGGAGGTCACCCATCCTAGTACTACTCTCGCCCAAGCACGCTTAACTGCGGAGTTCTGATGGGATCCGGTGCATTAGTGCTGGTATGATCGCACCCGATAAGGAGATCGCGATCAATGCATATATTGGCATCCATACGGATCTCATCATAAAAATCCTGGAGAGCAATACGATGACTGAACAAACCGTACTCATCGTGCTTAATTGAGGAGTTTACACTCCAATGGATTTTGCCATCATAAAAAGGGGTGCAACACGAGGACTTCCCAGGAGGTCACCCATCCAAGTACTACTCTCTCCCAAGCACGCTTAACTGCATAGTTTGGACTCGCACGGATTTCGGCCGCGAAAAAGGGGTGCAACACGAGGACTTCCCAGGAGGTCACCCATCCTAGTACTACTCTCGCCCAAGCACGCTTAACTGCATAGTTTGGACTCGCACGGATTTCGGCCGCGAAAAAGGGGTGCAACACGAGGACTTCCCAGGAGGTCACCCATCCTAGTACTACTCTCGCCCAAGCACGCTTAACTGCGGAGTTCTGATGGGATCCGGTGCATTAGTGCTGGTATGATCGCACCCGATAAGGAGATCGCGATCAATGCATATATTGGCATCCATACGGATCTCATCATAAAAATCCTGGAGAGCAATACGATGACTGAACAAACCGTACTCATCGTGCTTAATTGAGGAGTTTACACTCCAATGGATTTTGCCATCATAAAAAGGGGTGCAACACGAGGACTTCCCAGGAGGTCACCCATCCAAGTACTACTCTCTCCCAAGCACGCTTAACTGCATAGTTTGGACTCGCACGGATTTCGGCCGCGAAAAAGGGGTGCAACACGAGGACTTCCCAGGAGGTCACCCATCCTAGTACTACTCTCGCCCAAGCACGCTTAACTGCATAGTTTGGACTCGCACGGATTTCGGCCGCGAAAAAGGGGTGCAACACGAGGACTTCCCAGGAGGTCACCCATCCTAGTACTACTCTCGCCCAAGCACGCTTAACTGCGGAGTTCTGATGGGATCCGGTGCATTAGTGCTGGTATGATCGCACCCGATAGGGAGATCGCGATCAATGCATATATTGGCATCCATACGGATCTCATCATAAAAATCCTGGAGAGCAATACGATGACTGAACAAACCGTACTCATCGTGCTTAATTGAGGAGTTTACACTCCAATGGATTTTGCCATCATAAAAAGGGGTGCAACACGAGGACTTCCCAGGAGGTCACCCATCCTAGTACTACTCTCGCCCAAGCACGCTTAACTGCATAGTTTGGACTCGCACGGATTTCGGCCGCGAAAAAGGGGTGCAACACGAGGACTTCCCAGGAGGTCACCCATCCTAGTACTACTCTCGCCCAAGCACGCTTAACTGCATAGTTTGGACTCGCACGGATTTCGGCCGCGAAAAAGGGGTGCAACACGAGGACTTCCCAGGAGGTCACCCTTCCAAGTACTACTCTCGCCCAAGCACGCTTAACTGCATAGTTTGGACTCGCACGGATTTCGGCCGCGAAAAAGGGGTGCAACACGAGGACTTCCCAGGAGGTCACCCTTCCAAGTACTACTCTCGCCCAAGCACGCTTAACAGCATAGTTTGGACTCGCACGGATTTCGGCCGCGAAAAAGGGGTGCAACACGAGGACTTCCCAGGAGGTCACCCATCCTAGTACTACTCTCGCCCAAGCACGCTTAACTGCATAGTTTGGACTCGCACGGATTTCGGCCGCGAAAAAGGGGTGCAACACGAGGACTTCCCAGGAGGTCACCCATCCTAGTACTACTCTCGCCCAAGCACGCTTAACTGCGGAGTTCTGATGGGATCCGGTGCATTAGTGCTGGTATGATCGCACCCGATAGGGAGATCGCGATCAATGCATATATTGGCATCCATACGGATCTCATCATAAAAATCCTGGAGAGCAATACGATGACTGAACAAACCGTACTCATCGTGCTTAATTGAGGAGTTTACACTCCAATGGATTTTGCCATCATAAAAAGGGGTGCAACACGAGGACTTCCCAGGAGGTCACCCATCCTAGTACTACTCTCGCCCAAGCACGCTTAACTGCATAGTTTGGACTCGCACGGATTTCGGCCGCGAAAAAGGGGTGCAACACGAGGACTTCCCAGGAGGTCACCCATCCTAGTACTACTCTTGCCCAAGCACGCTTAACTGCGGAGTTCTGATGGGATCCGGTGCATTAGTGCTGGTATGATCGCACCCGATAGGGAGATCGCGATCAATGCATATATTGGCATCCATACGGATCTCATCATAAAAATCCTGGAGAGCAATACGATGACTGAACAAACCGTACTCATCGTGCTTAATTGAGGAGTTTACACTCCAATGGATTTTGCCATCATAAAAAGGGGTGCAACACGAGGACTTCCCAGGAGGTCACCCATCCAAGTACTACTCTCTCCCAAGCACGCTTAACTGCATAGTTTGGACTCGCACGGATTTCGGCCGCGAAAAAGGGGTGCAACACGAGGACTTCCCAGGAGGTCACCCATCCTAGTACTACTCTCGCCCAAGCACGCTTAACTGCGGACTTTTGATGGGATCCGGTGCATTAGTGCTGGTATGATCGCACCCGATAGGGAGATCGCGATCAATGCATATATTGGCATCCATACGGATCTCATCATAAAAATCCTGGAGAGCAATACGATGACTGAACAAACCGTACTCATCGTGCTTAATTGAGGAGTTTACACTCCAATGGATTTTGCCATCATAAAAAGGGGTGCAACACGAGGACTTCCCAGGAGGTCACCCATCCAAGTACTACTCTCTCCCAAGCACGCTTAACTGCATAGTTTGGACTCGCACGGATTTCGGCCGCGAAAAAGGGGTGCAACACGAGGACTTCCCAGGAGGTCACCCATCCTAGTACTACTCTCGCCCAAGCACGCTTAACTGCGGAGTTCTGATGGGATCCGGTGCATTAGTGCTGGTATGATCGCACCCGATAGGGAGATCGCGATCAATGCATATATTGGCATCCATACGGATCTCATCATAAAAATCCTGGAGAGCAATACGATGACTGAACAAACCGTACTCATCGTGCTTAATTGAGGAGTTTACACTCCAATGGATTTTACCATCATAAAAAGGGGTGCAACACGAGGACTTCCCAGGAGGTCACCCATCCAAGTACTACTCTCTCCCAAGCACGCTTAACTGCATAGTTTGGACTCGCACGGATTTCGGCCGCGAAAAAGGGGTGCAACACGAGGACTTCCCAGGAGGTCACCCATCCTAGTACTACTCTCGCCCAAGCACGCTTAACTGCATAGTTTGGACTCGCACGGATTTCGGCCGCGAAAAAGGGGTGCAACACGAGGACTTCCCAGGAGGTCACCCTTCCAAGTACTACTCTCGCCCAAGCATGCTTAACAGCATAGTTTGGACTCGCACGGATTTCGGCCGCGAAAAAGGGGTGCAACACGAGGACTTCCCAGGAGGTCACCCATCCTAGTACTACTCTCGCCCAAGCACGCTTAACTGCATAGTTTGGACTCGCACGGATTTCGGCCGCGAAAAAGGGGTGCAACACGAGGACTTCCCAGGAGGTCACCCATCCTAGTACTACTCTCGCCCAAGCACGCTTAACTGCGGAGTTCTGATGGGATCCGGTGCATTAGTGCTGGTATGATCGCACCCGATAGGGAGATCGCGATCAATGCATATATTGGCATCCATACGGATCTCATCATAAAAATCCTGGAGAGCAATACGATGACTGAACAAACCGTACTCATCGTGCTTAATTGAGGAGTTTACACTCCAATGGATTTTGCCATCATAAAAAGGGGTGCAACACGAGGACTTCCCAGGAGGTCACCCATCCAAGTACTACTCTCTCCCAAGCACGCTTAACTGCATAGTTTGGACTCGCACGGATTTCGGCCGCGAAAAAGGGGTGCAACACGAGGACTTCCCAGGAGGTCACCCATCCTAGTACTACTCTCGCCCAAGCACGCTTAACTGCATAGTTTGGACTCGCACGGATTTCGGCCGCGAAAAAGGGGTGCAACACGAGGACTTCCCAGGAGGTCACCCTTCCAAGTACTACTCTCGCCCAAGCACGCTTAACAGCATAGTTTGGACTCGCACGGATTTCGGCCGCGAAAAAGGGGTGCAACACGAGGACTTCCCAGGAGGTCACCCATCCTAGTACTACTCTCGCCCAAGCACGCTTAACTGCATAGTTTGGACTCGCACGGATTTCGGCCGCGAAAAAGGGGTGCAACACGAGGACTTCCCAGGAGGTCACCCATCCTAGTACTACTCTCGCCCAAGCACGCTTAACTGCGGAGTTCTGATGGGATCCGGTGCATTAGTGCTGGTATGATCGCACCCGATAGGGAGATCGCGATCAATGCATATATTGGCATCCATACGGATCTCATCATAAAAATCCTGGAGAGCAATACGATGACTGAACAAACCGTACTCATCGTGCTTAATTGAGGAGTTTACACTCCAATGGATTTTGCCATCATAAAAAGGGGTGCAACACGAGGACTTCCCAGGAGGTCACCCATCCTAGTACTACTCTCGCCCAAGCACGCTTAACTGCATAGTTTGGACTCGCACGGATTTCGGCCGCGAAAAAGGGGTGCAACACGAGGACTTCCCAGGAGGTCACCCATCCTAGTACTACTCTCGCCCAAGCACGCTTAACTGCATAGTTTGGACTCGCACGGATTTCGGCCGCGAAAAAGGGGTGCAACACGAGGACTTCCCAGGAGGTCACCCTTCCAAGTACTACTCTCGCCCAAGCACGCTTAACAGCATAGTTTGGACTCGCACGGATTTCGGCCGCGAAAAAGGGGTGCAACACGAGGACTTCCCAGGAGGTCACCCTTCCAAGTACTACTCTCGCCCAAGCACGCTTAACTGCATAGTTTGGACTCGCACGGATTTCGGCCGCGAAAAAGGGGTGCAACACGAGGACTTCCCAGGAGGTCACCCATCCTAGTACTACTCTCGCCCAAGCATGCTTAACAGCATAGTTTGGACTCGCACGGATTTCGGCCGCGAAAAAGGGGTGCAACACGAGGACTTCCCAGGAGGTCACCCATCCTAGTACTACTCTCGCCCAAGCACGCTTAACTGCATAGTTTGGACTCGCACGGATTTCGGCCGCGAAAAAGGGGTGCAACACGAGGACTTCCCAGGAGGTCACCCATCCTAGTACTACTCTCGCCCAAGCACGCTTAACTGCGGAGTTCTGATGGGATCCGGTGCATTAGTGCTGGTATGATCGCACCCGATAAGGAGATCGCGATCAATGCATATATTGGCATCCATACGGATCTCATCATAAAAATCCTGGAGAGCAATACGATGACTGAACAAACCGTACTCATCGTGCTTAATTGAGGAGTTTACACTCCAATGGATTTTGCCATCATAAAAAGGGGTGCAACACGAGGACTTCCCAGGAGGTCACCCATCCAAGTACTACTCTCTCCCAAGCACGCTTAACTGCATAGTTTGGACTCGCACGGATTTCGGCCGCGAAAAAGGGGTGCAACACGAGGACTTCCCAGGAGGTCACCCATCCTAGTACTACTCTCGCCCAAGCACGCTTAACTGCATAGTTTGGACTCGCACGGATTTCGGCCGCGAAAAAGGGGTGCAACACGAGGACTTCCCAGGAGGTCACCCTTCCAAGTACTACTCTCGCCCAAGCACGCTTAACTGCATAGTTTGGACTCGCACGGATTTCGGCCGCGAAAAAGGGGTGCAACACGAGGACTTCCCAGGAGGTCACCCATCCTAGTACTACTCTCGCCCAAGCACGCTTAACTGCATAGTTTGGACTCGCACGGATTTCGGCCGCGAAAAAGGGGTGCAACACGAGGACTTCCCAGGAGGTCACCCATCCTAGTACTACTCTCGCCCAAGCACGCTTAACTGCGGAGTTCTGATGGGATCCGGTGCATTAGTGCTGGTATGATCGCACCCGATAAGGAGATCGCGATCAATGCATATATTGGCATCCATACGGATCTCATCATAAAAATCCTGGAGAGCAATACGATGACTGAACAAACCGTACTCATCGTGCTTAATTGAGGAGTTTACACTCCAATGGATTTTGCCATCATAAAAAGGGGTGCAACACGAGGACTTCCCAGGAGGTCACCCATCCAAGTACTACTCTCTCCCAAGCACGCTTAACTGCATAGTTTGGACTCGCACGGATTTCGGCCGCGAAAAAGGGGTGCAACACGAGGACTTCCCAGGAGGTCACCCATCCTAGTACTACTCTCGCCCAAGCACGCTTAACTGCATAGTTTGGACTCGCACGGATTTCGGCCGCGAAAAAGGGGTGCAACACGAGGACTTCCCAGGAGGTCACCCTTCCAAGTACTACTCTCGCCCAAGCACGCTTAACTGCATAGTTTGGACTCGCACGGATTTCGGCCGCGAAAAAGGGGTGCAACACGAGGACTTCCCAGGAGGTCACCCATCCTAGTACTACTCTCGCCCAAGCACGCTTAACTGCGGAGTTCTGATGGGATCCGGTGCATTAGTGCTGGTATGATCGCACCCGATAGGGAGATCGCGATCAATGCAAATATTGGCATCCATACGGATCTCATCATAAAAATCCTGGAGAGCAATACGATGACTGAACAAACCGTACTCATCGTGCTTAATTGAGGAGTTTACACTCCAATGGATTTTACCATCATAAAAAGGGGTGCAACACGAGGACTTCCCAGGAGGTCACCCATCCAAGTACTACTCTCTCCCAAGCACGCTTAACTGCATAGTTTGGACTCGCACGGATTTCGGCCGCGAAAAAGGGGTGCAACACGAGGACTTCCCAGCAGGTCACCCATCCTAGTACTACTCTCGCCCAAGCACGCTTGACTGTGGAGTTCTGATGGGATCCGATGCATTAGTGCTGGTATGATCGCACCCGATAGGGAGATCGCGATCAATGCATATATTGGCATCCATACGGATCTCATCATAAAAATCCTGGAGAGCAATACGATGACTGAACAAACCGTACTCATCGTGCTTAATTGAGGAGTTTACACTCCAATGGATTTTGCCATCATAAAAAGGGGTGCAACACGAGGACTTTCCAGGAGGTCACCCATCCAAGTACTACTCTCTCCCAAGCACGCTTAACTGCATAGTTTGGACTCGCACGGATTTCAGCCGCAAAAAAGGGGTGCAACACGAGGACTTCCCAGGAGGTCACCCATCCTAGTACTACTCTCGCCCAAGCACGCTTGACTGCGGAGTTCTGATGGGATCCGATGCATTAGTGCTGGTATGATCGCACCCGATAGGGAGATCGCGATCAATGCATATATTGGCATCCATACGGATCTCATCATAAAAATCCTGGAGAGCAATACGATGACTGAACAAACCGTACTCATCGTGCTTAATTGAGGAGTTTACACTCCAATGGATTTTGCCATCATAAAAAGGGGTGCAACACGAGGACTTCCCAGGAGGTCACCCATCCTAGTACTACTCTCGCCCAAGCACGCTTAACTGCATAGTTTGGACTCGCACGGATTTCGGCCGCGAAAAAGGAGTGCAACACAAGGACTTCCCAGGAGGTCACCCATCCTAGTACTACTCTCGCCCAAGCACGCTTAACTGCATAGTTCTGATGGGATCCGGTGCATTAGTGCTGGTATGATCGCACCCGATAGGGAGATCGCGATCAATGCATATATTGGCATCCATACGGATCTCATCATAAAAATCCTGGAGAGCAATACGATGACTGAACAAACCGTACTCATCGTGCTTAATTGAGGAGTTTACACTCCAATGGATTTTGCCATCATAAAAAGGGGTGCAACACGAGGACTTCCCAGGAGGTCACCCATCCAAGTACTACTCTCTCCCAAGCACGCTTAACTGCATAGTTTGGACTCGCACGGATTTCGGCCGCGAAAAAGGGGTGCAACACGAGGACTTCCCAGGAGGTCACCCATCCTAGTACTACTCTCGCCCAAGCACGCTTAACTGCGGAGTTCTGATGGGATCCGGTGCATTAGTGCTGGTATGATCGCACCCGATAAGGAGATCGCGATCAATGCATATATTGGCATCCATACGGATCTCATCATAAAAATCCTGGAGAGCAATACGATGACTGAACAAACCGTACTCATCGTGCTTAATTGAGGAGTTTACACTCCAATGGATTTTGCCATCATAAAAAGGGGTGCAACACGAGGACTTCCCAGGAGGTCACCCATCCAAGTACTACTCTCTCCCAAGCACGCTTAACTGCATAGTTTGGACTCGCACGGATTTCGGCCGCGAAAAAGGGGTGCAACACGAGGACTTCCCAGGAGGTCACCCATCCTAGTACTACTCTCGCCCAAGCACGCTTAACTGCATAGTTTGGACTCGCACGGATTTCGGCCGCGAAAAAGGGGTGCAACACGAGGACTTCCCAGGAGGTCACCCATCCTAGTACTACTCTCGCCCAAGCACGCTTAACTGCATAGTTTGGACTCGCACGGATTTCGGCCGCGAAAAAGGGGTGCAACACGAGGACTTCCCAGGAGGTCACCCATCCTAGTACTACTCTCGCCCAAGCACGCTTAACTGCGGAGTTCTGATGGGATCCGGTGCATTAGTGCTGGTATGATCGCACCCGATAAGGAGATCGCGATCAATGCATATATTGGCATCCATACGGATCTCATCATAAAAATCCTGGAGAGCAATACGATGACTGAACAAACCGTACTCATCGTGCTTAATTGAGGAGTTTACACTCCAATGGATTTTGCCATCATAAAAAGGGGTGCAACACGAGGACTTCCCAGGAGGTCACCCATCCAAGTACTACTCTCTCCCAAGCACGCTTAACTGCATAGTTTGGACTCGCACGGATTTCGGCCGCGAAAAAGGGGTGCAACACGAGGACTTCCCAGGAGGTCACCCATCCTAGTACTACTCTCGCCCAAGCACGCTTAACTGCATAGTTTGGACTCGCACGGATTTCGGCCGCGAAAAAGGGGTGCAACACGAGGACTTCCCAGGAGGTCACCCATCCTAGTACTACTCTCGCCCAAGCACGCTTAACTGCGGAGTTCTGATGGGATCCGGTGCATTAGTGCTGGTATGATCGCACCCGATAAGGAGATCGCGATCAATGCATATATTGGCATCCATACGGATCTCATCATAAAAATCCTGGAGAGCAATACGATGACTGAACAAACCGTACTCATCGTGCTTAATTGAGGAGTTTACACTCCAATGGATTTTGCCATCATAAAAAGGGGTGCAACACGAGGACTTCCCAGGAGGTCACCCATCCAAGTACTACTCTCTCCCAAGCACGCTTAACTGCATAGTTTGGACTCGCACGGATTTCGGCCGCGAAAAAGGGGTGCAACACGAGGACTTCCCAGGAGGTCACCCATCCTAGTACTACTCTCGCCCAAGCACGCTTAACTGCATAGTTTGGACTCGCACGGATTTCGGCCGCGAAAAAGGGGTGCAACACGAGGACTTCCCAGGAGGTCACCCATCCTAGTACTACTCTCGCCCAAGCACGCTTAACTGCGGAGTTCTGATGGGATCCGGTGCATTAGTGCTGGTATGATCGCACCCGATAGGGAGATCGCGATCAATGCATATATTGGCATCCATACGGATCTCATCATAAAAATCCTGGAGAGCAATACGATGACTGAACAAACCGTACTCATCGTGCTTAATTGAGGAGTTTACACTCCAATGGATTTTGCCATCATAAAAAGGGGTGCAACACGAGGACTTCCCAGGAGGTCACCCATCCTAGTACTACTCTCGCCCAAGCACGCTTAACTGCATAGTTTGGACTCGCACGGATTTCGGCCGCGAAAAAGGGGTGCAACACGAGGACTTCCCAGGAGGTCACCCATCCTAGTACTACTCTCGCCCAAGCACGCTTAACTGCATAGTTTGGACTCGCACGGATTTCGGCCGCGAAAAAGGGGTGCAACACGAGGACTTCCCAGGAGGTCACCCTTCCAAGTACTACTCTCGCCCAAGCACGCTTAACAGCATAGTTTGGACTCGCACGGATTTCGGCCGCGAAAAAGGGGTGCAACACGAGGACTTCCCAGGAGGTCACCCTTCCAAGTACTACTCTCGCCCAAGCACGCTTAACTGCATAGTTTGGACTCGCACGGATTTCGGCCGCGAAAAAGGGGTGCAACACGAGGACTTCCCAGGAGGTCACCCATCCTAGTACTACTCTCGCCCAAGCATGCTTAACAGCATAGTTTGGACTCGCACGGATTTCGGCCGCGAAAAAGGGGTGCAACACGAGGACTTCCCAGGAGGTCACCCATCCTAGTACTACTCTCGCCCAAGCACGCTTAACTGCATAGTTTGGACTCGCACGGATTTCGGCCGCGAAAAAGGGGTGCAACACGAGGACTTCCCAGGAGGTCACCCATCCTAGTACTACTCTCGCCCAAGCACGCTTAACTGCGGAGTTCTGATGGGATCCGGTGCATTAGTGCTGGTATGATCGCACCCGATAAGGAGATCGCGATCAATGCATATATTGGCATCCATACGGATCTCATCATAAAAATCCTGGAGAGCAATACGATGACTGAACAAACCGTACTCATCGTGCTTAATTGAGGAGTTTACACTCCAATGGATTTTGCCATCATAAAAAGGGGTGCAACACGAGGACTTCCCAGGAGGTCACCCATCCAAGTACTACTCTCTCCCAAGCACGCTTAACTGCATAGTTTGGACTCGCACGGATTTCGGCCGCGAAAAAGGGGTGCAACACGAGGACTTCCCAGGAGGTCACCCATCCTAGTACTACTCTCGCCCAAGCACGCTTAACTGCATAGTTTGGACTCGCACGGATTTCGGCCGCGAAAAAGGGGTGCAACACGAGGACTTCCCAGGAGGTCACCCATCCTAGTACTACTCTCGCCCAAGCACGCTTAACTGCGGAGTTCTGATGGGATCCGGTGCATTAGTGCTGGTATGATCGCACCCGATAAGGAGATCGCGATCAATGCATATATTGGCATCCATACGGATCTCATCATAAAAATCCTGGAGAGCAATACGATGACTGAACAAACCGTACTCATCGTGCTTAATTGAGGAGTTTACACTCCAATGGATTTTGCCATCATAAAAAGGGGTGCAACACGAGGACTTCCCAGGAGGTCACCCATCCAAGTACTACTCTCTCCCAAGCACGCTTAACTGCATAGTTTGGACTCGCACGGATTTCGGCCGCGAAAAAGGGGTGCAACACGAGGACTTCCCAGGAGGTCACCCATCCTAGTACTACTCTCGCCCAAGCACGCTTAACTGCATAGTTTGGACTCGCACGGATTTCGGCCGCGAAAAAGGGGTGCAACACGAGGACTTCCCAGGAGGTCACCCATCCTAGTACTACTCTCGCCCAAGCACGCTTAACTGCGGAGTTCTGATGGGATCCGGTGCATTAGTGCTGGTATGATCGCACCCGATAGGGAGATCGCGATCAATGCATATATTGGCATCCATACGGATCTCATCATAAAAATCCTGGAGAGCAATACGATGACTGAACAAACCGTACTCATCGTGCTTAATTGAGGAGTTTACACTCCAATGGATTTTGCCATCATAAAAAGGGGTGCAACACGAGGACTTCCCAGGAGGTCACCCATCCTAGTACTACTCTCGCCCAAGCACGCTTAACTGCATAGTTTGGACTCGCACGGATTTCGGCCGCGAAAAAGGGGTGCAACACGAGGACTTCCCAGGAGGTCACCCATCCTAGTACTACTCTCGCCCAAGCACGCTTAACTGCATAGTTTGGACTCGCACGGATTTCGGCCGCGAAAAAGGGGTGCAACACGAGGACTTCCCAGGAGGTCACCCTTCCAAGTACTACTCTCGCCCAAGCACGCTTAACAGCATAGTTTGGACTCGCACGGATTTCGGCCGCGAAAAAGGGGTGCAACACGAGGACTTCCCAGGAGGTCACCCTTCCAAGTACTACTCTCGCCCAAGCACGCTTAACTGCATAGTTTGGACTCGCACGGATTTCGGCCGCGAAAAAGGGGTGCAACACGAGGACTTCCCAGGAGGTCACCCATCCTAGTACTACTCTCGCCCAAGCATGCTTAACAGCATAGTTTGGACTCGCACGGATTTCGGCCGCGAAAAAGGGGTGCAACACGAGGACTTCCCAGGAGGTCACCCATCCTAGTACTACTCTCGCCCAAGCACGCTTAACTGCATAGTTTGGACTCGCACGGATTTCGGCCGCGAAAAAGGGGTGCAACACGAGGACTTCCCAGGAGGTCACCCATCCTAGTACTACTCTCGCCCAAGCACGCTTAACTGCGGAGTTCTGATGGGATCCGGTGCATTAGTGCTGGTATGATCGCACCCGATAAGGAGATCGCGATCAATGCATATATTGGCATCCATACGGATCTCATCATAAAAATCCTGGAGAGCAATACGATGACTGAACAAACCGTACTCATCGTGCTTAATTGAGGAGTTTACACTCCAATGGATTTTGCCATCATAAAAAGGGGTGCAACACGAGGACTTCCCAGGAGGTCACCCATCCAAGTACTACTCTCTCCCAAGCACGCTTAACTGCATAGTTTGGACTCGCACGGATTTCGGCCGCGAAAAAGGGGTGCAACACGAGGACTTCCCAGGAGGTCACCCATCCTAGTACTACTCTCGCCCAAGCACGCTTAACTGCATAGTTTGGACTCGCACGGATTTCGGCCGCGAAAAAGGGGTGCAACACGAGGACTTCCCAGGAGGTCACCCTTCCAAGTACTACTCTCGCCCAAGCACGCTTAACTGCATAGTTTGGACTCGCACGGATTTCGGCCGCGAAAAAGGGGTGCAACACGAGGACTTCCCAGGAGGTCACCCATCCTAGTACTACTCTCGCCCAAGCACGCTTAACTGCATAGTTTGGACTCGCACGGATTTCGGCCGCGAAAAAGGGGTGCAACACGAGGACTTCCCAGGAGGTCACCCATCCTAGTACTACTCTCGCCCAAGCACGCTTAACTGCGGAGTTCTGATGGGATCCGGTGCATTAGTGCTGGTATGATCGCACCCGATAAGGAGATCGCGATCAATGCATATATTGGCATCCATACGGATCTCATCATAAAAATCCTGGAGAGCAATACGATGACTGAACAAACCGTACTCATCGTGCTTAATTGAGGAGTTTACACTCCAATGGATTTTGCCATCATAAAAAGGGGTGCAACACGAGGACTTCCCAGGAGGTCACCCATCCAAGTACTACTCTCTCCCAAGCACGCTTAACTGCATAGTTTGGACTCGCACGGATTTCGGCCGCGAAAAAGGGGTGCAACACGAGGACTTCCCAGGAGGTCACCCATCCTAGTACTACTCTCGCCCAAGCACGCTTAACTGCATAGTTTGGACTCGCACGGATTTCGGCCGCGAAAAAGGGGTGCAACACGAGGACTTCCCAGGAGGTCACCCTTCCAAGTACTACTCTCGCCCAAGCACGCTTAACTGCATAGTTTGGACTCGCACGGATTTCGGCCGCGAAAAAGGGGTGCAACACGAGGACTTCCCAGGAGGTCACCCATCCTAGTACTACTCTCGCCCAAGCACGCTTAACTGCGGAGTTCTGATGGGATCCGGTGCATTAGTGCTGGTATGATCGCACCCGATAGGGAGATCGCGATCAATGCAAATATTGGCATCCATACGGATCTCATCATAAAAATCCTGGAGAGCAATACGATGACTGAACAAACCGTACTCATCGTGCTTAATTGAGGAGTTTACACTCCAATGGATTTTACCATCATAAAAAGGGGTGCAACACGAGGACTTCCCAGGAGGTCACCCATCCAAGTACTACTCTCTCCCAAGCACGCTTAACTGCATAGTTTGGACTCGCACGGATTTCGGCCGCGAAAAAGGGGTGCAACACGAGGACTTCCCAGCAGGTCACCCATCCTAGTACTACTCTCGCCCAAGCACGCTTGACTGTGGAGTTCTGATGGGATCCGATGCATTAGTGCTGGTATGATCGCACCCGATAGGGAGATCGCGATCAATGCATATATTGGCATCCATACGGATCTCATCATAAAAATCCTGGAGAGCAATACGATGACTGAACAAACCGTACTCATCGTGCTTAATTGAGGAGTTTACACTCCAATGGATTTTGCCATCATAAAAAGGGGTGCAACACGAGGACTTTCCAGGAGGTCACCCATCCAAGTACTACTCTCTCCCAAGCACGCTTAACTGCATAGTTTGGACTCGCACGGATTTCAGCCGCAAAAAAGGGGTGCAACACGAGGACTTCCCAGGAGGTCACCCATCCTAGTACTACTCTCGCCCAAGCACGCTTGACTGCGGAGTTCTGATGGGATCCGATGCATTAGTGCTGGTATGATCGCACCCGATAGGGAGATCGCGATCAATGCATATATTGGCATCCATACGGATCTCATCATAAAAATCCTGGAGAGCAATACGATGACTGAACAAACCGTACTCATCGTGCTTAATTGAGGAGTTTACACTCCAATGGATTTTGCCATCATAAAAAGGGGTGCAACACGAGGACTTCCCAGGAGGTCACCCATCCTAGTACTACTCTCGCCCAAGCACGCTTAACTGCATAGTTTGGACTCGCACGGATTTCGGCCGCGAAAAAGGGGTGCAACACAAGGACTTCCCAGGAGGTCACCCATCCTAGTACTACTCTCGCCCAAGCACGCTTAACTGCATAGTTCTGATGGGATCCGGTGCATTAGTGCTGGTATGATCGCACCCGATAGGGAGATCGCGATCAATGCATATATTGGCATCCATACGGATCTCATCATAAAAATCCTGGAGAGCAATACGATGACTGAACAAACCGTACTCATCGTGCTTAATTGAGGAGTTTACACTCCAATGGATTTTGCCATCATAAAAAGGGGTGCAACACGAGGACTTCCCAGGAGGTCACCCATCCAAGTACTACTCTCTCCCAAGCACGCTTAACTGCATAGTTTGGACTCGCACGGATTTCGGCCGCGAAAAAGGGGTGCAACACGAGGACTTCCCAGGAGGTCACCCATCCTAGTACTACTCTCGCCCAAGCACGCTTAACTGCGGAGTTCTGATGGGATCCGGTGCATTAGTGCTGGTATGATCGCACCCGATAAGGAGATCGCGATCAATGCATATATTGGCATCCATACGGATCTCATCATAAAAATCCTGGAGAGCAATACGATGACTGAACAAACCGTACTCATCGTGCTTAATTGAGGAGTTTACACTCCAATGGATTTTGCCATCATAAAAAGGGGTGCAACACGAGGACTTCCCAGGAGGTCACCCATCCAAGTACTACTCTCTCCCAAGCACGCTTAACTGCATAGTTTGGACTCGCACGGATTTCGGCCGCGAAAAAGGGGTGCAACACGAGGACTTCCCAGGAGGTCACCCATCCTAGTACTACTCTCGCCCAAGCACGCTTAACTGCATAGTTTGGACTCGCACGGATTTCGGCCGCGAAAAAGGGGTGCAACACGAGGACTTCCCAGGAGGTCACCCATCCTAGTACTACTCTCGCCCAAGCACGCTTAACTGCGGAGTTCTGATGGGATCCGGTGCATTAGTGCTGGTATGATCGCACCCGATAAGGAGATCGCGATCAATGCATATATTGGCATCCATACGGATCTCATCATAAAAATCCTGGAGAGCAATACGATGACTGAACAAACCGTACTCATCGTGCTTAATTGAGGAGTTTACACTCCAATGGATTTTGCCATCATAAAAAGGGGTGCAACACGAGGACTTCCCAGGAGGTCACCCATCCAAGTACTACTCTCTCCCAAGCACGCTTAACTGCATAGTTTGGACTCGCACGGATTTCGGCCGCGAAAAAGGGGTGCAACACGAGGACTTCCCAGGAGGTCACCCATCCTAGTACTACTCTCGCCCAAGCACGCTTAACTGCATAGTTTGGACTCGCACGGATTTCGGCCGCGAAAAAGGGGTGCAACACGAGGACTTCCCAGGAGGTCACCCTTCCAAGTACTACTCTCGCCCAAGCACGCTTAACTGCATAGTTTGGACTCGCACGGATTTCGGCCGCGAAAAAGGGGTGCAACACGAGGACTTCCCAGGAGGTCACCCATCCTAGTACTACTCTCGCCCAAGCACGCTTAACTGCGGAGTTCTGATGGGATCCGGTGCATTAGTGCTGGTATGATCGCACCCGATAGGGAGATCGCGATCAATGCAAATATTGGCATCCATACGGATCTCATCATAAAAATCCTGGAGAGCAATACGATGACTGAACAAACCGTACTCATCGTGCTTAATTGAGGAGTTTACACTCCAATGGATTTTACCATCATAAAAAGGGGTGCAACACGAGGACTTCCCAGGAGGTCACCCATCCAAGTACTACTCTCTCCCAAGCACGCTTAACTGCATAGTTTGGACTCGCACGGATTTCGGCCGCGAAAAAGGGGTGCAACACGAGGACTTCCCAGCAGGTCACCCATCCTAGTACTACTCTCGCCCAAGCACGCTTGACTGTGGAGTTCTGATGGGATCCGATGCATTAGTGCTGGTATGATCGCACCCGATAGGGAGATCGCGATCAATGCATATATTGGCATCCATACGGATCTCATCATAAAAATCCTGGAGAGCAATACGATGACTGAACAAACCGTACTCATCGTGCTTAATTGAGGAGTTTACACTCCAATGGATTTTGCCATCATAAAAAGGGGTGCAACACGAGGACTTTCCAGGAGGTCACCCATCCAAGTACTACTCTCTCCCAAGCACGCTTAACTGCATAGTTTGGACTCGCACGGATTTCAGCCGCAAAAAAGGGGTGCAACACGAGGACTTCCCAGGAGGTCACCCATCCTAGTACTACTCTCGCCCAAGCACGCTTGACTGCGGAGTTCTGATGGGATCCGATGCATTAGTGCTGGTATGATCGCACCCGATAGGGAGATCGCGATCAATGCATATATTGGCATCCATACGGATCTCATCATAAAAATCCTGGAGAGCAATACGATGACTGAACAAACCGTACTCATCGTGCTTAATTGAGGAGTTTACACTCCAATGGATTTTGCCATCATAAAAAGGGGTGCAACACGAGGACTTCCCAGGAGGTCACCCATCCTAGTACTACTCTCGCCCAAGCACGCTTAACTGCATAGTTTGGACTCGCACGGATTTCGGCCGCGAAAAAGGGGTGCAACACAAGGACTTCCCAGGAGGTCACCCATCCTAGTACTACTCTCGCCCAAGCACGCTTAACTGCATAGTTCTGATGGGATCCGGTGCATTAGTGCTGGTATGATCGCACCCGATAGGGAGATCGCGATCAATGCATATATTGGCATCCATACGGATCTCATCATAAAAATCCTGGAGAGCAATACGATGACTGAACAAACCGTACTCATCGTGCTTAATTGAGGAGTTTACACTCCAATGGATTTTGCCATCATAAAAAGGGGTGCAACACGAGGACTTCCCAGGAGGTCACCCATCCAAGTACTACTCTCTCCCAAGCACGCTTAACTGCATAGTTTGGACTCGCACGGATTTCGGCCGCGAAAAAGGGGTGCAACACGAGGACTTCCCAGGAGGTCACCCATCCTAGTACTACTCTCGCCCAAGCACGCTTAACTGCGGAGTTCTGATGGGATCCGGTGCATTAGTGCTGGTATGATCGCACCCGATAAGGAGATCGCGATCAATGCATATATTGGCATCCATACGGATCTCATCATAAAAATCCTGGAGAGCAATACGATGACTGAACAAACCGTACTCATCGTGCTTAATTGAGGAGTTTACACTCCAATGGATTTTGCCATCATAAAAAGGGGTGCAACACGAGGACTTCCCAGGAGGTCACCCATCCAAGTACTACTCTCTCCCAAGCACGCTTAACTGCATAGTTTGGACTCGCACGGATTTCGGCCGCGAAAAAGGGGTGCAACACGAGGACTTCCCAGGAGGTCACCCATCCTAGTACTACTCTCGCCCAAGCACGCTTAACTGCATAGTTTGGACTCGCACGGATTTCGGCCGCGAAAAAGGGGTGCAACACGAGGACTTCCCAGGAGGTCACCCTTCCAAGTACTACTCTCGCCCAAGCACGCTTAACTGCATAGTTTGGACTCGCACGGATTTCGGCCGCGAAAAAGGGGTGCAACACGAGGACTTCCCAGGAGGTCACCCATCCTAGTACTACTCTCGCCCAAGCACGCTTAACTGCGGAGTTCTGATGGGATCCGGTGCATTAGTGCTGGTATGATCGCACCCGATAGGGAGATCGCGATCAATGCAAATATTGGCATCCATACGGATCTCATCATAAAAATCCTGGAGAGCAATACGATGACTGAACAAACCGTACTCATCGTGCTTAATTGAGGAGTTTACACTCCAATGGATTTTACCATCATAAAAAGGGGTGCAACACGAGGACTTCCCAGGAGGTCACCCATCCAAGTACTACTCTCTCCCAAGCACGCTTAACTGCATAGTTTGGACTCATACGGATTTCGGCCGCGAAAAAGGGGTGCAACACGAGGACTTCCCAGCAGGTCACCCATCCTAGTACTACTCTCGCCCAAGCACGCTTGACTGTGGAGTTCTGATGGGATCCGATGCATTAGTGCTGGTATGATCGCACCCGATAGGGAGATCGCGATCAATGCATATATTGGCATCCATACGGATCTCATCATAAAAATCCTGGAGAGCAATACGATGACTGAACAAACCGTACTCATCGTGCTTAATTGAGGAGTTTACACTCCAATGGATTTTGCCATCATAAAAAGGGGTGCAACACGAGGACTTTCCAGGAGGTCACCCATCCAAGTACTACTCTCTCCCAAGCACGCTTAACTGCATAGTTTGGACTCGCACGGATTTCAGCCGCAAAAAAGGGGTGCAACACGAGGACTTCCCAGGAGGTCACCCATCCTAGTACTACTCTCGCCCAAGCACGCTTGACTGCGGAGTTCTGATGGGATCCGATGCATTAGTGCTGGTATGATCGCACCCGATAGGGAGATCGCGATCAATGCATATATTGGCATCCATACGGATCTCATCATAAAAATCCTGGAGAGCAATACGATGACTGAACAAACCGTACTCATCGTGCTTAATTGAGGAGTTTACACTCCAATGGATTTTGCCATCATAAAAAGGGGTGCAACACGAGGACTTCCCAGGAGGTCACCCATCCTAGTACTACTCTCGCCCAAGCACGCTTAACTGCATAGTTTGGACTCGCACGGATTTCGGCCGCGAAAAAGGGGTGCAACACGAGGACTTCCCAGGAGGTCACCCATCCTAGTACTACTCTCGCCCAAGCACGCTTAACTGCATAGTTCTGATGGGATCCGGTGCATTAGTGCTGGTATGATCGCACCCGATAGGGAGATCGCGATCAATGCATATATTGGCATCCATACGGATCTCATCATAAAAATCCTGGAGAGCAATACGATGACTGAACAAACCGTACTCATCGTGCTTAATTGAGGAGTTTACACTCCAATGGATTTTGCCATCATAAAAAGGGGTGCAACACGAGGACTTCCCAGGAGGTCACCCATCCAAGTACTACTCTCTCCCAAGCACGCTTAACTGCATAGTTTGGACTCGCACGGATTTCGGCCGCGAAAAAGGGGTGCAACACAAGGACTTCCCAGGAGGTCACCCATCCTAGTACTACTCTCGCCCAAGCACGCTTAACTGCGGAGTTCTGATGGGATCCGGTGCATTAGTGCTGGTATGATCGCACCCGATAGGGAGATCACGATCAATGCATATATTGGCATCCATACGGATCTCATCATAAAAATCCTGGAGAGCAATACGATGACTGAACAAACCGTACTCATCGTGCTTAATTGAGGAGTTTACACTCCAATGGATTTTGCCATCATAAAAAGGGGTGCAACACGAGGACTTCCCAGGAGGTCACCCATCCAAGTACTACTCTCTCCCAAGCACGCTTAACTGCATAGTTTGGACTCGCACGGATTTCGGCCGCGAAAAAGGGGTGCAACACGAGGACTTCCCAGGAGGTCACCCATCCTAGTACTACTCTCGCCCAAGCACGCTTAACTGCATAGTTTGGACTCGCACGGATTTCGGCCGCGAAAAAGGGGTGCAACACGAGGACTTCCCAGGAGGTCACCCTTCCAAGTACTACTCTCGCCCAAGCACGCTTAACTGCATAGTTTGGACTCGCACGGATTTCGGCCGCGAAAAAGGGGTGCAACACGAGGACTTCCCAGGAGGTCACCCATCCTAGTACTACTCTCGCCCAAGCACGCTTAACTGCGGAGTTCTGATGGGATCCGGTGCATTAGTGCTGGTATGATCGCACCCGATAGGGAGATCGCGATCAATGCAAATATTGGCATCCATACGGATCTCATCATAAAAATCCTGGAGAGCAATACGATGACTGAACAAACCGTACTCATCGTGCTTAATTGAGGAGTTTACACTCCAATGGATTTTACCATCATAAAAAGGGGTGCAACACGAGGACTTCCCAGGAGGTCACCCATCCAAGTACTACTCTCTCCCAAGCACGCTTAACTGCATAGTTTGGACTCGCACGGATTTCGGCCGCGAAAAAGGGGTGCAACACGAGGACTTCCCAGCAGGTCACCCATCCTAGTACTACTCTCGCCCAAGCACGCTTGACTGTGGAGTTCTGATGGGATCCGATGCATTAGTGCTGGTATGATCGCACCCGATAGGGAGATCGCGATCAATGCATATATTGGCATCCATACGGATCTCATCATAAAAATCCTGGAGAGCAATACGATGACTGAACAAACCGTACTCATCGTGCTTAATTGAGGAGTTTACACTCCAATGGATTTTGCCATCATAAAAAGGGGTGCAACACGAGGACTTTCCAGGAGGTCACCCATCCAAGTACTACTCTCTCCCAAGCACGCTTAACTGCATAGTTTGGACTCGCACGGATTTCAGCCGCAAAAAAGGGGTGCAACACGAGGACTTCCCAGGAGGTCACCCATCCTAGTACTACTCTCGCCCAAGCACGCTTGACTGCGGAGTTCTGATGGGATCCGATGCATTAGTGCTGGTATGATCGCACCCGATAGGGAGATCGCGATCAATGCATATATTGGCATCCATACGGATCTCATCATAAAAATCCTGGAGAGCAATACGATGACTGAACAAACCGTACTCATCGTGCTTAATTGAGGAGTTTACACTCCAATGGATTTTGCCATCATAAAAAGGGGTGCAACACGAGGACTTCCCAGGAGGTCACCCATCCTAGTACTACTCTCGCCCAAGCACGCTTAACTGCATAGTTTGGACTCGCACGGATTTCGGCCGCGAAAAAGGGGTGCAACACGAGGACTTCCCAGGAGGTCACCCATCCTAGTACTACTCTCGCCCAAGCACGCTTAACTGCATAGTTCTGATGGGATCCGGTGCATTAGTGCTGGTATGATCGCACCCGATAGGGAGATCGCGATCAATGCATATATTGGCATCCATACGGATCTCATCATAAAAATCCTGGAGAGCAATACGATGACTGAACAAACCGTACTCATCGTGCTTAATTGAGGAGTTTACACTCCAATGGATTTTGCCATCATAAAAAGGGGTGCAACACGAGGACTTCCCAGGAGGTCACCCATCCAAGTACTACTCTCTCCCAAGCACGCTTAACTGCATAGTTTGGACTCGCACGGATTTCGGCCGCGAAAAAGGGGTGCAACACAAGGACTTCCCAGGAGGTCACCCATCCTAGTACTACTCTCGCCCAAGCACGCTTAACTGCGGAGTTCTGATGGGATCCGGTGCATTAGTGCTGGTATGATCGCACCCGAGAGGGAGATCGCGATCAATGCATATATTGGCATCCATACGGATCTCATCATAAAAATCCTGGAGAGCAATACGATGACTGAACAAACCGTACTCATCGTGCTTAATTGAGGAGTTTACACTCCAATGGATTTTGCCATCATAAAAAGGGGTGCAACACGAGGACTTTCCAGGAGGTCACCCATCCAAGTACTACTCTCTCCCAAGCACGCTTAACTGCATAGTTTGGACTCGCACGGATTTCAGCCGCAAAAAAGGGGTGCAACACGAGGACTTCCCAGGAGGTCACCCATCCTAGTACTACTCTCGCCCAAGCACGCTTGACTGCGGAGTTCTGATGGGATCCGATGCATTAGTGCTGGTATGATCGCACCCGATAGGGAGATCGCGATCAATGCATATATTGGCATCCATACGGATCTCATCATAAAAATCCTGGAGAGCAATACGATGACTGAACAAACCGTACTCATCGTGCTTAATTGAGGAGTTTACACTCCAATGGATTTTGCCATCATAAAAAGGGGTGCAACACGAGGACTTCCCAGGAGGTCACCCATCCTAGTACTACTCTCGCCCAAGCACGCTTAACTGCATAGTTTGGACTCGCACGGATTTCGGCCGCGAAAAAGGGGTGCAACACGAGGACTTCCCAGGAGGTCACCCATCCTAGTACTACTCTCGCCCAAGCACGCTTAACTGCATAGTTCTGATGGGATCCGGTGCATTAGTGCTGGTATGATCGCACCCGATAGGGAGATCGCGATCAATGCATATATTGGCATCCATACGGATCTCATCATAAAAATCCTGGAGAGCAATACGATGACTGAACAAACCGTACTCATCGTGCTTAATTGAGGAGTTTACACTCCAATGGATTTTGCCATCATAAAAAGGGGTGCAACACGAGGACTTCCCAGGAGGTCACCCATCCAAGTACTACTCTCTCCCAAGCACGCTTAACTGCATAGTTTGGACTCGCACGGATTTCGGCCGCGAAAAAGGGGTGCAACACGAGGACTTCCCAGGAGGTCACCCATCCTAGTACTACTCTCGCCCAAGCACGCTTAACTGCGGAGTTCTGATGGGATCCAGTGCATTAGTGCTGGTATGATCGCACCCGATAGGGAGATCGCGATCAATGCATATATTGGCATCCATACGGATCTCATCATAAAAATCCTGGAGAGCAATACGATGACTGAACAAACCGTACTCATCGTGCTTAATTGAGGAGTTTACACTCCAATGGATTTTGCCATCATAAAAAGGGGTGCAACACGAGGACTTTCCAGGAGGTCACCCATCCAAGTACTACTCTCTCCCAAGCACGCTTAACTGCATAGTTTGGACTCGCACGGATTTCAGCCGCAAAAAAGGGGTGCAACACGAGGACTTCCCAGGAGGTCACCCATCCTAGTACTACTCTCGCCCAAGCACGCTTGACTGCGGAGTTCTGATGGGATCCGATGCATTAGTGCTGGTATGATCGCACCCGATAGGGAGATCGCGATCAATGCATATATTGGCATCCATACGGATCTCATCATAAAAATCCTGGAGAGCAATACGATGACTGAACAAACCGTACTCATCGTGCTTAATTGAGGAGTTTACACTCCAAAGGATTTTGCCATCATAAAAAGGGGTGCAACACGAGGACTTCCCAGGAGGTCACCCATCCTAGTACTACTCTCGCCCAAGCACGCTTAACTGCATAGTTTGGACTCGCACGGATTTCGGCCGCGAAAAAGGGGTGCAACACGAGGACTTCCCAGGAGGTCACCCATCCTAGTACTACTCTCGCCCAAGCACGCTTAACTGCATAGTTCTGATGGGATCCGGTGCATTAGTGCTGGTATGATCGCACCCGATAGGGAGATCGCGATCAATGCATATATTGGCATCCATACGGATCTCATCATAAAAATCCTGGAGAGCAATACGATGACTGAACAAACCGTACTCATCGTGCTTAATTGAGGAGTTTACACTCCAATGGATTTTGCCATCATAAAAAGGGGTGCAACACGAGGACTTCCCAGGAGCTCACCCATCCAAGTACTACTCTCTCCCAAGCACGCTTAACTGCATAGTTTGGACTCGCACGGATTTCGGCCGCGAAAAAGGGGTGCAACACGAGGACTTCCCAGGAGGTCACCCATCCTAGTACTACTCTCGCCCAAGCACGCTTAACTGCGGAGTTCTGATGGGATCCGGTGCATTAGTGCTGGTATGATCGCACCCGATAGGGAGATCACGATCAATGCATATATTGGCATCCATACGGATCTCATCATAAAAATCCTGGAGAGCAATACGATGACTGAACAAACCGTACTCATCGTGCTTAATTGAGGAGTTTACACTCCAATGGATTTTGCCATCATAAAAAGGGGTGCAACACGAGGACTTTCCAGGAGGTCACCCATCCAAGTACTACTCTCTCCCAAGCACGCTTAACTGCATAGTTTGGACTCGCACGGATTTCGGCCGCGAAAAAGGGGTGCAACACGAGGACTTCCCAGGAGGTCACCCATCCTAGTACTACTCTCGCCCAAGCACGCTTAACTGCATAGTTCTGATGGGATCCGGTGCATTAGTGCTGGTATGATCGCACCCGATAGGGAGATCGCGATCAATGCATATATTGGCATCCATACGGATCTCATCATAAAAATCCTGGAGAGCAATACGATGACTGAACAAACCGTACTCATCGTGCTTAATTGAGGAGTTTACACTCCAATGGATTTTGCCATCATAAAAAGGGGTGCAACACGAGGACTTCCCAGGAGGTCACCCATCCAAGTACTACTCTCTCCCAAGCACGCTTAACTGCATAGTTTGGACTCGCACGGATTTCGGCCGCGAAAAAGGGGTGCAACACGAGGACTTCCCAGGAGGTCACCCATCCTAGTACTACTCTCGCCCAAGCACGCTTAACTGCGGAGTTCTGATGGGATCCAGTGCATTAGTGCTGGTATGATCGCACCCGATAGGGAGATCGCGATCAATGCATATATTGGCATCCATACGGATCTCATCATAAAAATCCTGGAGAGCAATACGATGACTGAACAAACCGTACTCATCGTGCTTAATTGAGGAGTTTACACTCCAATGGATTTTGCCATCATAAAAAGGGGTGCAACACGAGGACTTTCCAGGAGGTCACCCATCCAAGTACTACTCTCTCCCAAGCACGCTTAACTGCATAGTTTGGACTCGCACGGATTTCAGCCGCAAAAAAGGGGTGCAACACGAGGACTTCCCAGGAGGTCACCCATCCTAGTACTACTCTCGCCCAAGCACGCTTGACTGCGGAGTTCTGATGGGATCCGATGCATTAGTGCTGGTATGATCGCACCCGATAGGGAGATCGCGATCAATGCATATATTGGCATCCATACGGATCTCATCATAAAAATCCTGGAGAGCAATACGATGACTGAACAAACCGTACTCATCGTGCTTAATTGAGGAGTTTACACTCCAAAGGATTTTGCCATCATAAAAAGGGGTGCAACACGAGGACTTCCCAGGAGGTCACCCATCCTAGTACTACTCTCGCCCAAGCACGCTTAACTGCATAGTTTGGACTCGCACGGATTTCGGCCGCGAAAAAGGGGTGCAACACGAGGACTTCCCAGGAGGTCACCCATCCTAGTACTACTCTCGCCCAAGCACGCTTAACTGCATAGTTCTGATGGGATCCGGTGCATTAGTGCTGGTATGATCGCACCCGATAGGGAGATCGCGATCAATGCATATATTGGCATCCATACGGATCTCATCATAAAAATCCTGGAGAGCAATACGATGACTGAACAAACCGTACTCATCGTGCTTAATTGAGGAGTTTACACTCCAATGGATTTTGCCATCATAAAAAGGGGTGCAACACGAGGACTTCCCAGGAGCTCACCCATCCAAGTACTACTCTCTCCCAAGCACGCTTAACTGCATAGTTTGGACTCGCACGGATTTCGGCCGCGAAAAAGGGGTGCAACACGAGGACTTCCCAGGAGGTCACCCATCCTAGTACTACTCTCGCCCAAGCACGCTTAACTGCGGAGTTCTGATGGGATCCGGTGCATTAGTGCTGGTATGATCGCACCCGATAGGGAGATCACGATCAATGCATATATTGGCATCCATACGGATCTCATCATAAAAATCCTGGAGAGCAATACGATGACTGAACAAACCGTACTCATCGTGCTTAATTGAGGAGTTTACACTCCAATGGATTTTGCCATCATAAAAAGGGGTGCAACACGAGGACTTTCCAGGAGGTCACCCATCCAAGTACTACTCTCTCCCAAGCACGCTTAACTGCATAGTTTGGACTCGCACGGATTTCAGCCGCAAAAAAGGGGTGCAACACGAGGACTTCCCAGGAGGTCACCCATCCTAGTACTACTCTCGCCCAAGCACGCTTGACTGCGGAGTTCTGATGGGATCCGATGCATTAGTGCTGGTATGATCGCACCCGATAGGGAGATCGCGATCAATGCATATATTGGCATCCATACGGATCTCATCATAAAAATCCTGGAGAGCAATACGATGACTGAACAAACCGTACTCATCGTGCTTAATTGAGGAGTTTACACTCCAATGGATTTTGCCATCATAAAAAGGGGTGCAACACGAGGACTTCCCAGGAGGTCACCCATCCTAGTACTACTCTCGCCCAAGCACGCTTAACTGCATAGTTTGGACTCGCACGGATTTCGGCCGCGAAAAAGGGGTGCAACACGAGGACTTCCCAGGAGGTCACCCATCCTAGTACTACTCTCGCCCAAGCACGCTTAACTGCATAGTTCTGATGGGATCCGGTGCATTAGTGCTGGTATGATCGCACCCGATAGGGAGATCGCGATCAATGCATATATTGGCATCCATACGGATCTCATCATAAAAATCCTGGAGAGCAATACGATGACTGAACAAACCGTACTCATCGTGCTTAATTGAGGAGTTTACACTCCAATGGATTTTGCCATCATAAAAAGGGGTGCAACACGAGGACTTCCCAGGAGGTCACCCATCCAAGTACTACTCTCTCCCAAGCACGCTTAACTGCATAGTTTGGACTCGCACGGATTTCGGCCGCGAAAAAGGGGTGCAACACGAGGACTTCCCAGGAGGTCACCCATCCTAGTACTACTCTCGCCCAAGCACGCTTAACTGCGGAGTTCTGATGGGATCCGGTGCATTAGTGCTGGTATGATCGCACCCGATAGGGAGATCGCGATCAATGCATATATTGGCATCCATACGGATCTCATCATAAAAATCCTGGAGAGCAATACGATGACTGAACAAACCGTACTCATCGTGCTTAATTGAGGAGTTTACACTCCAATGGATTTTGCCATCATAAAAAGGGGTGCAACACGAGGACTTTTCAGGAGGTCACCCATCCAAGTACTACTCTCTCCCAAGCACGCTTAACTGCATAGTTTGGACTCGCACGGATTTCGGCCGCGAAAAAGGGGTGCAACACGAGGACTTCCCAGGAGGTCACCCATCCTAGTACTACTCTCGCCCAAGCACGCTTAACTGCGGAGTTCTGATGGGATCCGGTGCATTAGTGCTGGTATGATCGCACCCGATAGGGAGATCGCGATCAATGCATATATTGGCATCCATACGGATCTCATCATAAAAATCCTGGAGAGCAATACGATGACTGAACAAACCGTACTCATCGTGCTTAATTGAGGAGTTTACACTCCAATGGATTTTGCCATCATAAAAAGGGGTGCAACACGAGGACTTCCCAGGAGGTCACCCATCCAAGTACTACTCTCTCCCAAGCACGCTTAACTGCATAGTTTGGACTCGCACGGATTTCGGCCGCGAAAAAGGGGTGCAACACGAGGACTTCCCAGGAGGTCACCCATCCTAGTACTACTCTCGCCCAAGCACGCTTAACTGCGGAGTTCTGATGGGATCCGGTGCATTAGTGCTGGTATGATCGCACCCGATAGGGAGATCGCGATCAATGCAAATATTGGCATCCATACGGATCTCATCATAAAAATCCTGGAGAGCAATACGATGACTGAACAAACCGTACTCATCGTGCTTAATTGAGGAGTTTACACTCCAATGGATTTTACCATCATAAAAAGGGGTGCAACACGAGGACTTCCCAGGAGGTCACCCATCCAAGTACTACTCTCTCCCAAGCACGCTTAACTGCATAGTTTGGACTCGCACGGATTTCGGCCGCGAAAAAGGGGTGCAACACGAGGACTTCCCAGCAGGTCACCCATCCTAGTACTACTCTCGCCCAAGCACGCTTGACTGTGGAGTTCTGATGGGATCCGATGCATTAGTGCTGGTATGATCGCACCCGATAGGGAGATCGCGATCAATGCATATATTGGCATCCATACGGATCTCATCATAAAAATCCTGGAGAGCAATACGATGACTGAACAAACCGTACTCATCGTGCTTAATTGAGGAGTTTACACTCCAATGGATTTTGCCATCATAAAAAGGGGTGCAACACGAGGACTTTCCAGGAGGTCACCCATCCAAGTACTACTCTCTCCCAAGCACGCTTAACTGCATAGTTTGGACTCGCACGGATTTCAGCCGCAAAAAAGGGGTGCAACACGAGGACTTCCCAGGAGGTCACCCATCCTAGTACTACTCTCGCCCAAGCACGCTTGACTGCGGAGTTCTGATGGGATCCGATGCATTAGTGCTGGTATGATCGCACCCGATAGGGAGATCGCGATCAATGCATATATTGGCATCCATACGGATCTCATCATAAAAATCCTGGAGAGCAATACGATGACTGAACAAACCGTACTCATCGTGCTTAATTGAGGAGTTTACACTCCAATGGATTTTGCCATCATAAAAAGGGGTGCAACACGAGGACTTCCCAGGAGGTCACCCATCCTAGTACTACTCTCGCCCAAGCACGCTTAACTGCATAGTTTGGACTCGCACGGATTTCGGCCGCGAAAAAGGGGTGCAACACGAGGACTTCCCAGCAGGTCACCCATCCTAGTACTACTCTCGCCCAAGCACGCTTGACTGTGGAGTTCTGATGGGATCTGATGCATTAGTGCTGGTATGATCGCACCCGATAGGGAGATCGCGATCAATGCATATATTGGCATCCATACGGATCTCATCATAAAAATCCTGGAGAGCAATACGATGACTGAACAAACCGTACTCATCGTGCTTAATTGAGGAGTTTACACTCCAATGGATTTTGCCATCATAAAAAGGGGTGCAACACGAGGACTTTCCAGGAGGTCACCCATCCAAGTACTACTCTCTCCCAAGCACGCTTAACTGCATAGTTTGGACTCGCACGGATTTCAGCCGCAAAAAAGGGGTGCAACACGAGGACTTCCCAGGAGGTCACCCATCCTAGTACTACTCTCGCCCAAGCACGCTTGACTGCGGAGTTCTGATGGGATCCGATGCATTAGTGCTGGTATGATCGCACCCGATAGGGAGATCGCGATCAATGCATATATTGGCATCCATACGGATCTCATCATAAAAATCCTGGAGAGCAATACGATGACTGAACAAACCGTACTCATCGTGCTTAATTGAGGAGTTTACACTCCAATGGATTTTGCCATCATAAAAAGGGGTGCAACACGAGGACTTCCCAGGAGGTCACCCATCCTAGTACTACTCTCGCCCAAGCACGCTTAACTGCATAGTTTGGACTCGCACGGATTTCGGCCGCGAAAAAGGGGTGCAACACGAGGACTTCCCAGGAGGTCACCCATCCTAGTACTACTCTCGCCCAAGCACGCTTAACTGCATAGTTCTGATGGGATCCGGTGCATTAGTGCTGGTATGATCGCACCCGATAGGGAGATCGCGATCAATGCATATATTGGCATCCATACGGATCTCATCATAAAAATCCTGGAGAGCAATACGATGACTGAACAAACCGTACTCATCGTGCTTAATTGAGGAGTTTACACTCCAATGGATTTTGCCATCATAAAAAGGGGTGCAACACGAGGACTTCCCAGGAGGTCACCCATCCAAGTACTACTCTCTCCCAAGCACGCTTAACTGCATAGTTTGGACTCGCACGGATTTCGGCCGCGAAAAAGGGGTGCAACACGAGGACTTCCCAGGAGGTCACCCATCCTAGTACTACTCTCGCCCAAGCACGCTTAACTGCGGAGTTCTGATGGGATCCGGTGCATTAGTACTGGTATGATCGCACCCGATAGGGAGATCACGATCAATGCATATATTGGCATCCATACGGATCTCATCATAAAAATCCTGGAGAGCAATACGATGACTGAACAAACCGTACTCATCGTGCTTAATTGAGGAGTTTACACTCCAATGGATTTTGCCATCATAAAAAGGGGTGCAACACGAGGACTTTCCAGGAGGTCACCCATCCAAGTACTACTCTCTCCCAAGCACGCTTAACTGCATAGTTTGGACTCGCACGGATTTCAGCCGCAAAAAAGGGGTGCAACACGAGGACTTCCCAGGAGGTCACCCATCCTAGTACTACTCTCGCCCAAGCACGCTTGACTGCGGAGTTCTGATGGGATCCGATGCATTAGTGCTGGTATGATCGCACCCGATAGGGAGATCGCGATCAATGCATATATTGGCATCCATACGGATCTCATCATAAAAATCCTGGAGAGCAATACGATGACTGAACAAACCGTACTCATCGTGCTTAATTGAGGAGTTTACACTCCAATGGATTTTGCCATCATAAAAAGGGGTGCAACACGAGGACTTCCCAGGAGGTCACCCATCCTAGTACTACTCTCGCCCAAGCACGCTTAACTGCATAGTTTGGACTCGCACGGATTTCGGCCGCGAAAAAGGGGTGCAACACGAGGACTTCCCAGGAGGTCACCCATCCTAGTACTACTCTCGCCCAAGCACGCTTAACTGCATAGTTCTGATGGGATCCGGTGCATTAGTGCTGGTATGATCGCACCCGATAGGGAGATCGCGATCAATGCATATATTGGCATCCATACGGATCTCATCATAAAAATCCTGGAGAGCAATACGATGACTGAACAAACCGTACTCATCGTGCTTAATTGAGGAGTTTACACTCCAATGGATTTTGCCATCATAAAAAGGGGTGCAACACGAGGACTTCCCAGGAGGTCACCCATCCAAGTACTACTCTCTCCCAAGCACGCTTAACTGCATAGTTTGGACTCGCACGGATTTCGGCCGCGAAAAAGGGGTGCAACACGAGGACTTCCCAGGAGGTCACCCATCCTAGTACTACTCTCGCCCAAGCACGCTTAACTGCGGAGTTCTGATGGGATCCGATGCATTAGTGCTGGTATGATCGCACCCGATAGGGAGATCGCGATCAATGCATATATTGGCATCCATACGGATCTCATCATAAAAATCCTGGAGAGCAATACGATGACTGAACAAACCGTACTCATCGTGCTTAATTGAGCAGTTTACACTCCAATGGATTTTGCCATCATAAAAAGGGGTGCAACACGAGGACTTTCCAGGAGGTCACCCATCCAAGTACTACTCTCTCCCAAGCACGCTTAACTGCATAGTTTGGACTCGCACGGATTTCAGCCGCAAAAAAGGGGTGCAACACGAGGACTTCCCAGGAGGTCACCCATCCTAGTACTACTCTCGCCCAAGCACGCTTGACTGCGGAGTTCTGATGGGATCCGATGCATTAGTGCTGGTATGATCGCACCCGATAGGGAGATCGCGATCAATGCATATATTGGCATCCATACGGATCTCATCATAAAAATCCTGGAGAGCAATACGATGACTGAACAAACCGTACTCATCGTGCTTAATTGAGGAGTTTACACTCCAATGGATTTTGCCATCATAAAAAGGGGTGCAACACGAGGACTTCCCAGGAGGTCACCCATCCAAGTACTACTCTCTCCCAAGCACGCTTAACTGCATAGTTTGGACTCGCACGGATTTCGGCCGCGAAAAAGGGGTGCAACACGAGGACTTCCCAGGAGGTCACCCATCCTAGTACTACTCTCGCCCAAGCACGCTTAACTGCGGAGTTCTGATGGGATCCGGTGCATTAGTGCTGGTATGATCGCACCCGATAGGGAGATCGCGATCAATGCAAATATTGGCATCCATACGGATCTCATCATAAAAATCCTGGAGAGCAATACGATGACTGAACAAACCGTACTCATCGTGCTTAATTGAGGAGTTTACACTCCAATGGATTTTACCATCATAAAAAGGGGTGCAACACGAGGACTTCCCAGGAGGTCACCCATCCAAGTACTACTCTCTCCCAAGCACGCTTAACTGCATAGTTTGGACTCGCACGGATTTCGGCCGCGAAAAAGGGGTGCAACACGAGGACTTCCCAGCAGGTCACCCATCCTAGTACTACTCTCGCCCAAGCACGCTTGACTGTGGAGTTCTGATGGGATCCGATGCATTAGTGCTGGTATGATCGCACCCGATAGGGAGATCGCGATCAATGCATATATTGGCATCCATACGGATCTCATCATAAAAATCCTGGAGAGCAATACGATGACTGAACAAACCGTACTCATCGTGCTTAATTGAGGAGTTTACACTCCAATGGATTTTGCCATCATAAAAAGGGGTGCAACACGAGGACTTTCCAGGAGGTCACCCATCCAAGTACTACTCTCTCCCAAGCACGCTTAACTGCATAGTTTGGACTCGCACGGATTTCAGCCGCAAAAAAGGGGTGCAACACGAGGACTTCCCAGGAGGTCACCCATCCTAGTACTACTCTCGCCCAAGCACGCTTGACTGCGGAGTTCTGATGGGATCCGATGCATTAGTGCTGGTATGATCGCACCCGATAGGGAGATCGCGATCAATGCATATATTGGCATCCATACGGATCTCATCATAAAAATCCTGGAGAGCAATACGATGACTGAACAAACCGTACTCATCGTGCTTAATTGAGGAGTTTACACTCCAATGGATTTTGCCATCATAAAAAGGGGTGCAACACGAGGACTTCTCAGGAGGTCACCCATCCAAGTACTACTCTCGCCCAAGCACGCTTAACTGCATAGTTTGGACTCGCACGGATTTCGGCCGCGAAAAAGGGGTGCAACACGAGGACTTCCCAGGAGGTCACCCATCCTAGTACTACTCTCGCCCAAGCACGCTTAACTGCATAGTTCTGATGGGATCCGGTGCATTAGTGCTGGTATGATCGCACCCGATAGGGAGATCGCGATCAATGCATATATTGGCATCCATACGGATCTCATCATAAAAATCCTGGAGAGCAATACGATGACTGAACAAACCGTACTCATCGTGCTTAATTGAGGAGTTTACACTCCAATGGATTTTGCCATCATAAAAAGGGGTGCAACACGAGGACTTCCCAGGAGGTCACCCATCCAAGTACTACTCTCTCCCAAGCACGCTTAACTGCATAGTTTGGACTCGCACGGATTTCGGCCGCGAAAAAGGGGTGCAACACGAGGACTTCCCAGGAGGTCACCCATCCTAGTACTACTCTCGCCCAAGCACGCTTGACTGCGGAGTTCTGATGGGATCCGGTGCATTAGTGCTGGTATGATCGCACCCGATAGGGAGATCGCGATCAATGCATATATTGGCATCCATACGGATCTCATCATAAAAATCCTGGAGAGCAATACAATGACTGAACAAACCGTACTCATCGTGCTTAATTGAGGAGTTTACACTCCAATGGATTTTGCCATCATAAAAAGGGGTGCAACACGAGGACTTCCCAGGAGGTCACCCATCCAAGTACTACTCTCTCCCAAGCACGCTTAACTGCATAGTTTGGACTCGCACGGATTTCGGCCGCGAAAAAGGGGTGCAACACGAGGACTTCCCAGGAGGTCACCCATCCTAGTACTACTCTCGCCCAAGCACGCTTAACTGCGGAGTTCTGATGGGATCCGGTGCATTAGTGCTGGTATGATCGCACCCGATAGGGAGATCGCGATCAATGCATATATTGGCATCCATACGGATCTCATCATAAAAATCCTGGAGAGCAATACGATGACTGAACAAACCGTACTCATCGTGCTTAATTGAGGAGTTTACACTCCAATGGATTTTGCCATCATAAAAAGGGGTGCAACACGAGGACTTCCCAGGAGGTCACCCATCCTAGTACTACTCTCGCCCAAGCACGCTTAACTGCATAGTTTGGACTCGCACGGATTTCGGCCGCGAAAAAGGGGTGCAACACGAGGACTTCCCAGGAGGTCACCCATCCTAGTACTACTCTCGCCCAAGCACGCTTAACTGCGGAGTTCTGATGGGATCCGGTGCATTAGTGCTGGTATGATCGCACCCGATAGGGAGATCGCGATCAATGCATATATTGGCATCCATACGGATCTCATCATAAAAATCCTGGAGAGCAATACGATGACTGAACAAACCGTACTCATCGTGCTTAATTGAGGAGTTTACACTCCAATGGATTTTGCCATCATAAAAAGGGGTGCAACACGAGGACTTCCCAGGAGGTCACCCATCCTAGTACTACTCTCGCCCAAGCACGCTTAACTGCATAGTTTGGACTCGCACGGATTTCGGCCGCGAAAAAGGGGTGCAACACGAGGACTTCCCAGGAGGTCACCCATCCTAGTACTACTCTCGCCCAAGCACGCTTAACTGTGGAGTTCTGATGGGATTCGGTGCATTAGTGCTGGTATGATCGCACCCGATAGGGAGATCGCGATCAATGCAAATATTGGCATCCATACGGATCTCATCATAAAAATCCTGGAGAGCAATACGATGACTGAACAAACCGTACTCATCGTGCTTAATTGAGGAGTTTACACTCCAATGGATTTTACCATCATAAAAAGGGGTGCAACACGAGGACTTCCCAGGAGGTCACCCATCCAAGTACTACTCTCTCCCAAGCACGCTTAACTGCATAGTTTGGACTCGCACGGATTTCGGCCGCGAAAAAGGGGTGCAACACGAGGACTTCCCAGCAGGTCACCCATCCTAGTACTACTCTCGCCCAAGCACGCTTGACTGCGGAGTTCTGATGGGATCCGATGCATTAGTGCTGGTATGATCGCACCCGATAGGGAGATCGCGATCAATGCATATATTGGCATCCATACGGATCTCATCATAAAAATCCTGGAGAGCAATACGATGACTGAACAAACCGTACTTATCGTGCTTAATTGAGGAGTTTACACTCCAATGGATTTTGCCATCATAAAAAGGGGTGCAACACGAGGACTTTCCAGGAGGTCACCCATCCAAGTACTACTCTCTCCCAAGCACGCTTAACTGCATAGTTTGGACTCGCACGGATTTCAGCCGCGAAAAAGGGGTGCAACACGAGGACTTCCCAGGAGGTCACCCATCCTAGTACTACTCTCGCCCAAGCACGCTTGACTGCGGAGTTCTGATGGGATCCGATGCATTAGTGCTGGTATGATCGCACCCGATAGGGAGATCGCGATCAATGCATATATTGGCATCCATACGGATCTCATCATAAAAATCCTGGAGAGCAATACGATGACTGAACAAACCGTACTCATCGTGCTTAATTGAGGAGTTTACACTCCAATGGATTTTGCCATCATAAAAAGGGGTGCAACACGAGGACTTCTCAGGAGGTCACCCATCCAAGTACTACTCTCGCCCAAGCACGCTTAACTGCATAGTTTGGACTCGCACGGATTTCGGCCGCGAAAAAGGGGTGCAACACGAGGACTTCCCAGGAGGTCACCCATCCTAGTACTACTCTCGCCCAAGCACGCTTAACTGCATAGTTCTGATGGGATCCGGTGCATTAGTGCTGGTATGATCGCACCCGATAGGGAGATCGCGATCAATGCATATATTGGCATCCATACGGATCTCATCATAAAAATCCTGGAGAGCAATACGATGACTGAACAAACCGTACTCATCGTGCTTAATTGAGGAGTTTACACTCCAATGGATTTTGCCATCATAAAAAGGGGTGCAACACGAGGACTTCCCAGGAGGTCACCCATCCAAGTACTACTCTCTCCCAAGCACGCTTAACTGCATAGTTTGGACTCGCACGGATTTCGGCCGCGAAAAAGGGGTGCAACACGAGGACTTCCCAGGAGGTCACCCATCCTAGTACTACTCTCGCCCAAGCACGCTTGACTGCGGAGTTCTGATGGGATCCGGTGCATTAGTGCTGGTATGATCGCACCCGATAGGGAGATCGCGATCAATGCATATATTGGCATCCATACGGATCTCATCATAAAAATCCTGGAGAGCAATACAATGACTGAACAAACCGTACTCATCGTGCTTAATTGAGGAGTTTACACTCCAATGGATTTTGCCATCATAAAAAGGGGTGCAACACGAGGACTTCCCAGGAGGTCACCCATCCAAGTACTACTCTCTCCCAAGCACGCTTAATTGCATAGTTTGGACTCGCACGGATTTCGGCCGCGAAAAAGGGGTGCAACACGAGGACTTCCCAGGAGGTCACCCATCCTAGTACTACTCTCGCCCAAGCACGCTTAACTGCGGAGTTCTGATGGGATCCGGTGCATTAGTGCTGGTATGATCGCACCCGATAGGGAGATCGCGATCAATGCATATATTGGCATCCATACGGATCTCATCATAAAAATCCTGGAGAGCAATACGATGACTGAACAAACCGTACTCATCGTGCTTAATTGAGGAGTTTACACTCCAATGGATTTTGCCATCATAAAAAGGGGTGCAACACGAGGACTTCCCAGGAGGTCACCCATCCTAGTACTACTCTCGCCCAAGCACGCTTAACTGCATAGTTTGGACTCGCACGGATTTCGGCCGCGAAAAAGGGGTGCAACACGAGGACTTCCCAGGAGGTCACCCATCCTAGTACTACTCTCGCCCAAGCACGCTTAACTGCGGAGTTCTGATGGGATCCGGTGCATTAGTGCTGGTATGATCGCACCCGATAGGGAGATCGCGATCAATGCATATATTGGCATCCATACGGATCTCATCATAAAAATCCTGGAGAGCAATACGATGACTGAACAAACCGTACTCATCGTGCTTAATTGAGGAGTTTACACTCCAATGGATTTTGCCATCATAAAAAGGGGTGCAACACGAGGACTTCCCAGGAGGTCACCCATCCTAGTACTACTCTCGCCCAAGCACGCTTAACTGCATAGTTTGGACTCGCACGGATTTCGGCCGCGAAAAAGGGGTGCAACACGAGGACGTCCCAGGAGGTCACCCATCCTAGTACTACTCTCGCCCAAGCACGCTTAACTGCATAGTTCTGATGGGATCCGGTGCATTAGTGCTGGTATGATCGCACCCGATAGGGAGATCGCGATCAATGCATATATTGGCATCCATACGGATCTCATCATAAAAATCCTGGAGAGCAATACGATGACTGAACAAACCGTACTCATCGTGCTTAATTGAGGAGTTTACACTCCAATGGATTTTGCCATCATAAAAAGGGGTGCAACACGAGGACTTCCCAGGAGGTCACCCATCCAAGTACTACTCTCTCCCAAGCACGCTTAACTGCATAGTTTGGACTCGCACGGATTTCGGCCGCGAAAAAGGGGTGCAACACGAGGACTTCCCAGCAGGTCACCCATCCTAGTACTACTCTCGCCCAAGCACGCTTGACTGCGGAGTTCTGATGGGATCCGATGCATTAGTGCTGGTATGATCGCACCCGATAGGGAGATCGCGATCAATGCATATATTGGCATCCATACGGATCTCATCATAAAAATCCTGGAGAGCAATACGATGACTGAACAAACCGTACTTATCGTGCTTAATTGAGGAGTTTACACTCCAATGGATTTTGCCATCATAAAAAGGGGTGCAACACGAGGACTTTCCAGGAGGTCACCCATCCAAGTACTACTCTCTCCCAAGCACGCTTAACTGCATAGTTTGGACTCGCACGGATTTCAGCCGCGAAAAAGGGGTGCAACACGAGGACTTCCCAGGAGGTCACCCATCCTAGTACTACTCTCGCCCAAGCACGCTTGACTGCGGAGTTCTGATGGGATCCGATGCATTAGTGCTGGTATGATCGCACCCGATAGGGAGATCGCGATCAATGCATATATTGGCATCCATACGGATCTCATCATAAAAATCCTGGAGAGCAATACGATGACTGAACAAACCGTACTCATCGTGCTTAATTGAGGAGTTTACACTCCAATGGATTTTGCCATCATAAAAAGGGGTGCAACACGAGGACTTCTCAGGAGGTCACCCATCCAAGTACTACTCTCGCCCAAGCACGCTTAACTGCATAGTTTGGACTCGCACGGATTTCGGCCGCGAAAAAGGGGTGCAACACGAGGACTTCCCAGGAGGTCACCCATCCTAGTACTACTCTCGCCCAAGCACGCTTAACTGCATAGTTCTTATGGGATCCGGTGCATTAGTGCTGGTATGATCGCACCCGATAGGGAGATCGCGATCAATGCATATATTGGCATCCATACGGATCTCATCATAAAAATCCTGGAGAGCAATACGATGACTGAACAAACCGTACTCATCGTGCTTAATTGAGGAGTTTACACTCCAATGGATTTTGCCATCATAAAAAGGGGTGCAACACGAGGACTTCCCAGGAGGTCACCCATCCAAGTACTACTCTCTCCCAAGCACGCTTAACTGCATAGTTTGGACTCGCACGGATTTCGGCCGCGAAAAAGGGGTGCAACACGAGGACTTCCCAGGAGGTCACCCATCCTAGTACTACTCTCGCCCAAGCACGCTTGACTGCGGAGTTCTGATGGGATCCGGTGCATTAGTGCTGGTATGATCGCACCCGATAGGGAGATCGCGATCAATGCATATATTGGCATCCATACGGATCTCATCATAAAAATCCTGGAGAGCAATACAATGACTGAACAAACCGTACTCATCGTGCTTAATTGAGGAGTTTACACTCCAATGGATTTTGCCATCATAAAAAGGGGTGCAACACGAGGACTTCCCAGGAGGTCACCCATCCAAGTACTACTCTCTCCCAAGCACGCTTAACTGCATAGTTTGGACTCGCACGGATTTCGGCCGCGAAAAAGGGGTGCAACACGAGGACTTCCCAGGAGGTCACCCATCCTAGTACTACTCTCGCCCAAGCACGCTTAACTGCGGAGTTCTGATGGGATCCGGTGCATTAGTGCTGGTATGATCGCACCCGATAGGGAGATCGCGATCAATGCATATATTGGCATCCATACGGATCTCATCATAAAAATCCTGGAGAGCAATACGATGACTGAACAAACCGTACTCATCGTGCTTAATTGAGGAGTTTACACTCCAATGGATTTTGCCATCATAAAAAGGGGTGCAACACGAGGACTTCCCAGGAGGTCACCCATCCTAGTACTACTCTCGCCCAAGCACGCTTAACTGCATAGTTTGGACTCGCACGGATTTCGGCCGCGAAAAAGGGGTGCAACACGAGGACTTCCCAGGAGGTCACCCATCCTAGTACTACTCTCGCCCAAGCACGCTTAACTGCGGAGTTCTGATGGGATCCGGTGCATTAGTGCTGGTATGATCGCACCCGATAGGGAGATCGCGATCAATGCATATATTGGCATCCATACGGATCTCATCATAAAAATCCTGGAGAGCAATACGATGACTGAACAAACCGTACTCATCGTGCTTAATTGAGGAGTTTACACTCCAATGGATTTTGCCATCATAAAAAGGGGTGCAACACGAGGACTTCCCAGGAGGTCACCCATCCTAGTACTACTCTCGCCCAAGCACGCTTAACTGCATAGTTTGGACTCGCACGGATTTCGGCCGCGAAAAAGGGGTGCAACACGAGGACTTCCCAGGAGGTCACCCATCCTAGTACTACTCTCGCCCAAGCACGCTTAACTGCATAGTTCTGATGGGATCCGGTGCATTAGTGCTGGTATGATCGCACCCGATAGGGAGATCGCGATCAATGCATATATTGGCATCCATACGGATCTCATCATAAAAATCCTGGAGAGCAATACGATGACTGAACAAACCGTACTCATCGTGCTTAATTGAGGAGTTTACACTCCAATGGATTTTGCCATCATAAAAAGGGGTGCAACACGAGGACTTCCCAGGAGGTCACCCATCCAAGTACTACTCTCTCCCAAGCACGCTTAACTGCATAGTTTGGACTCGCACGGATTTCGGCCGCGAAAAAGGGGTGCAACACGAGGACTTCCCAGGAGGTCACCCATCCTAGTACTACTCTCGCCCAAGCACGCTTAACTGCGGAGTTCTGATGGGATCCGGTGCATTAGTGCTGGTATGATCGCACCCGATAGGGAGATCGCGATCAATGCAAATATTGGCATCCATACGGATCTCATCATAAAAATCCTGGAGAGCAATACGATGACTGAACAAACCGTACTCATCGTGCTTAATTGAGGAGTTTACACTCCAATGGATTTTACCATCATAAAAAGGGGTGCAACACGAGGACTTCCCAGGAGGTCACCCATCCAAGTACTACTCTCTCCCAAGCACGCTTAACTGCATAGTTTGGACTCGCACGGATTTCGGCCGCGAAAAAGGGGTGCAACACGAGGACTTCCCAGCAGGTCACCCATCCTAGTACTACTCTCGCCCAAGCACGCTTGACTGTGGAGTTCTGATGGGATCCGATGCATTAGTGCTGGTATGATCGCACCCGATAGGGAGATCGCGATCAATGCATATATTGGCATCCATACGGATCTCATCATAAAAATCCTGGAGAGCAATACGATGACTGAACAAACCGTACTCATCGTGCTTAATTGAGGAGTTTACACTCCAATGGATTTTGCCATCATAAAAAGGGGTGCAACACGAGGACTTTCCAGGAGGTCACCCATCCAAGTACTACTCTCTCCCAAGCACGCTTAACTGCATAGTTTGGACTCGCACGGATTTCAGCCGCAAAAAAGGGGTGCAACACGAGGACTTCCCAGGAGGTCACCCATCCTAGTACTACTCTCGCCCAAGCACGCTTGACTGCGGAGTTCTGATGGGATCCGATGCATTAGTGCTGGTATGATCGCACCCGATAGGGAGATCGCGATCAATGCATATATTGGCATCCATACGGATCTCATCATAAAAATCCTGGAGAGCAATACGATGACTGAACAAACCGTACTCATCGTGCTTAATTGAGGAGTTTACACTCCAATGGATTTTGCCATCATAAAAAGGGGTGCAACACGAGGACTTCCCAGGAGGTCACCCATCCTAGTACTACTCTCGCCCAAGCACGCTTAACTGCATAGTTTGGACTCGCACGGATTTCGGCCGCGAAAAAGGGGTGCAACACGAGGACTTCCCAGCAGGTCACCCATCCTAGTACTACTCTCGCCCAAGCACGCTTGACTGTGGAGTTCTGATGGGATCTGATGCATTAGTGCTGGTATGATCGCACCCGATAGGGAGATCGCGATCAATGCATATATTGGCATCCATACGGATCTCATCATAAAAATCCTGGAGAGCAATACGATGACTGAACAAACCGTACTCATCGTGCTTAATTGAGGAGTTTACACTCCAATGGATTTTGCCATCATAAAAAGGGGTGCAACACGAGGACTTTCCAGGAGGTCACCCATCCAAGTACTACTCTCTCCCAAGCACGCTTAACTGCATAGTTTGGACTCGCACGGATTTCAGCCGCAAAAAAGGGGTGCAACACGAGGACTTCCCAGGAGGTCACCCATCCTAGTACTACTCTCGCCCAAGCACGCTTGACTGCGGAGTTCTGATGGGATCCGATGCATTAGTGCTGGTATGATCGCACCCGATAGGGAGATCGCGATCAATGCATATATTGGCATCCATACGGATCTCATCATAAAAATCCTGGAGAGCAATACGATGACTGAACAAACCGTACTCATCGTGCTTAATTGAGGAGTTTACACTCCAATGGATTTTGCCATCATAAAAAGGGGTGCAACACGAGGACTTCCCAGGAGGTCACCCATCCTAGTACTACTCTCGCCCAAGCACGCTTAACTGCATAGTTTGGACTCGCACGGATTTCGGCCGCGAAAAAGGGGTGCAACACGAGGACTTCCCAGCAGGTCACCCATCCTAGTACTACTCTCGCCCAAGCACGCTTGACTGTGGAGTTCTGATGGGATCCGGTGCATTAGTGCTGGTATGATCGCACCCGATAGGGAGATCGCGATCAATGCATATATTGGCATCCATACGGATCTCATCATAAAAATCCTGGAGAGCAATACGATGACTGAACAAACCGTACTCATCGTGCTTAATTGAGGAGTTTACACTCCAATGGATTTTGCCATCATAAAAAGGGGTGCAACACGAGGACTTTCCAGGAGGTCACCCATCCAAGTACTACTCTCTCCCAAGCACGCTTAACTGCATAGTTTGGACTCGCACGGATTTCAGCCGCAAAAAAGGGGTGCAACACGTGGACTTCCCAGGAGGTCACCCATCCTAGTACTACTCTCGCCCAAGCACGCTTGACTGCGGAGTTCTGATGGGATCCGATGCATTAGTGCTGGTATGATCGCACCCGATAGGGAGATCGCGATCAATGCATATATTGGCATCCATACGGATCTCATCATAAAAATCCTGGAGAGCAATACGATGACTGAACAAACCGTACTCATCGTGCTTAATTGAGGAGTTTACACTCCAATGGATTTTGCCATCATAAAAAGGGGTGCAACACGAGGACTTCCCAGGAGGTCACCCATCCTAGTACTACTCTCGCCCAAGCACGCTTAACTGCATAGTTTGGACTCGCACGGATTTCGGCCGCGAAAAAGGGGTGCAACACGAGGACTTCCCAGGAGGTCACCCATCCTAGTACTACTCTCGCCCAAGCACGCTTAACTGCATAGTTCTGATGGGATCCGGTGCATTAGTGCTGGTATGATCGCACCCGATAGGGAGATCGCGATCAATGCATATATTGGCATCCATACGGATCTCATCATAAAAATCCTGGAGAGCAATACGATGACTGAACAAACCGTACTCATCGTGCTTAATTGAGGAGTTTACACTCCAATGGATTTTGCCATCATAAAAAGGGGTGCAACACGAGGACTTCCCAGGAGGTCACCCATCCAAGTACTACTCTCTCCCAAGCACGCTTAACTGCATAGTTTGGACTCGCACGGATTTCGGCCGCGAAAAAGGGGTGCAACACGAGGACTTCCCAGGAGGTCACCCATCCTAGTACTACTCTCGCCCAAGCACGCTTAACTGCGGAGTTCTGATGGGATCCGGTGCATTAGTACTGGTATGATCGCACCCGATAGGGAGATCACGATCAATGCATATATTGGCATCCATACGGATCTCATCATAAAAATCCTGGAGAGCAATACGATGACTGAACAAACCGTACTCATCGTGCTTAATTGAGGAGTTTACACTCCAATGGATTTTGCCATCATAAAAAGGGGTGCAACACGAGGACTTTCCAGGAGGTCACCCATCCAAGTACTACTCTCTCCCAAGCACGCTTAACTGCATAGTTTGGACTCGCACGGATTTCAGCCGCAAAAAAGGGGTGCAACACGAGGACTTCCCAGGAGGTCACCCATCCTAGTACTACTCTCGCCCAAGCACGCTTGACTGCGGAGTTCTGATGGGATCCGATGCATTAGTGCTGGTATGATCGCACCCGATAGGGAGATCGCGATCAATGCATATATTGGCATCCATACGGATCTCATCATAAAAATCCTGGAGAGCAATACGATGACTGAACAAACCGTACTCATCGTGCTTAATTGAGGAGTTTACACTCCAATGGATTTTGCCATCATAAAAAGGGGTGCAACACGAGGACTTCCCAGGAGGTCACCCATCCTAGTACTACTCTCGCCCAAGCACGCTTAACTGCATAGTTTGGACTCGCACGGATTTCGGCCGCGAAAAAGGGGTGCAACACGAGGACTTCCCAGGAGGTCACCCATCCTAGTACTACTCTCGCCCAAGCACGCTTAACTGCATAGTTCTGATGGGATCCGGTGCATTAGTGCTGGTATGATCGCACCCGATAGGGAGATCGCGATCAATGCATATATTGGCATCCATACGGATCTCATCATAAAAATCCTGGAGAGCAATACGATGACTGAACAAACCGTACTCATCGTGCTTAATTGAGGAGTTTACACTCCAATGGATTTTGCCATCATAAAAAGGGGTGCAACACGAGGACTTCCCAGGAGGTCACCCATCCAAGTACTACTCTCTCCCAAGCACGCTTAACTGCATAGTTTGGACTCGCACGGATTTCGGCCGCGAAAAAGGGGTGCAACACGAGGACTTCCCAGGAGGTCACCCATCCTAGTACTACTCTCGCCCAAGCACGCTTAACTGCGGAGTTCTGATGGGATCCGATGCATTAGTGCTGGTATGATCGCACCCGATAGGGAGATCGCGATCAATGCATATATTGGCATCCATACGGATCTCATCATAAAAATCCTGGAGAGCAATACGATGACTGAACAAACCGTACTCATCGTGCTTAATTGAGGAGTTTACACTCCAATGGATTTTGCCATCATAAAAAGGGGTGCAACACGAGGACTTTCCAGGAGGTCACCCATCCAAGTACTACTCTCTCCCAAGCACGCTTAACTGCATAGTTTGGACTCGCACGGATTTCAGCCGCAAAAAAGGGGTGCAACACGAGGACTTCCCAGGAGGTCACCCATCCTAGTACTACTCTCGCCCAAGCACGCTTGACTGCGGAGTTCTGATGGGATCCGATGCATTAGTGCTGGTATGATCGCACCCGATAGGGAGATCGCGATCAATGCATATATTGGCATCCATACGGATCTCATCATAAAAATCCTGGAGAGCAATACGATGACTGAACAAACCGTACTCATCGTGCTTAATTGAGGAGTTTACACTCCAATGGATTTTGCCATCATAAAAAGGGGTGCAACACGAGGACTTCCCAGGAGGTCACCCATCCTAGTACTACTCTCGCCCAAGCACGCTTAACTGCATAGTTTGGACTCGCACGGATTTCGGCCGCGAAAAAGGGGTGCAACACGAGGACTTCCCAGGAGGTCACCCATCCTAGTACTACTCTCGCCCAAGCACGCTTAACTGCATAGTTCTGATGGGATCCGGTGCATTAGTGCTGGTATGATCGCACCCGATAGGGAGATCGCGATCAATGCATATATTGGCATCCATACGGATCTCATCATAAAAATCCTGGAGAGCAATACGATGACTGAACAAACCGTACTCATCGTGCTTAATTGAGGAGTTTACACTCCAATGGATTTTGCCATCATAAAAAGGGGTGCAACACGAGGACTTCCCAGGAGGTCACCCATCCAAGTACTACTCTCTCCCAAGCACGCTTAACTGCATAGTTTGGACTCGCACGGATTTCGGCCGCGAAAAAGGGGTGCAACACGAGGACTTCCCAGGAGGTCACCCATCCTAGTACTACTCTCGCCCAAGCACGCTTAACTGCGGAGTTCTGATGGGATCCGGTGCATTAGTACTGGTATGATCGCACCCGATAGGGAGATCACGATCAATGCATATATTGGCATCCATACGGATCTCATCATAAAAATCCTGGAGAGCAATACGATGACTGAACAAACCGTACTCATCGTGCTTAATTGAGGAGTTTACACTCCAATGGATTTTGCCATCATAAAAAGGGGTGCAACACGAGGACTTTCCAGGAGGTCACCCATCCAAGTACTACTCTCTCCCAAGCACGCTTAACTGCATAGTTTGGACTCGCACGGATTTCAGCCGCAAAAAAGGGGTGCAACACGAGGACTTCCCAGGAGGTCACCCATCCTAGTACTACTCTCGCCCAAGCACGCTTGACTGCGGAGTTCTGATGGGATCCGATGCATTAGTGCTGGTATGATCGCACCCGATAGGGAGATCGCGATCAATGCATATATTGGCATCCATACGGATCTCATCATAAAAATCCTGGAGAGCAATACGATGACTGAACAAACCGTACTCATCGTGCTTAATTGAGGAGTTTACACTCCAATGGATTTTGCCATCATAAAAAGGGGTGCAACACGAGGACTTCCCAGGAGGTCACCCATCCTAGTACTACTCTCGCCCAAGCACGCTTAACTGCATAGTTTGGACTCGCACGGATTTCGGCCGCGAAAAAGGGGTGCAACACGAGGACTTCCCAGGAGGTCACCCATCCTAGTACTACTCTCGCCCAAGCACGCTTAACTGCATAGTTCTGATGGGATCCGGTGCATTAGTGCTGGTATGATCGCACCCGATAGGGAGATCGCGATCAATGCATATATTGGCATCCATACGGATCTCATCATAAAAATCCTGGAGAGCAATACGATGACTGAACAAACCGTACTCATCGTGCTTAATTGAGGAGTTTACACTCCAATGGATTTTGCCATCATAAAAAGGGGTGCAACACGAGGACTTCCCAGGAGGTCACCCATCCAAGTACTACTCTCTCCCAAGCACGCTTAACTGCATAGTTTGGACTCGCACGGATTTCGGCCGCGAAAAAGGGGTGCAACACGAGGACTTCCCAGGAGGTCACCCATCCTAGTACTACTCTCGCCCAAGCACGCTTAACTGCGGAGTTCTGATGGGATCCGATGCATTAGTGCTGGTATGATCGCACCCGATAGGGAGATCGCGATCAATGCATATATTGGCATCCATACGGATCTCATCATAAAAATCCTGGAGAGCAATACGATGACTGAACAAACCGTACTCATCGTGCTTAATTGAGGAGTTTACACTCCAATGGATTTTGCCATCATAAAAAGGGGTGCAACACGAGGACTTTCCAGGAGGTCACCCATCCAAGTACTACTCTCTCCCAAGCACGCTTAACTGCATAGTTTGGACTCGCACGGATTTCAGCCGCAAAAAAGGGGTGCAACACGAGGACTTCCCAGGAGGTCACCCATCCTAGTACTACTCTCGCCCAAGCACGCTTGACTGCGGAGTTCTGATGGGATCCGATGCATTAGTGCTGGTATGATCGCACCCGATAGGGAGATCGCGATCAATGCATATATTGGCATCCATACGGATCTCATCATAAAAATCCTGGAGAGCAATACGATGACTGAACAAACCGTACTCATCGTGCTTAATTGAGGAGTTTACACTCCAATGGATTTTGCCATCATAAAAAGGGGTGCAACACGAGGACTTCCCAGGAGGTCACCCATCCTAGTACTACTCTCGCCCAAGCACGCTTAACTGCATAGTTTGGACTCGCACGGATTTCGGCCGCGAAAAAGGGGTGCAACACGAGGACTTCCCAGGAGGTCACCCATCCTAGTACTACTCTCGCCCAAGCACGCTTAACTGCATAGTTCTGATGGGATCCGGTGCATTAGTGCTGGTATGATCGCACCCGATAGGGAGATCGCGATCAATGCATATATTGGCATCCATACGGATCTCATCATAAAAATCCTGGAGAGCAATACGATGACTGAACAAACCGTACTCATCGTGCTTAATTGAGGAGTTTACACTCCAATGGATTTTGCCATCATAAAAAGGGGTGCAACACGAGGACTTCCCAGGAGGTCACCCATCCAAGTACTACTCTCTCCCAAGCACGCTTAACTGCATAGTTTGGACTCGCACGGATTTCGGCCGCGAAAAAGGGGTGCAACACGAGGACTTCCCAGCAGGTCACCCATCCTAGTACTACTCTCGCCCAAGCACGCTTAACTGCGGAGTTCTGATGGGATCCGATGCATTAGTGCTGGTATGATCGCACCCGATAGGGAGATCGCGATCAATGCATATATTGGCATCCATACGGATCTCATCATAAAAATCCTGGAGAGCAATACGATGACTGAACAAACCGTACTCATCGTGCTTAATTGAGGAGTTTACACTCCAATGGATTTTGCCATCATAAAAAGGGGTGCAACACGAGGACTTTCCAGGAGGTCACCCATCCAAGTACTACTCTCTCCCAAGCACGCTTAACTGCATAGTTTGGACTCGCACGGATTTCAGCCGCAAAAAAGGGGTGCAACACGAGGACTTCCCAGGAGGTCACCCATCCTAGTACTACTCTCGCCCAAGCACGCTTGACTGCGGAGTTCTGATGGGATCCGATGCATTAGTGCTGGTATGATCGCACCCGATAGGGAGATCGCGATCAATGCATATATTGGCATCCATACGGATCTCATCATAAAAATCCTGGAGAGCAATACGATGACTGAACAAACCGTACTCATCGTGCTTAATTGAGGAGTTTACACTCCAATGGATTTTGCCATCATAAAAAGGGGTGCAACACGAGGACTTCCCAGGAGGTCACCCATCCAAGTACTACTCTCTCCCAAGCACGCTTAACTGCATAGTTTGGACTCGCACGGATTTCGGCCGCGAAAAAGGGGTGCAACACGAGGACTTCCCAGCAGGTCACCCATCCTAGTACTACTCTCGCCCAAGCACGCTTAACTGCGGAGTTCTGATGGGATCCGGTGCATTAGTGCTGGTATGATTGCACCCGATAGGGAGATCGCGATCAATGCAAATATTGGCATCCATACGGATCTCATCATAAAAATCCTGGAGAGCAATACGATGACTGAACAAACCGTACTCATCGTGCTTAATTGAGGAGTTTACACTCCAATGGATTTTACCATCATAAAAAGGGGTGCAACACGAGGACTTCCCAGGAGGTCACCCATCCAAGTACTACTCTCTCCCAAGCACGCTTAACTGCATAGTTTGGACTCGCACGGATTTCGGCCGCGAAAAAGGGGTGCAACACGAGGACTTCCCAGCAGGTCACCCATCCTAGTACTACTCTCGCCCAAGCACGCTTGACTGTGGAGTTCTGATGGGATCCGATGCATTAGTGCTGGTATGATCGCACCCGATAGGGAGATCGCGATCAATGCATATATTGGCATCCATACGGATCTCATCATAAAAATCCTGGAGAGCAATACGATGACTGAACAAACCGTACTCATCGTGCTTAATTGAGGAGTTTACACTCCAATGGATTTTGCCATCATAAAAAGGGGTGCAACACGAGGACTTTCCAGGAGGTCACCCATCCAAGTACTACTCTCTCCCAAGCACGCTTAACTGCATAGTTTGGACTCGCACGGATTTCAGCCGCAAAAAAGGGGTGCAACACGAGGACTTCCCAGGAGGTCACCCATCCTAGTACTACTCTCGCCCAAGCACGCTTGACTGCGGAGTTCTGATGGGATCCGATGCATTAGTGCTGGTATGATCGCACCCGATAGGGAGATCGCGATCAATGCATATATTGGCATCCATACGGATCTCATCATAAAAATCCTGGAGAGCAATACGATGACTGAACAAACCGTACTCATCGTGCTTAATTGAGGAGTTTACACTCCAATGGATTTTGCCATCATAAAAAGGGGTGCAACACGAGGACTTCCCAGGAGGTCACCCATCCTAGTACTACTCTCGCCCAAGCACGCTTAACTGCATAGTTTGGACTCGCACGGATTTCGGCCGCGAAAAAGGGGTGCAACACGAGGACTTCCCAGGAGGTCACCCATCCTAGTACTACTCTCGCCCAAGCACGCTTAACTGCGGAGTTCTGATGGGATCCGGTGCATTAGTGCTGGTATGATCGCACCCGATAGGGAGATCGCGATCAATGCATATATTGGCATCCATACGGATCTCATCATAAAAATCCTGGAGAGCAATACGATGACTGAACAAACCGTACTCATCGTGCTTAATTGAGGAGTTTACACTCCAATGGATTTTGCCATCATAAAAAGGGGTGCAACACGAGGACTTCCCAGGAGGTCACCCATCCAAGTACTACTCTCTCCCAAGCACGCTTAACTGCATAGTTTGGACTCGCACGGATTTCGGCCGCGAAAAAGGGGTGCAACACGAGGACTTCCCAGGAGGTCACCCATCCTAGTACTACTCTCGCCCAAGCACGCTTAACTGTGGAGTTCTGATGGGATTCGGTGCATTAGTGCTGGTATGATCGCACCCGATAGGGAGATCGCGATCAATGCAAATATTGGCATCCATACGGATCTCATCATAAAAATCCTGGAGAGCAATACGATGACTGAACAAACCGTACTCATCGTGCTTAATTGAGGAGTTTACACTCCAATGGATTTTACCATCATAAAAAGGGGTGCAACACGAGGACTTCCCAGGAGGTCACCCATCCAAGTACTACTCTCTCCCAAGCACGCTTAACTGCATAGTTTGGACTCGCACGGATTTCGGCCGCGAAAAAGGGGTGCAACACGAGGACTTCCCAGCAGGTCACCCATCCTAGTACTACTCTCGCCCAAGCACGCTTGACTGCGGAGTTCTGATGGGATCCGATGCATTAGTGCTGGTATGATCGCACCCGATAGGGAGATCGCGATCAATGCATATATTGGCATCCATACGGATCTCATCATAAAAATCCTGGAGAGCAATACGATGACTGAACAAACCGTACTTATCGTGCTTAATTGAGGAGTTTACACTCCAATGGATTTTGCCATCATAAAAAGGGGTGCAACACGAGGACTTTCCAGGAGGTCACCCATCCAAGTACTACTCTCTCCCAAGCACGCTTAACTGCATAGTTTGGACTCGCACGGATTTCAGCCGCGAAAAAGGGGTGCAACACGAGGACTTCCCAGGAGGTCACCCATCCTAGTACTACTCTCGCCCAAGCACGCTTGACTGCGGAGTTCTGATGGGATCCGATGCATTAGTGCTGGTATGATCGCACCCGATAGGGAGATCGCGATCAATGCATATATTGGCATCCATACGGATCTCATCATAAAAATCCTGGAGAGCAATACGATGACTGAACAAACCGTACTCATCGTGCTTAATTGAGGAGTTTACACTCCAATGGATTTTGCCATCATAAAAAGGGGTGCAACACGAGGACTTCTCAGGAGGTCACCCATCCAAGTACTACTCTCGCCCAAGCACGCTTAACTGCATAGTTTGGACTCGCACGGATTTCGGCCGCGAAAAAGGGGTGCAACACGAGGACTTCCCAGGAGGTCACCCATCCTAGTACTACTCTCGCCCAAGCACGCTTAACTGCATAGTTCTGATGGGATCCGGTGCATTAGTGCTGGTATGATCGCACCCGATAGGGAGATCGCGATCAATGCATATATTGGCATCCATACGGATCTCATCATAAAAATCCTGGAGAGCAATACGATGACTGAACAAACCGTACTCATCGTGCTTAATTGAGGAGTTTACACTCCAATGGATTTTGCCATCATAAAAAGGGGTGCAACACGAGGACTTCCCAGGAGGTCACCCATCCAAGTACTACTCTCTCCCAAGCACGCTTAACTGCATAGTTTGGACTCGCACGGATTTCGGCCGCGAAAAAGGGGTGCAACACGAGGACTTCCCAGGAGGTCACCCATCCTAGTACTACTCTCGCCCAAGCACGCTTGACTGTGGAGTTCTGATGGGATCCGATGCATTAGTGCTGGTATGATCGCACCCGATAGGGAGATCGCGATCAATGCATATATTGGCATCCATACGGATCTCATCATAAAAATCCTGGAGAGCAATACAATGACTGAACAAACCGTACTCATCGTGCTTAATTGAGGAGTTTACACTCCAATGGATTTTGCCATCATAAAAAGGGGTGCAACACGAGGACTTCCCAGGAGGTCACCCATCCAAGTACTACTCTCTCCCAAGCACGCTTAACTGCATAGTTTGGACTCGCACGGATTTCGGCCGCGAAAAAGGGGTGCAACACGAGGACTTCCCAGGAGGTCACCCATCCTAGTACTACTCTCGCCCAAGCACGCTTAACTGCGGAGTTCTGATGGGATCCGGTGCATTAGTGCTGGTATGATCGCACCCGATAGGGAGATCGCGATCAATGCATATATTGGCATCCATACGGATCTCATCATAAAAATCCTGGAGAGCAATACGATGACTGAACAAACCGTACTCATCGTGCTTAATTGAGGAGTTTACACTCCAATGGATTTTGCCATCATAAAAAGGGGTGCAACACGAGGACTTCCCAGGAGGTCACCCATCCAAGTACTACTCTCTCCCAAGCACGCTTAACTGCATAGTTTGGACTCGCACGGATTTCGGCCGCGAAAAAGGGGTGCAACACGAGGACTTCCCAGGAGGTCACCCATCCTAGTACTACTCTCGCCCAAGCACACTTAACTGCGGAGTTCTGATGGGATCCGGTGCATTAGTGCTGGTATGATCGCACCCGATAGGGAGATCGCGATCAATGCATATATTGGCATCCATACGGATCTCATCATAAAAATCCTGGAGAGCAATACGATGACTGAACAAACCGTACTCATCGTGCTTAATTGAGGAGTTTACACTCCAATGGATTTTGCCATCATAAAAAGGGGTGCAACACTAGGACTTCCCAGGAGGTCACCCATCCAAGTACTACTCTCTCCCAAGCACGCTTAACTGCATTGTTTGGACTCGCACGGATTTCGGCCGCGAAAAAGGGGTGCAACACGAGGACTTCCCAGGAGGTCACCCATCCTCGTACTACTCTCGCCCAAGCACGCTTAACTGCGGAGTTCTGATGGGATCCGGTGCATTAGTGCTGGTATGATCGCACCCGATAGGGAGATCGCGATCAATGCATATATTGGCATCCATACGGATCTCATCATAAAAATCCTGGAGAGCAATACGATGACTGAACAAACCGTACTCATCGTGCTTAATTGAGGAGTTTACACTCCAATGGATTTTGCCATCATAAAAAGGGGTGCAACACGAGGACTTCCCAGGAGGTCACCCATCCTAGTACTACTCTCGCCCAAGCACGCTTAACTGCATAGTTTGGACTCGCACGGATTTCGGCCGCGAAAAAGGGGTGCAACACGAGGACTTCCCAGGAGGTCACCCATCCTAGTACTACTCTCGCCCAAGCACGCTTAACTGCGGAGTTCTGATGGGATCCGGTGCATTAGTGCTGGTATGATCGCACCCGATAGGGAGATCGCGATCAATGCATATATTGGCATCCATACGGATCTCATCATAAAAATCCTGGAGAGCAATACGATGACTGAACAAACCGTACTCATCGTGCTTAATTGAGGAGTTTACACTCCAATGGATTTTGCCATCATAAAAAGGGGTGCAACACGAGGACTTCCCAGGAGGTCACCCATCCAAGTACTACTCTCTCCCAAGCACGCTTAACTGCATAGTTTGGACTCGCACGGATTTCGGCCGCGAAAAAGGGGTGCAACACGAGGACTTCCCAGGAGGTCACCCATCCTAGTACTACTCTCGCCCAAGCACGCTTAACTGTGGAGTTCTGATGGGATTCGGTGCATTAGTGCTGGTATGATCGCACCCGATAGGGAGATCGCGATCAATGCAAATATTGGCATCCATACGGATCTCATCATAAAAATCCTGGAGAGCAATACGATGACTGAACAAACCGTACTCATCGTGCTTAATTGAGGAGTTTACACTCCAATGGATTTTACCATCATAAAAAGGGGTGCAACACGAGGACTTCCCAGGAGGTCACCCATCCAAGTACTACTCTCTCCCAAGCACGCTTAACTGCATAGTTTGGACTCGCACGGATTTCGGCCGCGAAAAAGGGGTGCAACACGAGGACTTCCCAGCAGGTCACCCATCCTAGTACTACTCTCGCCCAAGCACGCTTGACTGCGGAGTTCTGATGGGATCCGATGCATTAGTGCTGGTATGATCGCACCCGATAGGGAGATCGCGATCAATGCATATATTGGCATCCATACGGATCTCATCATAAAAATCCTGGAGAGCAATACGATGACTGAACAAACCGTACTTATCGTGCTTAATTGAGGAGTTTACACTCCAATGGATTTTGCCATCATAAAAAGGGGTGCAACACGAGGACTTTCCAGGAGGTCACCCATCCAAGTACTACTCTCTCCCAAGCACGCTTAACTGCATAGTTTGGACTCGCACGGATTTCAGCCGCGAAAAAGGGGTGCAACACGAGGACTTCCCAGGAGGTCACCCATCCTAGTACTACTCTCGCCCAAGCACGCTTGACTGCGGAGTTCTGATGGGATCCGATGCATTAGTGCTGGTATGATCGCACCCGATAGGGAGATCGCGATCAATGCATATATTGGCATCCATACGGATCTCATCATAAAAATCCTGGAGAGCAATACGATGACTGAACAAACCGTACTCATCGTGCTTAATTGAGGAGTTTACACTCCAATGGATTTTGCCATCATAAAAAGGGGTGCAACACGAGGACTTCTCAGGAGGTCACCCATCCAAGTACTACTCTCGCCCAAGCACGCTTAACTGCATAGTTTGGACTCGCACGGATTTCGGCCGCGAAAAAGGGGTGCAACACGAGGACTTCCCAGGAGGTCACCCATCCTAGTACTACTCTCGCCCAAGCACGCTTAACTGCATAGTTCTGATGGGATCCGGTGCATTAGTGCTGGTATGATCGCACCCGATAGGGAGATCGCGATCAATGCATATATTGGCATCCATACGGATCTCATCATAAAAATCCTGGAGAGCAATACGATGACTGAACAAACCGTACTCATCGTGCTTAATTGAGGAGTTTACACTCCAATGGATTTTGCCATCATAAAAAGGGGTGCAACACGAGGACTTCCCAGGAGGTCACCCATCCAAGTACTACTCTCTCCCAAGCACGCTTAACTGCATAGTTTGGACTCGCACGGATTTCGGCCGCGAAAAAGGGGTGCAACACGAGGACTTCCCAGGAGGTCACCCATCCTAGTACTACTCTCGCCCAAGCACGCTTGACTGTGGAGTTCTGATGGGATCCGATGCATTAGTGCTGGTATGATCGCACCCGATAGGGAGATCGCGATCAATGCATATATTGGCATCCATACGGATCTCATCATAAAAATCCTGGAGAGCAATACAATGACTGAACAAACCGTACTCATCGTGCTTAATTGAGGAGTTTACACTCCAATGGATTTTGCCATCATAAAAAGGGGTGCAACACGAGGACTTCCCAGGAGGTCACCCATCCAAGTACTACTCTCTCCCAAGCACGCTTAACTGCATAGTTTGGACTCGCACGGATTTCGGCCGCGAAAAAGGGGTGCAACACGAGGACTTCCCAGGAGGTCACCCATCCTAGTACTACTCTCGCCCAAGCACGCTTAACTGCGGAGTTCTGATGGGATCCGGTGCATTAGTGCTGGTATGATCGCACCCGATAGGGAGATCGCGATCAATGCATATATTGGCATCCATACGGATCTCATCATAAAAATCCTGGAGAGCAATACGATGACTGAACAAACCGTACTCATCGTGCTTAATTGAGGAGTTTACACTCCAATGGATTTTGCCATCATAAAAAGGGGTGCAACACGAGGACTTCCCAGGAGGTCACCCATCCAAGTACTACTCTCTCCCAAGCACGCTTAACTGCATAGTTTGGACTCGCACGGATTTCGGCCGCGAAAAAGGGGTGCAACACGAGGACTTCCCAGGAGGTCACCCATCCTAGTACTACTCTCGCCCAAGCACACTTAACTGCGGAGTTCTGATGGGATCCGGTGCATTAGTGCTGGTATGATCGCACCCGATAGGGAGATCGCGATCAATGCATATATTGGCATCCATACGGATCTCATCATAAAAATCCTGGAGAGCAATACGATGACTGAACAAACCGTACTCATCGTGCTTAATTGAGGAGTTTACACTCCAATGGATTTTGCCATCATAAAAAGGGGTGCAACACTAGGACTTCCCAGGAGGTCACCCATCCAAGTACTACTCTCTCCCAAGCACGCTTAACTGCATTGTTTGGACTCGCACGGATTTCGGCCGCGAAAAAGGGGTGCAACACGAGGACTTCCCAGGAGGTCACCCATCCTCGTACTACTCTCGCCCAAGCACGCTTAACTGCGGAGTTCTGATGGGATCCGGTGCATTAGTGCTGGTATGATCGCACCCGATAGGGAGATCGCGATCAATGCATATATTGGCATCCATACGGATCTCATCATAAAAATCCTGGAGAGCAATACGATGACTGAACAAACCGTACTCATCGTGCTTAATTGAGGAGTTTACACTCCAATGGATTTTGCCATCATAAAAAGGGGTGCAACACGAGGACTTCCCAGGAGGTCACCCATCCAAGTACTACTCTCTCCCAAGCACGCTTAACTGCATAGTTTGGACTCGCACGGATTTCGGCCGCGAAAAAGGGGTGCAACACGAGGACTTCCCAGGAGGTCACCCATCCTAGTACTACTCTCGCCCAAGCACGCTTAACTGCGGAGTTCTGATGGGATCCGGTGCATTAGTGCTGGTATGATCGCACCCGATAGGGAGATCGCGATCAATGCATATATTGGCATCCATACGGATCTCATCATAAAAATCCTGGAGAGCAATACGATGACTGAACAAACCGTACTCATCGTGCTTAATTGAGGAGTTTACACTCCAATGGATTTTGCCATCATAAAAAGGGGTGCAACACGAGGACTTCCCAGGAGGTCACCCATCCAAGTACTACTCTCTCCCAAGCACGCTTAACTGCATAGTTTGGACTCGCACGGATTTCGGCCGCGAAAAAGGGGTGCAACACGAGGACTTCCCAGGAGGTCACCCATCCTAGTACTACTCTCGCCCAAGCACGCTTAACTGCGGAGTTCTGATGGGATCCGGTGCATTAGTGCTGGTATGATCGCACCCGATAGGGAGATCGCGATCAATGCATATATTGGCATCCATACGGATCTCATCATAAAAATCCTGGAGAGCAATACGATGACTGAACAAACCGTACTCATCGTGCTTAATTGAGGAGTTTACACTCCAATGGATTTTGCCATCATAAAAAGGGGTGCAACACGAGGACTTCCCAGGAGGTCACCCATCCAAGTACTACTCTCTCCCAAGCACGCTTAACTGCATAGTTTGGACTCGCACGGATTTCGGCCGCGAAAAAGGGGTGCAACACGAGGACTTCCCAGGAGGTCACCCATCCTAGTACTACTCTCGCCCAAGCACGCTTAACTGCGGAGTTCTGATGGGATCCGGTGCATTAGTGCTGGTATGATCGCACCCGATAGGGAGATCGCGATCAATGCATATATTGGCATCCATACGGATCTCATCATAAAAATCCTGGAGAGCAATACGATGACTGAACAAACCGTACTCATCGTGCTTAATTGAGGAGTTTACACTCCAATGGATTTTGCCATCATAAAAAGGGGTGCAACACGAGGACTTCCCAGGAGGTCACCCATCCAAGTACTACTCTCTCCCAAGCACGCTTAACTGCATAGTTTGGACTCGCACGGATTTCGGCCGCGAAAAAGGGGTGCAACACGAGGACTTCCCAGGAGGTCACCCATCCTAGTACTACTCTCGCCCAAGCACGCTTAACTGCGGAGTTCTGATGGGATCCGGTGCATTAGTGCTGGTATGATCGCACCCGATAGGGAGATCGCGATCAATGCATATATTGGCATCCATACGGATCTCATCATAAAAATCCTGGAGAGCAATACGATGACTGAACAAACCGTACTCATCGTGCTTAATTGAGGAGTTTACACTCCAATGGATTTTGCCATCATAAAAAGGGGTGCAACACGAGGACTTCCCAGGAGGTCACCCATCCAAGTACTACTCTCTCCCAAGCACGCTTAACTGCATAGTTTGGACTCGCACGGATTTCGGCCGCGAAAAAGGGGTGCAACACGAGGACTTCCCAGGAGGTCACCCATCCTAGTACTACTCTCGCCCAAGCACGCTTAACTGCGGAGTTCTGATGGGATCCGGTGCATTAGTGCTGGTATGATCGCACCCGATAGGGAGATCGCGATCAATGCATATATTGGCATCCATACGGATCTCATCATAAAAATCCTGGAGAGCAATACGATGACTGAACAAACCGTACTCATCGTGCTTAATTGAGGAGTTTACACTCCAATGGATTTTGCCATCATAAAAAGGGGTGCAACACGAGGACTTCCCAGGAGGTCACCCATCCAAGTACTACTCTCTCCCAAGCACGCTTAACTGCATAGTTTGGACTCGCACGGATTTCGGCCGCGAAAAAGGGGTGCAACACGAGGACTTCCCAGGAGGTCACCCATCCTAGTACTACTCTCGCCCAAGCACGCTTAACTGCGGAGTTCTGATGGGATCCGGTGCATTAGTGCTGGTATGATCGCACCCGATAGGGAGATCGCGATCAATGCATATATTGGCATCCATACGGATCTCATCATAAAAATCCTGGAGAGCAATACGATGACTGAACAAACCGTACTCATCGTGCTTAATTGAGGAGTTTACACTCCAATGGATTTTGCCATCATAAAAAGGGGTGCAACACGAGGACTTCCCAGGAGGTCACCCATCCAAGTACTACTCTCTCCCAAGCACGCTTAACTGCATAGTTTGGACTCGCACGGATTTCGGCCGCGAAAAAGGGGTGCAACACGAGGACTTCCCAGGAGGTCACCCATCCTAGTACTACTCTCGCCCAAGCACGCTTAACTGCGGAGTTCTGAAGGGATCCGGTGCATTAGTGCTGGTATGATCGCACCCGATAGGGAGATCGCGATCAATGCATATATTGGCATCCATACGGATCACATCATAAAAATCCTGGAGAGCAATACGATGACTGAACAAACCGTACTCATCGTGCTTAATTGAGGAGTTTACACTCCAATGGATTTTGCCATCATAAAAAGGGGTGCAACACGAGGACTTCCCAGGAGGTCACCCATCCTAGTACTACTCTCGCCCAAGCACGCTTAACTGCGGAGTTCTGATGGGATCCGGTGCATTAGTGCTGGTATGATCGCACCCGATAGGGAGATCGCGATCAATGCATATATTGGCATCCATACGGATCTCATCATAAAAATCCTGGAGTGCAATACGATGACTGAACAAACCGTACTCATCGTGCTTAATTGAGGAGTTTACACTCCAATGGATTTTGCCATCATAAAAAGGGGTGCAACACGAGGACTTCCCAGGAGGTCACCCATCCAAGTACTACTCTCTCCCAAGCACGCTTAACTGCATTGTTTGGACTCGCACGGATTTCGGCCGCGAAAAAGGGGTGCAACACGAGGACTTCCCAGGAGGTCACCCATCCTCGTACTACTCTCGCCCAAGCACGCTTAACTGCATAGTTTGGACTCGCACGGATTTCGGCCGCGAAAAAGGGGTGCAACATGAGGACTTCCCAGGAGGTCACCCATCCTGGTACTACTCTCGCCCAAGCACGCTTAACTGCGGAGTTCTGATGGAATCCGGTGCATTAGTGCTGGTATGATCGCACCCGATAGGGAGATCGCGATCAATGCATATATTGGCATCCATACGGATCTCATCATAAAAATCCTGGAGAGCAATACGATGACTGACCAAACCGTACTCATCGTGCTTAATTGAGGAGTTTACACTCCAATGGATTTTGCCATCATAAAAAGGGGTGCAACACGAGGACTTCCCAGGAGGTCACCCATCCTAGTACTACTCTCGCCCAAGCACGCTTAACTGCGGAGTTCTGATGGGATCCGGTGCATTAGTGCTGGTATGATCGCACCCGATAGGGAGATCGCGATCAATGCATATATTGGCATCCATACGGATCTCATCATAAAAATCCTGGAGAGCAATACGATGACTGAACAAACCGTACTCATCGTGCTTAATTGAGGAGTTTACACTCCAATGGATTTTGCCATCATAAAAAGGGGTGCAACACGAGGACTTCCCAGGAGGTCACCCATCCAAGTACTACTCTCTCCCAAGCACGCTTAACTGCATAGTTTGGACTCGCACGGATTTCGGCCGCGAAAAAGGGGTGCAACACGAGGACTTCCCAGGAGGTCACCCATCCTAGTACTACTCTCGCCCAAGCACGCTTAACTGCGGAGTTCTGAAGGGATCCGGTGCATTAGTGCTGGTATGATCGCACCCAATAGGGAGATCGCGATCAATGCATATATTGGCATCCATACGGATCACATCATAAAAATCCTGGAGAGCAATACGATGACTGAACAAACCGTACTCATCGTGCTTAATTGAGGAGTTTACACTCCAATGGATTTTGCCATCATAAAAAGGGGTGCAACACGAGGACTTCCCAGGAGGTCACCCATCCTAGTACTACTCTCGCCCAAGCACGCTTAACTGCGGAGTTCTGATGGGATCCGGTGCATTAGTGCTGGTATGATCGCACCCGATAGGGAGATCGCGATCAATGCATATATTGGCATCCATACGGATCTCATCATAAAAATCCTGGAGAGCAATACGATGACTGAACAAACCGTACTCATCGTGCTTAATTGAGGAGTTTACACTCCAATGGATTTTGCCATCATAAAAAGGGGTGCAACACGAGGACTTCCCAGGAGGTCACCCATCCAAGTACTACTCTCTCCCAAGCACGCTTAACTGCATTGTTTGGACTCGCACGGATTTCGGCCGCGAAAAAGGGGTGCAACACGAGGACTTCCCAGGAGGTCACCCATCCTCGTACTACTCTCGCCCAAGCACGCTTAACTGCATAGTTTGGACTCGCACGGATTTCGGCCGCGAAAAAGGGGTGCAACATGAGGACTTCCCAGGAGGTCACCCATCCTGGTACTACTCTCGCCCAAGCACGCTTAACTGCGGAGTTCTGATGGAATCCGGTGCATTAGTGCTGGTATGATCGCACCCGATAGGGAGATCGCGATCAATGCATATATTGGCATCCATACGGATCTCATCATAAAAATCCTGGAGAGCAATACGATGACTGAACAAACCGTACTCATCGTGCTTAATTGAGGAGTTTACACTCCAATGGATTTTGCCATCATAAAAAGGGGTGCAACACGAGGACTTCCCAGGAGGTCACCCATCCTAGTACTACTCTCGCCCAAGCACGCTTAACTGCGGAGTTCTGATGGGATCCGGTGCATTAGTGCTGGTATGATCGCACCCGATAGGGAGATCGCGATCAATGCATATATTGGCATCCATACGGATCTCATCATAAAAATCCTGGAGAGCAATACGATGACTGAACAAACCGTACTCATCGTGCTTAATTGAGGAGTTTACACTCCAATGGATTTTGCCATCATAAAAAGGGGTGCAACACGAGGACTTCCCAGGAGGTCACCCATCCAAGTACTACTCTCTCCCAAGCACGCTTAACTGCATAGTTTGGACTCGCACGGATTTCGGCCGCGAAAAAGGGGTGCAACACGAGGACTTCCCAGGAGGTCACCCATCCTAGTACTACTCTCGCCCAAGCACGCTTAACTACGGAGTTCTGAAGGGATCCGGTGCATTAGTGCTGGTATGATCGCACCCGATAGGGAGATCGCGATCAATGCATATATTGGCATCCATACGGATCACATCATAAAAATCCTGGAGAGCAATACGATGACTGAACAAACCGTACTCATCGTGCTTAATTGAGGAGTTTACACTCCAATGGATTTTGCCATCATAAAAAGGGGTGCAACACGAGGACTTCCCAGGAGGTCACCCATCCAAGTACTACTCTCTCCCAAGCACGCTTAACTGCATTGTTTGGACTCGCACGGATTTCGGCCGCGAAAAAGGGGTGCAACACGAGGACTTCCCAGGAGGTCACCCATCCTAGTACTACTCTCGCCCAAGCACGCTTAACTGCGGAGTTCTGATGGGATCCGGTGCATTAGTGCTGGTATGATCGCACCCGATAGGGAGATCGCGATCAATGCATATATTGGCATCCATACGGATCTCATCATAAAAATCCTGGAGAGCAATACGATGACTGAACAAACCGTACTCATCGTGCTTAATTGAGGAGTTTACACTCCAATGGATTTTGCCATCATAAAAAGGGGTGCAACACGAGGACTTCCCAGGAGGTCACCCATCCAAGTACTACTCTCTCCCAAGCACGCTTAACTGCATTGTTTGGACTCGCACGGATTTCGGCCGCGAAAAAGGGGTGCAACACGAGGACTTCCCAGGAGGTCACCCATCCTCGTACTACTCTCGCCCAAGCACGCTTAACTGCATAGTTTGGACTCGCACGGATTTCGGCCGCGAAAAAGGGGTGCAACACGAGGACTTCCCAGGAGGTCACCCATCCTGGTACTACTCTCGCCCAAGCACGCTTAACTGCGGAGTTCTGATGGAATCCGGTGCATTAGTGCTGGTATGATCGCACCCGATAGGGAGATCGCGATCAATGCATATATTGGCATCCATACGGATCTCATCATAAAAATCCTGGAGAGCAATACGATGACTGAACAAACCGTACTCATCGTGCTTAATTGAGGAGTTTACACTCCAATGGATTTTGCCATCATAAAAAGGGGTGCAACACGAGGACTTCCCAGGAGGTCACCCATCCTAGTACTACTCTCGCCCAAGCACGCTTAACTGCGGAGTTCTGATGGGATCCGGTGCATTAGTGCTGGTATGATCGCACCCGATAGGGAGATCGCGATCAATGCATATATTGGCATCCATACGGATCTCATCATAAAAATCCTGGAGAGCAATACGATGACTGAACAAACCGTACTCATCGTGCTTAATTGAGGAGTTTACACTCCAATGGATTTTGCCATCATAAAAAGGGGTGCAACACGAGGACTTCCCAGGAGGTCACCCATCCAAGTACTACTCTCTCCCAAGCACGCTTAACTGCATTGTTTGGACTCGCACGGATTTCGGCCGCGAAAAAGGGGTGCAACACGAGGACTTCCCAGGAGGTCACCCATCCTCGTACTACTCTCGCCCAAGCACGCTTAACTGCATAGTTTGGACTCGCACGGATTTCGGCCGCGAAAAAGGGGTGCAACACGAGGACTTCCCAGGAGGTCACCCATCCTGGTACTACTCTCGCCCAAGCACGCTTAACTGCGGAGTTCTGATGGAATCCGGTGCATTAGTGCTGGTATGATCGCACCCGATAGGGAGATCGCGATCAATGCATATATTGGCATCCATACGGATCTCATCATAAAAATCCTGGAGAGCAATACGATGACTGAACAAACCGTACTCATCGTGCTTAATTGAGGAGTTTACACTCCAATGGATTTTGCCATCATAAAAAGGGGTGCAACACGAGGACTTCCCAGGAGGTCACCCATCCTAGTACTACTCTCGCCCAAGCACGCTTAACTGCGGAGTTCTGATGGGATCCGGTGCATTAGTGCTGGTATGATCGCACCCGATAGGGAGATCGCGATCAATGCATATATTGGCATCCATACGGATCTCATCATAAAAATCCTGGAGAGCAATACGATGACTGAACAAACCGTACTCATCGTGCTTAATTGAGGAGTTTACACTCCAATGGATTTTGCCATCATAAAAAGGGGTGCAACACGAGGACTTCCCAGGAGGTCACCCATCCAAGTACTACTCTCTCCCAAGCACGCTTAACTGCATTGTTTGGACTCGCACGGATTTCGGCCGCGAAAAAGGGGTGCAACACGAGGACTTCCCAGGAGGTCACCCATCCTAGTACTACTCTCGCCCAAGCACGCTTAACTACGGAGTTCTGAAGGGATCCGGTGCATTAGTGCTGGTATGATCGCACCCGATAGGGAGATCGCGATCAATGCATATATTGGCATCCATACGGATCACATCATAAAAATCCTGGAGAGCAATACGATGACTGAACAAACCGTACTCATCGTGCTTAATTGAGGAGTTTACACTCCAATGGATTTTGCCATCATAAAAAGGGGTGCAACACGAGGACTTCCCAGGAGGTCACCCATCCAAGTACTACTCTCTCCCAAGCACGCTTAACTGCATTGTTTGGACTCGCACGGATTTCGGCCGCGAAAAAGGGGTGCAACACGAGGACTTCCCAGGAGGTCACCCATCCTAGTACTACTCTCGCCCAAGCACGCTTAACTGCGGAGTTCTGATGGGATCCGGTGCATTAGTGCTGGTATGATCGCACCCGATAGGGAGATCGCGATCAATGCATATATTGGCATCCATACGGATCTCATCATAAAAATCCTGGAGAGCAATACGATGACTGAACAAACCGTACTCATCGTGCTTAATTGAGGAGTTTACACTCCAATGGATTTTGCCATCATAAAAAGGGGTGCAACACGAGGACTTCCCAGGAGGTCACCCATCCAAGTACTACTCTCTCCCAAGCACGCTTAACTGCATTGTTTGGACTCGCACGGATTTCGGCCGCGAAAAAGGGGTGCAACACGAGGACTTCCCAGGAGGTCACCCATCCTCGTACTACTCTCGCCCAAGCACGCTTAACTGCATAGTTTGGACTCGCACGGATTTCGGCCGCGAAAAAGGGGTGCAACACGAGGACTTCCCAAGAGGTCACCCATCCTGGTACTACTCTCGCCCAAGCACGCTTAACTGCGGAGTTCTGATGGAATCCGGTGCATTAGTGCTGGTATGATCGCACCCGATAGGGAGATCGCGATCAATGCATATATTGGCATCCATACGGATCTCATCATAAAAATCCTGGAGAGCAATACGATGACTGAACAAACCGTACTCATCGTGCTTAATTGAGGAGTTTACACTCCAATGGATTTTGCCATCATAAAAAGGGGTGCAACACGAGGACTTCCCAGGAGGTCACCCATCCTAGTACTACTCTCGCCCAAGCACGCTTAACTGCGGAGTTCTGATGGGATCCGGTGCATTAGTGCTGGTATGATCGCACCCGATAGGGAGATCGCGATCAATGCATATATTGGCATCCATACGGATCTCATCATAAAAATCCTGGAGAGCAATACGATGACTGAACAAACCGTACTCATCGTGCTTAATTGAGGAGTTTACACTCCAATGGATTTTGCCATCATAAAAAGGGGTGCAACACGAGGACTTCCCAGGAGGTCACCCATCCAAGTACTACTCTCTCCCAAGCACGCTTAACTGCATTGTTTGGACTCGCACGGATTTCGGCCGCGAAAAAGGGGTGCAACACGAGGACTTCCCAGGAGGTCACCCATCCTAGTACTACTCTCGCCCAAGCACGCTTAACTACGGAGTTCTGAAGGGATCCGGTGCATTAGTGCTGGTATGATCACACCCGATAGGGAGATCGCGATCAATGCATATATTGGCATCCATACGGATCACATCATAAAAATCCTGGAGAGCAATACGATGACTGAACAAACCGTACTCATCGTGCTTAATTGAGGAGTTTACACTCCAATGGATTTTGCCATCATAAAAAGGGGTGCAACACGAGGACTTCCCAGGAGGTCACCCATCCAAGTACTACTCTCTCCCAAGCACGCTTAACTGCATTGTTTGGACTCGCACGGATTTCGGCCGCGAAAAAGGGGTGCAACACGAGGACTTCCCAGGAGGTCACCCATCCTAGTACTACTCTCGCCCAAGCACGCTTAACTGCGGAGTTCTGATGGGATCCGGTGCATTAGTGCTGGTATGATCGCACCCGATAGGGAGATCGCGATCAATGCATATATTGGCATCCATACGGATCTCATCATAAAAATCCTGGAGAGCAATACGATGACTGAACAAACCGTACTCATCGTGCTTAATTGAGGAGTTTACACTCCAATGGATTTTGCCATCATAAAAAGGGGTGCAACACGAGGACTTCCCAGGAGGTCACCCATCCAAGTACTACTCTCTCCCAAGCACGCTTAACTGCATAGTTTGGACTCGCACGGATTTCGGCCGCGAAAAAGGGGTGCAACACGAGGACTTCCCAGGAGGTCACCCATCCTCGTACTACTCTCGCCCAAGCACGCTTAACTGCATAGTTTGGACTCGCACGGATTTCGGCCGCGAAAAAGGGGTGCAACACGAGGACTTCCCAGGAGGTCACCCATCCTGGTACTACTCTCGCCCAAGCACGCTTAACTGCGGAGTTCTGATGGAATCCGGTGCATTAGTGCTGGTATGATCGCACCCGATAGGGAGATCGCGATCAATGCATATATTGGCATCCATACGGATCTCATCATAAAAATCCTGGAGAGCAATACGATGACTGAACAAACCGTACTCATCGTGCTTAATTGAGGAGTTTACACTCCAATGGATTTTGCCATCATAAAAAGGGGTGCAACACGAGGACTTCCCAGGAGGTCACCCATCCTAGTACTACTCTCGCCCAAGCACGCTTAACTGCGGAGTTCTGATGGGATCCGGTGCATTAGTGCTGGTATGATCGCACCCGATAGGGAGATCGCGATCAATGCATATATTGGCATCCATACGGATCTCATCATAAAAATCCTGGAGAGCAATACGATGACTGAACAAACCGTACTCATCGTGCTTAATTGAGGAGTTTACACTCCAATGGATTTTGCCATCATAAAAAGGGGTGCAACACGAGGACTTCCCAGGAGGTCACCCATCCAAGTACTACTCTCTCCCAAGCACGCTTAACTGCATAGTTTGGACTCGCACGGATTTCGGCCGCGAAAAAGGGGTGCAACACGAGGACTTCCCAGGAGGTCACCCATCCTAGTACTACTCTCGCCCAAGCACGCTTAACTACGGAGTTCTGAAGGGATCCGGTGCATTAGTGCTGGTATGATCGCACCCGATAGGGAGATCGTGATCAATGCATATATTGGCATCCATACGGATCACATCATAAAAATCCTGGAGAGCAATACGATGACTGAACAAACCGTACTCATCGTGCTTAATTGAGGAGTTTACACTCCAATGGATTTTGCCATCATAAAAAGGGGTGCAACACGAGGACTTCCCAGGAGGTCACCCATCCAAGTACTACTCTCTCCCAAGCACGCTTAACTGCATTGTTTGGACTCGCACGGATTTCGGCCGCGAAAAAGGGGTGCAACACGAGGACTTCCCAGGAGGTCACCCATCCTAGTACTACTCTCGCCCAAGCACGCTTATCTGCGGAGTTCTGATGGGATCCGGTACATTAGTGCTGGTATGATCGCACCCGATAGGGAGATCGCGATCAATGCATATATTGGCATCCATACGGATCTCATCATAAAAATCCTGGAGAGCAATACGATGACTGAACAAACCGTACTCATCGTGCTTAATTGAGGAGTTTACACTCCAATGGATTTTGCCATCATAAAAAGGGGTGCAACACGAGGACTTCCCAGGAGGTCACCCATCCTAGTACTACTCTCGCCCAAGCACGCTTATCTGCGGAGTTCTGATGGGATCCGGTGCATTAGTGCTGGTATGATCGCACCCGATAGGGAGATCGCGATCAATGCATATATTGGCATCCATACGGATCTCATCATAAAAATCCTGGAGAGCAATACGATGACTGAACAAACCGTACTCATCGTGCTTAATTGAGGAGTTTACACTCCAATGGATTTTGCCATCATAAAAAGGGGTGCAACACGAGGACTTCCCAGGAGGTCACCCATCCAAGTACTACTCTCTCCCAAGCACGCTTAACTGCATTGTTTGGACTCGCACGGATTTCGGCCGCGAAAAAGGGGTGCAACACGAGGACTTCCCAGGAGGTCACCCATCCTAGTACTACTCTCGCCCAAGCACGCTTAACTACGGAGTTCTGAAGGGATCCGGTGCATTAGTGCTGGTATGATCGCACCCGATAGGGAGATCGCGATCAATGCATATATTGGCATCCATACGGATCACATCATAAAAATCCTGGAGAGCAATACGATGACTGAACAAACCGTACTCATCGTGCTTAATTGAGGAGTTTACACTCCAATGGATTTTGCCATCATAAAAAGGGGTGCAACACGAGGACTTCCCAGGAGGTCACCCATCCAAGTACTACTCTCTCCCAAGCACGCTTAACTGCATTGTTTGGACTCGCACGGATTTCGGCCGCGAAAAAGGGGTGCAACACGAGGACTTCCCAGGAGGTCACCCATCCTAGTACTACTCTCGCCCAAGCACGCTTAACTGCGGAGTTCTGATGGGATCCGGTGCATTAGTGCTGGTATGATCGCACCCGATAGGGAGATCGCGATCAATGCATATATTGGCATCCATACGGATCTCATCATAAAAATCCTGGAGAGCAATACGATGACTGAACAAACCGTACTCATCGTGCTTAATTGAGGAGTTTACACTCCAATGGATTTTGCCATCATAAAAAGGGGTGCAACACGAGGACTTCCCAGGAGGTCACCCATCCAAGTACTACTCTCTCCCAAGCACGCTTAACTGCATAGTTTGGACTCGCACGGATTTCGGCCGCGAAAAAGGGGTGCAACACGAGGACTTCCCAGGAGGTCACCCATCCTCGTACTACTCTCGCCCAAGCACGCTTAACTGCATAGTTTGGACTCGCACGGATTTCGGCCGCGAAAAAGGGGTGCAACACGAGGACTTCCCAGGAGGTCACCCATCCTGGTACTACTCTCGCCCAAGCACGCTTAACTGCGGAGTTCTGATGGAATCCGGTGCATTAGTGCTGGTATGATCGCACCCGATAGGGAGATCGCGATCAATGCATATATTGGCATCCATACGGATCTCATCATAAAAATCCTGGAGAGCAATACGATGACTGAACAAACCGTACTCATCGTGCTTAATTGAGGAGTTTACACTCCAATGGATTTTGCCATCATAAAAAGGGGTGCAACACGAGGACTTCCCAGGAGGTCACCCATCCTAGTACTACTCTCGCCCAAGCACGCTTAACTGCGGAGTTCTGATGGGATCCGGTGCATTAGTGCTGGTATGATCGCACCCGATAGGGAGATCGCGATCAATGCATATATTGGCATCCATACGGATCTCATCATAAAAATCCTGGAGAGCAATACGATGACTGAACAAACCGTACTCATCGTGCTTAATTGAGGAGTTTACACTCCAATGGATTTTGCCATCATAAAAAGGGGTGCAACACGAGGACTTCCCAGGAGGTCACCCATCCAAGTACTACTCTCTCCCAAGCACGCTTAACTGCATAGTTTGGACTCGCACGGATTTCGGCCGCGAAAAAGGGGTGCAACACGAGGACTTCCCAGGAGGTCACCCATCCTAGTACTACTCTCGCCCAAGCACGCTTAACTACGGAGTTCTGAAGGGATCCGGTGCATTAGTGCTGGTATGATCGCACCCGATAGGGAGATCGTGATCAATGCATATATTGGCATCCATACGGATCACATCATAAAAATCCTGGAGAGCAATACGATGACTGAACAAACCGTACTCATCGTGCTTAATTGAGGAGTTTACACTCCAATGGATTTTGCCATCATAAAAAGGGGTGCAACACGAGGACTTCCCAGGAGGTCACCCATCCAAGTACTACTCTCTCCCAAGCACGCTTAACTGCATTGTTTGGACTCGCACGGATTTCGGCCGCGAAAAAGGGGTGCAACACGAGGACTTCCCAGGAGGTCACCCATCCTAGTACTACTCTCGCCCAAGCACGCTTAACTGCGGAGTTCTGATGGGATCCGGTGCATTAGTGCTGGTATGATCGCACCCGATAGGGAGATCGCGATCAATGCATATATTGGCATCCATACGGATCTCATCATAAAAATTCTGGAGAGCAATACGATGACTGAACAAACCGTACTCATCGTGCTTAATTGAGGAGTTTACACTCCAATGGATTTTGCCATCATAAAAAGGGGTGCAACACGAGGACTTCCCAGGAGGTCACCCATCCAAGTACTACTCTCTCCCAAGCACGCTTAACTGCATTGTTTGGACTCGCACGGATTTCGGCCGCGAAAAAGGGGTGCAACACGAGGACTTCCCAGGAGGTCACCCATCCTCGTACTACTCTCGCCCAAGCACGCTTAACTGCATAGTTTGGACTCGCACGGATTTCGGCCGCGAAAAAGGGGTGCAACACGAGGACTTCCCAGGAGGTCACCCATCCTGGTACTACTCTCGCCCAAGCACGCTTAACTACGGAGTTCTGAAGGGATCCGGTGCATTAGTGCTGGTATGATCGCACGCGATAGGGAGATCGCGATCAATGCATATATTGGCATCCATACGGATCACATCATAAAAATCCTGGAGAGCAATACGATGACTGAACAAACCGTACTCATCGTGCTTAATTGAGGAGTTTACACTCCAATGGATTTTGCCATCATAAAAAGGGGTGCAACACGAGGACTTCCCAGGAGGTCACCCATCCAAGTACTACTCTCTCCCAAGCACGCTTAACTGCATTGTTTGGACTCGCACGGATTTCGGCCGCGAAAAAGGGGTGCAACACGAGGACTTCCCAGGAGGTCACCCATCCTAGTACTACTCTCGCCCAAGCACGCTTAACTGCGGAGTTCTGATGGGATCCGGTGCATTAGTGCTGGTATGATCGCACCCGATAGGGAGATCGCGATCAATGCATATATTGGCATCCATACGGATCTCATCATAAAAATCCTGGAGAGCAATACGATGACTGAACAAACCGTACTCATCGTGCTTAATTGAGGAGTTTACACTCCAATGGATTTTGCCATCATAAAAAGGGGTGCAACACGAGGACTTCCCAGGAGGTCACCCATCCAAGTACTACTCTCTCCCAAGCACGCTTAACTGCATTGTTTGGACTCGCACGGATTTCGGCCGCGAAAAAGGGGTGCAACACGAGGACTTCCCAGGAGGTCACCCATCCTCGTACTACTCTCGCCCAAGCACGCTTAACTGCATAGTTTGGACTCGCACGGATTTCGGCCGCGAAAAAGGGGTGCAACACGAGGACTTCCCAGGAGGTCACCCATCCTGGTACTACTCTCGCCCAAGCACGCTTAACTGCGGAGTTCTGATGGAATCCGGTGCATTAGTGCTGGTATGATCGCACCCGATAGGGAGATCGCGATCAATGCATATATTGGCATCCATACGGATCTCATCATAAAAATCCTGGAGAGCAATACGATGACTGAACAAACCGTACTCATCGTGCTTAATTGAGGAGTTTACACTCCAATGGATTTTGCCATCATAAAAAGGGGTGCAACACGAGGACTTCCCAGGAGGTCACCCATCCTAGTACTACTCTCGCCCAAGCACGCTTAACTGCGGAGTTCTGATGGGATCCGGTGCATTAGTGCTGGTATGATCGCACCCGATAGGGAGATCGCGATCAATGCATATATTGGCATCCATACGGATCTCATCATAAAAATCCTGGAGAGCAATACGATGACTGAACAAACCGTACTCATCGTGCTTAATTGAGGAGTTTACACTCCAATGGATTTTGCCATCATAAAAAGGGGTGCAACACGAGGACTTCCCAGGAGGTCACCCATCCAAGTACTACTCTCTCCCAAGCACGCTTAACTGCATTGTTTGGACTCGCACGGATTTCGGCCGCGAAAAAGGGGTGCAACACGAGGACTTCCCAGGAGGTCACCCATCCTAGTACTACTCTCGCCCAAGCACGCTTAACTACGGAGTTCTGAAGGGATCCGGTGCATTAGTGCTGGTATGATCGCACCCGATAGGGAGATCGCGATCAATGCATATATTGGCATCCATACGGATCACATCATAAAAATCCTGGAGAGCAATACGATGACTGAACAAACCGTACTCATCGTGCTTAATTGAGGAGTTTACACTCCAATGGATTTTGCCATCATAAAAAGGGGTGCAACACGAGGACTTCCCAGGAGGTCACCCATCCAAGTACTACTCTCTCCCAAGCACGCTTAACTGCATTGTTTGGACTCGCACGGATTTCGGCCGCGAAAAAGGGGTGCAACACGAGGACTTCCCAGGAGGTCACCCATCCTAGTACTACTCTCGCCCAAGCACGCTTAACTGCGGAGTTCTGATGGGATCCGGTGCATTAGTGCTGGTATGATCGCACCCGATAGGGAGATCGCGATCAATGCATATATTGGCATCCATACGGATCTCATCATAAAAATCCTGGAGAGCAATACGATGACTGAACAAACCGTACTCATCGTGCTTAATTGAGGAGTTTACACTCCAATGGATTTTGCCATCATAAAAAGGGGTGCAACACGAGGACTTCCCAGGAGGTCACCCATCCAAGTACTACTCTCTCCCAAGCACGCTTAACTGCATTGTTTGGACTCGCACGGATTTCGGCCGCGAAAAAGGGGTGCAACACGAGGACTTCCCAGGAGGTCACCCATCCTCGTACTACTCTCGCCCAAGCACGCTTAACTGCATAGTTTGGACTCGCACGGATTTCGGCCGCGAAAAAGGGGTGCAACACGAGGACTTCCCAGGAGGTCACCCATCCTGGTACTACTCTCGCCCAAGCACGCTTAACTGCGGAGTTCTGATGGAATCCGGTGCATTAGTGCTGGTATGATCGCACCCGATAGGGAGATCGCGATCAATGCATATATTGGCATCCATACGGATCTCATCATAAAAATCCTGGAGAGCAATACGATGACTGAACAAACCGTACTCATCGTGCTTAATTGAGGAGTTTACACTCCAATGGATTTTGCCATCATAAAAAGGGGTGCAACACGAGGACTTCCCAGGAGGTCACCCATCCTAGTACTACTCTCGCCCAAGCACGCTTAACTGCGGAGTTCTGATGGGATCCGGTGCATTAGTGCTGGTATGATCGCACCCGATAGGGAGATCGCGATCAATGCATATATTGGCATCCATACGGATCTCATCATAAAAATCCTGGAGAGCAATACGATGACTGAACAAACCGTACTCATCGTGCTTAATTGAGGAGTTTACACTCCAATGGATTTTGCCATCATAAAAAGGGGTGCAACACGAGGACTTCCCAGGAGGTCACCCATCCAAGTACTACTCTCTCCCAAGCACGCTTAACTGCATTGTTTGGACTCGCACGGATTTCGGCCGCGAAAAAGGGGTGCAACACGAGGACTTCCCAGGAGGTCACCCATCCTAGTACTACTCTCGCCCAAGCACGCTTAACTACGGAGTTCTGAAGGGATCCGGTGCATTAGTGCTGGTATGATCGCACCCGATAGGGAGATCGCGATCAATGCATATATTGGCATCCATACGGATCACATCATAAAAATCCTGGAGAGCAATACGATGACTGAACAAACCGTACTCATCGTGCTTAATTGAGGAGTTTACACTCCAATGGATTTTGCCATCATAAAAAGGGGTGCAACACGAGGACTTCCCAGGAGGTCACCCATCCAAGTACTACTCTCTCCCAAGCACGCTTAACTGCATTGTTTGGACTCGCACGGATTTCGGCCGCGAAAAAGGGGTGCAACACGAGGACTTCCCAGGAGGTCACCCATCCTAGTACTACTCTCGCCCAAGCACGCTTAACTGCGGAGTTCTGATGGGATCCGGTGCATTAGTGCTGGTATGATCGCACCCGATAGGGAGATCGCGATCAATGCATATATTGGCATCCATACGGATCTCATCATAAAAATCCTGGAGAGCAATACGATGACTGAACAAACCGTACTCATCGTGCTTAATTGAGGAGTTTACACTCCAATGGATTTTGCCATCATAAAAAGGGGTGCAACACGAGGACTTCCCAGGAGGTCACCCATCCAAGTACTACTCTCTCCCAAGCACGCTTAACTGCATTGTTTGGACTCGCACGGATTTCGGCCGCGAAAAAGGGGTGCAACACGAGGACTTCCCAGGAGGTCACCCATCCTCGTACTACTCTCGCCCAAGCACGCTTAACTGCATAGTTTGGACTCGCACGGATTTCGGCCGCGAAAAAGGGGTGCAACACGAGGACTTCCCAGGAGGTCACCCATCCTGGTACTACTCTCGCCCAAGCACGCTTAACTGCGGAGTTCTGATGGAATCCGGTGCATTAGTGCTGGTATGATCGCACCCGATAGGGAGATCGCGATCAATGCATATATTGGCATCCATACGGATCTCATCATAAAAATCCTGGAGAGCAATACGATGACTGAACAAACCGTACTCATCGTGCTTAATTGAGGAGTTTACACTCCAATGGATTTTGCCATCATAAAAAGGGGTGCAACACGAGGACTTCCCAGGAGGTCACCCATCCTAGTACTACTCTCGCCCAAGCACGCTTAACTGCGGAGTTCTGATGGGATCCGGTGCATTAGTGCTGGTATGATCGCACCCGATAGGGAGATCGCGATCAATGCATATATTGGCATCCATACGGATCTCATCATAAAAATCCTGGAGAGCAATACGATGACTGAACAAACCGTACTCATCGTGCTTAATTGAGGAGTTTACACTCCAATGGATTTTGCCATCATAAAAAGGGGTGCAACACGAGGACTTCCCAGGAGGTCACCCATCCAAGTACTACTCTCTCCCAAGCACGCTTAACTGCATTGTTTGGACTCGCACGGATTTCGGCCGCGAAAAAGGGGTGCAACACGAGGACTTCCCAGGAGGTCACCCATCCTAGTACTACTCTCGCCCAAGCACGCTTAACTACGGAGTTCTGAAGGGATCCGGTGCATTAGTGCTGGTATGATCGCACCCGATAGGGAGATCGCGATCAATGCATATATTGGCATCCATACGGATCACATCATAAAAATCCTGGAGAGCAATACGATGACTGAACAAACCGTACTCATCGTGCTTAATTGAGGAGTTTACACTCCAATGGATTTTGCCATCATAAAAAGGGGTGCAACACGAGGACTTCCCAGGAGGTCACCCATCCAAGTACTACTCTCTCCCAAGCACGCTTAACTGCATTGTTTGGACTCGCACGGATTTCGGCCGCGAAAAAGGGGTGCAACACGAGGACTTCCCAGGAGGTCACCCATCCTAGTACTACTCTCGCCCAAGCACGCTTAACTGCGGAGTTCTGATGGGATCCGGTGCATTAGTGCTGGTATGATCGCACCCGATAGGGAGATCGCGATCAATGCATATATTGGCATCCATACGGATCTCATCATAAAAATCCTGGAGAGCAATACGATGACTGAACAAACCGTACTCATCGTGCTTAATTGAGGAGTTTACACTCCAATGGATTTTGCCATCATAAAAAGGGGTGCAACACGAGGACTTCCCAGGAGGTCACCCATCCAAGTACTACTCTCTCCCAAGCACGCTTAACTGCATTGTTTGGACTCGCACGGATTTCGGCCGCGAAAAAGGGGTGCAACACGAGGACTTCCCAGGAGGTCACCCATCCTCGTACTACTCTCGCCCAAGCACGCTTAACTGCATAGTTTGGACTCGCACGGATTTCGGCCGCGAAAAAGGGGTGCAACACGAGGACTTCCCAGGAGGTCACCCATCCTGGTACTACTCTCGCCCAAGCACGCTTAACTGCGGAGTTCTGATGGAATCCGGTGCATTAGTGCTGGTATGATCGCACCCGATAGGGAGATCGCGATCAATGCATATATTGGCATCCATACGGATCTCATCATAAAAATCCTGGAGAGCAATACGATGACTGAACAAACCGTACTCATCGTGCTTAATTGAGGAGTTTACACTCCAATGGATTTTGCCATCATAAAAAGGGGTGCAACACGAGGACTTCCCAGGAGGTCACCCATCCTAGTACTACTCTCGCCCAAGCACGCTTAACTGCGGAGTTCTGATGGGATCCGGTGCATTAGTGCTGGTATGATCGCACCCGATAGGGAGATCGCGATCAATGCATATATTGGCATCCATACGGATCTCATCATAAAAATCCTGGAGAGCAATACGATGACTGAACAAACCGTACTCATCGTGCTTAATTGAGGAGTTTACACTCCAATGGATTTTGCCATCATAAAAAGGGGTGCAACACGAGGACTTCCCAGGAGGTCACCCATCCAAGTACTACTCTCTCCCAAGCACGCTTAACTGCATAGTTTGGACTCGCACGGATTTCGGCCGTGAAAAAGGGGTGCAACACGAGGACTTCCCAGGAGGTCACCCATCCTAGTACTACTCTCGCCCAAGCACGCTTAACTACGGAGTTCTGAAGGGATCCGGTGCATTAGTGCTGGTATGATCGCACCCGATAGGGAGATCGTGATCAATGCATATATTGGCATCCATACGGATCACATCATAAAAATCCTGGAGAGCAATACGATGACTGAACAAACCGTACTCATCGTGCTTAATTGAGGAGTTTACACTCCAATGGATTTTGCCATCATAAAAAGGGGTGCAACACGAGGACTTCCCAGGAGGTCACCCATCCAAGTACTACTCTCTCCCAAGCACGCTTAACTGCATTGTTTGGACTCGCACGGATTTCGGCCGCGAAAAAGGGGTGCAACACGAGGACTTCCCAGGAGGTCACCCATCCTAGTACTACTCTCGCCCAAGCACGCTTAACTACGGAGTTCTGAAGGGATCCGGTGCATTAGTGCTGGTATGATCGCACCCGATAGGGAGATCGCGATCAATGCATATATTGGCATCCATACGGATCACATCATAAAAATCCTGGAGAGCAATACGATGACTGAACAAACCGTACTCATCGTGCTTAATTGAGGAGTTTACACTCCAATGGATTTTGCCATCATAAAAAGGGGTGCAACACGAGGACTTCCCAGGAGGTCACCCATCCAAGTACTACTCTCTCCCAAGCACGCTTAACTGCATTGTTTGGACTCGCACGGATTTCGGCCGCGAAAAAGGGGTGCAACACGAGGACTTCCCAGGAGGTCACCCATCCTAGTACTACTCTCGCCCAAGCACGCTTAACTGCGGAGTTCTGATGGGATCCGGTGCATTAGTGCTGGTATGATCGCACCCGATAGGGAGATCGCGATCAATGCATATATTGGCATCCATACGGATCTCATCATAAAAATCCTGGAGAGCAATACGATGACTGAACAAACCGTACTCATCGTGCTTAATTGAGGAGTTTACACTCCAATGGATTTTGCCATCATAAAAAGGGGTGCAACACGAGGACTTCCCAGGAGGTCACCCATCCAAGTACTACTCTCTCCCAAGCACGCTTAACTGCATTGTTTGGACTCGCACGGATTTCGGCCGCGAAAAAGGGGTGCAACACGAGGACTTCCCAGGAGGTCACCCATCCTCGTACTACTCTCGCCCAAGCACGCTTAACTGCATAGTTTGGACTCGCACGGATTTCGGCCGCGAAAAAGGGGTGCAACACGAGGACTTCCCAGGAGGTCACCCATCCTGGTACTACTCTCGCCCAAGCACGCTTAACTGCGGAGTTCTGATGGAATCCGGTGCATTAGTGCTGGTATGATCGCACCCGATAGGGAGATCGCGATCAATGCATATATTGGCATCCATACGGATCTCATCATAAAAATCCTGGAGAGCAATACGATGACTGAACAAACCGTACTCATCGTGCTTAATTGAGGAGTTTACACTCCAATGGATTTTGCCATCATAAAAAGGGGTGCAACACGAGGACTTCCCAGGAGGTCACCCATCCTAGTACTACTCTCGCCCAAGCACGCTTAACTGCGGAGTTCTGATGGGATCCGGTGCATTAGTGCTGGTATGATCGCACCCGATAGGGAGATCGCGATCAATGCATATATTGGCATCCATACGGATCTCATCATAAAAATCCTGGAGAGCAATACGATGACTGAACAAACCGTACTCATCGTGCTTAATTGAGGAGTTTACACTCCAATGGATTTTGCCATCATAAAAAGGGGTGCAACACGAGGACTTCCCAGGAGGTCACCCATCCAAGTACTACTCTCTCCCAAGCACGCTTAACTGCATTGTTTGGACTCGCACGGATTTCGGCCGCGAAAAAGGGGTGCAACACGAGGACTTCCCAGGAGGTCACCCATCCTAGTACTACTCTCGCCCAAGCACGCTTAACTACGGAGTTCTGAAGGGATCCGGTGCATTAGTGCTGGTATGATCGCACCCGATAGGGAGATCGCGATCAATGCATATATTGGCATCCATACGGATCACATCATAAAAATCCTGGAGAGCAATACGATGACTGAACAAACCGTACTCATCGTGCTTAATTGAGGAGTTTACACTCCAATGGATTTTGCCATCATAAAAAGGGGTGCAACACGAGGACTTCCCAGGAGGTCACCCATCCAAGTACTACTCTCTCCCAAGCACGCTTAACTGCATTGTTTGGACTCGCACGGATTTCGGCCGCGAAAAAGGGGTGCAACACGAGGACTTCCCAGGAGGTCACCCATCCTAGTACTACTCTCGCCCAAGCACGCTTAACTGCGGAGTTCTGATGGGATCCGGTGCATTAGTGCTGGTATGATCGCACCCGATAGGGAGATCGCGATCAATGCATATATTGGCATCCATACGGATCTCATCATAAAAATCCTGGAGAGCAATACGATGACTGAACAAACCGTACTCATCGTGCTTAATTGAGGAGTTTACACTCCAATGGATTTTGCCATCATAAAAAGGGGTGCAACACGAGGACTTCCCAGGAGGTCACCCATCCAAGTACTACTCTCTCCCAAGCACGCTTAACTGCATTGTTTGGACTCGCACGGATTTCGGCCGCGAAAAAGTGGTGCAACACGAGGACTTCCCAGGAGGTCACCCATCCTCGTACTACTCTCGCCCAAGCACGCTTAACTGCATAGTTTGGACTCGCACGGATTTCGGCCGCGAAAAAGGGGTGCAACACGAGGACTTCCCAGGAGGTCACCCATCCTGGTACTACTCTCGCCCAAGCACGCTTAACTGCGGAGTTCTGATGGAATCCGGTGCATTAGTGCTGGTATGATCGCACCCGATAGGGAGATCGCGATCAATGCATATATTGGCATCCATACGGATCTCATCATAAAAATCCTGGAGAGCAATACGATGACTGAACAAACCGTACTCATCGTGCTTAATTGAGGAGTTTACACTCCAATGGATTTTGCCATCATAAAAAGGGGTGCAACACGAGGACTTCCCAGGAGGTCACCCATCCTAGTACTACTCTCGCCCAAGCACGCTTAACTGCGGAGTTCTGATGGGATCCGGTGCATTAGTGCTGGTATGATCGCACCCGATAGGGAGATCGCGATCAATGCATATATTGGCATCCATACGGATCTCATCATAAAAATCCTGGAGAGCAATACGATGACTGAACAAACCGTACTCATCGTGCTTAATTGAGGAGTTTACACTCCAATGGATTTTGCCATCATAAAAAGGGGTGCAACACGAGGACTTCCCAGGAGGTCACCCATCCAAGTACTACTCTCTCCCAAGCACGCTTAACTGCATAGTTTGGACTCGCACGGATTTCGGCCGCGAAAAAGGGGTGCAACACGAGGACTTCCCAGGAGGTCACCCATCCTAGTACTACTCTCGCCCACGCACGCTTAACTACGGAGTTCTGAAGGGATCCGGTGCATTAGTGCTGGTATGATCGCACCCGATAGGGAGATCGTGATCAATGCATATATTGGCATCCATACGGATCACATCATAAAAATCCTGGAGAGCAATACGATGACTGAACAAACCGTACTCATCGTGCTTAATTGAGGAGTTTACACTCCAATGGATTTTGCCATCATAAAAAGGGGTGCAACACGAGGACTTCCCAGGAGGTCACCCATCCAAGTACTACTCTCTCCCAAGCACGCTTAACTGCATTGTTTGGACTCGCACGGATTTCGGCCGCGAAAAAGGGGTGCAACACGAGGACTTCCCAGGAGGTCACCCATCCTAGTACTACTCTCGCCCAAGCACGCTTAACTGCGGAGTTCTGATGGGATCCGGTGCATTAGTGCTGGTATGATCGCACCCGATAGGGAGATCGCGATCAATGCATATATTGGCATCCATACGGATCTCATCATAAAAATCCTGGAGAGCAATACGATGACTGAACAAACCGTACTCATCGTGCTTAATTGAGGAGTTTACACTCCAATGGATTTTGCCATCATAAAAAGGGGTGCAACACGAGGACTTCCCAGGAGGTCACCCATCCAAGTACTACTCTCTCCCAAGCACGCTTAACTGCATTGTTTGGACTCGCACGGATTTCGGCCGCGAAAAAGGGGTGCAACACGAGGACTTCCCAGGAGGTCACCCATCCTCGTACTACTCTCGCCCAAGCACGCTTAACTGCATAGTTTGGACTCGCACGGATTTCGGCCGCGAAAAAGGGGTGCAACACGAGGACTTCCCAGGAGGTCACCCATCCTGGTACTACTCTCGCCCAAGCACGCTTAACTGCGGAGTTCTGATGGAATCCGGTGCATTAGTGCTGGTATGATCGCACCCGATAGGGAGATCGCGATCAATGCATATATTGGCATCCATACGGATCTCATCATAAAAATCCTGGAGAGCAATACGATGACTGAACAAACCGTACTCATCGTGCTTAATTGAGGAGTTTACACTCCAATGGATTTTGCCATCATAAAAAGGGGTGCAACACGAGGACTTCCCAGGAGGTCACCCATCCTAGTACTACTCTCGCCCAAGCACGCTTAACTGCGGAGTTCTGATGGGATCCGGTGCATTAGTGCTGGTATGATCGCACCCGATAGGGAGATCGCGATCAATGCATATATTGGCATCCATACGGATCTCATCATAAAAATCCTGGAGAGCAATACGATGACTGAACAAACCGTACTCATCGTGCTTAATTGAGGAGTTTACACTCCAATGGATTTTGCCATCATAAAAAGGGGTGCAACACGAGGACTTCCTAGGAGGTCACCCATCCAAGTACTACTCTCTCCCAAGCACGCTTAACTGCATAGTTTGGACTCGCACGGATTTCGGCCGCGAAAAAGGGGTGCAACACGAGGACTTCCCAGGAGGTCACCCATCCTAGTACTACTCTCGCCCAAGCACGCTTAACTACGGAGTTCTGAAGGGATCCGGTGCATTAGTGCTGGTATGATCGCACCCGATAGGGAGATCGTGATCAATGCATATATTGGCATCCATACGGATCACATCATAAAAATCCTGGAGAGCAATACGATGACTGAACAAACCGTACTCATCGTGCTTAATTGAGGAGTTTACACTCCAATGGATTTTGCCATCATAAAAAGGGGTGCAACACGAGGACTTCCCAGGAGGTCACCCATCCAAGTACTACTCTCTCCCAAGCACGCTTAACTGCATTGTTTGGACTCGCACGGATTTCGGCCGCGAAAAAGGGGTGCAACACGAGGACTTCCCAGGAGGTCACCCATCCTAGTACTACTCTCGCCCAAGCACGCTTAACTGCGGAGTTCTGATGGGATCCGGTGCATTAGTGCTGGTATGATCGCACCCGATAGGGAGATCGCGATCAATGCATATATTGGCATCCATACGGATCTCATCATAAAAATTCTGGAGAGCAATACGATGACTGAACAAACCGTACTCATCGTGCTTAATTGAGGAGTTTACACTCCAATGGATTTTGCCATCATAAAAAGGGGTGCAACACGAGGACTTCCCAGGAGGTCACCCATCCAAGTACTACTCTCTCCCAAGCACGCTTAACTGCATTGTTTGGACTCGCACGGATTTCGGCCGCGAAAAAGGGGTGCAACACGAGGACTTCCCAGGAGGTCACCCATCCTCGTACTACTCTCGCCCAAGCACGCTTAACTGCATAGTTTGGACTCGCACGGATTTCGGCCGCGAAAAAGGGGTGCAACACGAGGACTTCCCAGGAGGTCACCCATCCTGGTACTACTCTCGCCCAAGCACGCTTAACTGCGGAGTTCTGATGGAATCCGGTACATTAGTGCTGGTATGATCGCACCCGATAGGGAGATCGCGATCAATGCATATATTGGCATCCATACGGATCTCATCATAAAAATCCTGGAGAGCAATACGATGACTGAACAAACCGTACTCATCGTGCTTAATTGAGGAGTTTACACTCCAATGGATTTTGCCATCATAAAAAGGGGTGCAACACGAGGACTTCCCAGGAGGTCACCCATCCTAGTACTACTCTCGCCCAAGCACGCTTAACTGCGGAGTTCTGATGGGATCCGGTGCATTAGTGCTGGTATGATCGCACCCGATAGGGAGATCGCGATCAATGCATATATTGGCATCCATACGGATCTCATCATAAAAATCCTGGAGAGCAATACGATGACTGAACAAACCGTACTCATCGTGCTTAATTGAGGAGTTTACACTCCAATGGATTTTGCCATCATAAAAAGGGGTGCAACACGAGGACTTCCCAGGAGGTCACCCATCCAAGTACTACTCTCTCCCAAGCACGCTTAACTGCATAGTTTGGACTCGCACGGATTTCGGCCGCGAAAAAGGGGTGCAACACGAGGACTTCCCAGGAGGTCACCCATCCTAGTACTACTCTCGCCCAAGCACGCTTAACTGCGGAGTTCTGATGGGATCCGGTGCATTAGTGCTGGTATGATCGCACCCGATAGGGAGATCGCGATCAATGCATATATTGGCATCCATACGGATCTCATCATAAAAATCCTGGAGAGCAATACGATGACTGAACAAACCGTACTCATCGTGCTTAATTGAGGAGTTTACACTCCAATGGATTTTGCCATCATAAAAAGGGGTGCAACACGAGGACTTCCCAGGAGGTCACCCATCCAAGTACTACTCTCTCCCAAGCACGCTTAACTGCATAGTTTGGACTCGCACGGATTTCGGCCGCGAAAAAGGGGTGCAACACGAGGACTTCCCAGGAGGTCACCCATCCTAGTACTACTCTCGCCCAAGCACGCTTAACTGCGGAGTTCTGATGGGATCCGGTGCATTAGTGCTGGTATGATCGCACCCGATAGGGAGATCGCGATCAATGCATATATTGGCATCCATACGGATCTCATCATAAAAATCCTGGAGAGCAATACGATGACTGAACAAACCGTACTCATCGTGCTTAATTGAGGAGTTTACACTCCAATGGATTTTGCCATCATAAAAAGGGGTGCAACATGAGGACTTCCCAGGAGGTCACCCATCCAAGTACTACTCTCTCCCAAGCACGCTTAACTGCATAGTTTGGACTCGCACGGATTTCGGCCGCGAAAAAGGGGTGCAACACGAGGACTTCCCAGGAGGTCACCCATCCTAGTACTACTCTCGCCCAAGCACGCTTAACTGCGGAGTTCTGATGGGATCCGGTGCATTAGTGCTGGTATGATCGCACCCGATAGGGAGATCGCGATCAATGCATATATTGGCATCCATACGGATCTCATCATAAAAATCCTGGAGAGCAATACGATGACTGAACAAACCGTACTCATCGTGCTTAATTGAGGAGTTTACACTCCAATGGATTTTGCCATCATAAAAAGGGGTGCAACACGAGGACTTCCCAGGAGGTCACCCATCCAAGTACTACTCTCTCCCAAGCACGCTTAACTGCATAGTTTGGACTCGCACGGATTTCGGCCGCGAAAAAGGGGTGCAACACGAGGACTTCCCAGGAGGTCACCCATCCTAGTACTACTCTCGCCCAAGCACGCTTAACTGCGGAGTTCTGATGGGATCCGGTGCATTAGTGCTGGTATGATCGCACCCGATAGGGAGATCGCGATCAATGCATATATTGGCATCCATACGGATCTCATCATAAAAATCCTGGAGAGCAATACGATGACTGAACAAACCGTACTCATCGTGCTTAATTGAGGAGTTTACACTCCAATGGATTTTGCCATCATAAAAAGGGGTGCAACACGAGGACTTCCCAGGAGGTCACCCATCCAAGTACTACTCTCTCCCAAGCACGCTTAACTGCATAGTTTGGACTCGCACGGATTTCGGCCGCGAAAAAGGGGTGCAACACGAGGACTTCCCAGGAGGTCACCCATCCTAGTACTACTCTCGCCCAAGCACGCTTAACTGCGGAGTTCTGATGGGATCCGGTGCATTAGTGCTGGTATGATCGCACCCGATAGGGAGATCGCGATCAATGCATATATTGACATCCATACGGATCTCATCATAAAAATCCTGGAGAGCAATACGATGACTGAACAAACCGTACTCATCGTGCTTAATTGAGGAGTTTACACTCCAATGGATTTTGCCATCATAAAAAGGGGTGCAACACGAGGACTTCCCAGGAGGTCACCCATCCAAGTACTACTCTCTCCCAAGCACGCTTAACTGCATAGTTTGGACTCGCACGGATTTCGGCCGCGAAAAAGGGGTGCAACACGAGGACTTCCCAGGAGGTCACCCATCCTAGTACTACTCTCGCCCAAGCACGCTTAACTGCGGAGTTCTGATGGGATCCGGTGCATTAGTGCTGGTATGATCGCACCCGATAGGGAGATCGCGATCAATGCATATATTGGCATCCATACGGATCTCATCATAAAAATCCTGGAGAGCAATACGATGACTGAACAAACCGTACTCATCGTGCTTAATTGAGGAGTTTACACTCCAATGGATTTTGCCATCATAAAAAGGGGTGCAACACGAGGACTTCCCAGGAGGTCACCCATCCAAGTACTACTCTCTCCCAAGCACGCTTAACTGCATAGTTTGGACTCGCACGGATTTCGGCCGCGAAAAAGGGGTGCAACACGAGGACTTCCCAGGAGGTCACCCATCCTAGTACTACTCTCGCCCAAGCACGCTTAACTGCGGAGTTCTGATGGGATCCGGTGCATTAGTGCTGGTATGATCGCACCCGATAGGGAGATCGCGATCAATGCATATATTGGCATCCATACGGATCTCATCATAAAAATCCTGGAGAGCAATACGATGACTGAACAAACCGTACTCATCGTGCTTAATTGAGGAGTTTACACTCCAATGGATTTTGCCATCATAAAAAGGGGTGCAACACGAGGACTTCCCAGGAGGTCACCCATCCAAGTACTACTCTCTCCCAAGCACGCTTAACTGCATAGTTTGGACTCGCACGGATTTCGGCCGCGAAAAAGGGGTGCAACACGAGGACTTCCCAGGAGGTCAGCCATCCTAGTACTACTCTCGCCCAAGCACGCTTAACTGCGGAGTTCTGATGGGATCCGGTGCATTAGTGCTGGTATGATCGCACCCGATAGGGAGATCGCGATCAATGCATATATTGGCATCCATACGGATCTCATCATAAAAATCCTGGAGAGCAATACGATGACTGAACAAACCGTACTCATCGTGCTTAATTGAGGAGTTTACACTCCAATGGATTTTGCCATCATAAAAAGGGGTGCAACACGAGGACTTCCCAGGAGGTCACCCATCCAAGTACTACTCTCTCCCAAGCACGCTTAACTGCATAGTTTGGACTCGCACGGATTTCGGCCGCGAAAAAGGGGTGCAACACGAGGACTTCCCAGGAGGTCACCCATCCTAGTACTACTCTCGCCCAAGCACGCTTAACTGCGGAGTTCTGATGGGATCCGGTGCATTAGTGCTGGTATGATCGCACCCGATAGGGAGATCGCGATCAATGCATATATTGGCATCCATACGGATCTCATCATAAAAATCCTGGAGAGCAATACGATGACTGAACAAACCGTACTCATCGTGCTTAATTGAGGAGTTTACACTCCAATGGATTTTGCCATCATAAAAAGGGGTGCAACACGAGGACTTCCCAGGAGGTCACCCATCCAAGTACTACTCTCTCCCAAGCACGCTTAACTGCATAGTTTGGACTCGCACGGATTTCGGCCGCGAAAAAGGGGTGCAACACGAGGACTTCCCAGGAGGTCAGCCATCCTAGTACTACTCTCGCCCAAGCACGCTTAACTGCGGAGTTCTGATGGGATCCGGTGCATTAGTGCTGGTATGATCGCACCCGATAGGGAGATCGCGATCAATGCATATATTGGCATCCATACGGATCTCATCATAAAAATCCTGGAGAGCAATACGATGACTGAACAAACCGTACTCATCGTGCTTAATTGAGGAGTTTACACTCCAATGGATTTTGCCATCATAAAAAGGGGTGCAACACGAGGACTTCCCAGGAGGTCACCCATCCAAGTACTACTCTCTCCCAAGCACGCTTAACTGCATAGTTTGGACTCGCACGGATTTCGGCCGCGAAAAAGGGGTGCAACACGAGGACTTCCCAGGAGGTCACCCATCCTAGTACTACTCTCGCCCAAGCACGCTTAACTGCGGAGTTCTGATGGGATCCGGTGCATTAGTGCTGGTATGATCGCACCCGATAGGGAGATCGCGATCAATGCATATATTGGCATCCATACGGATCTCATCATAAAAATCCTGGAGAGCAATACGATGACTGAACAAACCGTACTCATCGTGCTTAATTGAGGAGTTTACACTCCAATGGATTTTGCCATCATAAAAAGGGGTGCAACACGAGGACTTCCCAGGAGGTCACCCATCCAAGTACTACTCTCTCCCAAGCACGCTTAACTGCATAGTTTGGACTCGCACGGATTTCGGCCGCGAAAAAGGGGTGCAACACGAGGACTTCCCAGGAGGTCACCCATCCTAGTACTACTCTCGCCCAAGCACGCTTAACTGCGGAGTTCTGATGGGATCCGGTGCATTAGTGCTGGTATGATCGCACCCGATAGGGAGATCGCGATCAATGCATATATTGGCATCCATACGGATCTCATCATAAAAATCCTGGAGAGCAATACGATGACTGAACAAACCGTACTCATCGTGCTTAATTGAGGAGTTTACACTCCAATGGATTTTGCCATCATAAAAAGGGGTGCAACACGAGGACTTCCCAGGAGGTCACCCATCCAAGTACTACTCTCTCCCAAGCACGCTTAACTGCATAGTTTGGACTCGCACGGATTTCGGCCGCGAAAAAGGGGTGCAACACGAGGACTTCCCAGGAGGTCACCCATCCTAGTACTACTCTCGCCCAAGCACGCTTAACTGCGGAGTTCTGATGGGATCCGGTGCATTAGTGCTGGTATGATCGCACCCGATAGGGAGATCGCGATCAATGCATATATTGGCATCCATACGGATCTCATCATAAAAATCCTGGAGAGCAATACGATGACTGAACAAACCGTACTCATCGTGCTTAATTGAGGAGTTTACACTCCAATGGATTTTGCCATCATAAAAAGGGGTGCAACACGAGGACTTCCCAGGAGGTCACCCATCCAAGTACTACTCTCTCCCAAGCACGCTTAACTGCATTGTTTGGACTCGCACGGATTTCGGCCGCGAAAAAGGGGTGCAACACGAGGACTTCCCAGGAGGTCACCCATCCTAGTACTACTCTCGCCCAAGCACGCTTAACTGCGGAGTTCTGATGGGATCCGGTGCATTAGTGCTGGTATGATCGCACCCGATAGGGAGATCGCGATCAATGCATATATTGGCATCCATACGGATCTCATCATAAAAATCCTGGAGAGCAATACGATGACTGAACAAACCGTACTCATCGTGCTTAATTGAGGAGTTTACACTCCAATGGATTTTGCCATCATAAAAAGGGGTGCAACACGAGGACTTCCCAGGAGGTCACCCATCCAAGTACTACTCTCTCCCAAGCACGCTTAACTGCATAGTTTGGACTCGCACGGATTTCGGCCGCGAAAAAGGGGTGCAACACGAGGACTTCCCAGGAGGTCACCCATCCTAGTACTACTCTCGCCCAAGCACGCTTAACTGCGGAGTTCTGATGGGATCCGGTGCATTAGTGCTGGTATGATCGCACCCGATAGGGAGATCGCGATCAATGCATATATTGGCATCCATACGGATCTCATCATAAAAATCCTGGAGAGCAATACGATGACTGAACAAACCGTACTCATCGTGCTTAATTGAGGAGTTTACACTCCAATGGATTTTGCCATCATAAAAAGGGGTGCAACACGAGGACTTCCCAGGAGGTCACCCATCCAAGTACTACTCTCTCCCAAGCACGCTTAACTGCATTGTTTGGACTCGCACGGATTTCGGCCGCGAAAAAGGGGTGCAACACGAGGACTTCCCAGGAGGTCACCCATCCTAGTACTACTCTCGCCCAAGCACGCTTAACTGCGGAGTTCTGATGGGATCCGGTGCATTAGTGCTGGTATGATCGCACCCGATAGGGAGATCGCGATCAATGCATATATTGGCATCCATACGGATCTCATCATAAAAATCCTGGAGAGCAATACGATGACTGAACAAACCGTACTCATCGTGCTTAATTGAGGAGTTTACACTCCAATGGATTTTGCCATCATAAAAAGGGGTGCAACACGAGGACTTCCCAGGAGGTCACCCATCCAAGTACTACTCTCTCCCAAGCACGCTTAACTGCATAGTTTGGACTCGCACGGATTTCGGCCGCGAAAAAGGGGTGCAACACGAGGACTTCCCAGGAGGTCACCCATCCTAGTACTACTCTCGCCCAAGCACGCTTAACTGCGGAGTTCTGATGGGATCCGGTGCATTAGTGCTGGTATGATCGCACCCGATAGGGAGATCGCGATCAATGCATATATTGGCATCCATACGGATCTCATCATAAAAATCCTGGAGAGCAATACGATGACTGAACAAACCGTACTCATCGTGCTTAATTGAGGAGTTTACACTCCAATGGATTTTGCCATCATAAAAAGGGGTGCAACACGAGGACTTCCCAGGAGGTCACCCATCCAAGTACTACTCTCTCCCAAGCACGCTTAACTGCATAGTTTGGACTCGCACGGATTTCGGCCGCGAAAAAGGGGTGCAACACGAGGACTTCCCAGGAGGTCACCCATCCTAGTACTACTCTCGCCCAAGCACGCTTAACTGCGGAGTTCTGATGGGATCCGGTGCATTAGTGCTGGTATGATCGCACCCGATAGGGAGATCGCGATCAATGCATATATTGGCATCCATACGGATCTCATCATAAAAATCCTGGAGAGCAATACGATGACTGAACAAACCGTACTCATCGTGCTTAATTGAGGAGTTTACACTCCAATGGATTTTGCCATCATAAAAAGGGGTGCAACACGAGGACTTCCCAGGAGGTCACCCATCCAAGTACTACTCTCTCCCAAGCACGCTTAACTGCATAGTTTGGACTCGCACGGATTTCGGCCGCGAAAAAGGGGTGCAACACGAGGACTTCCCAGGAGGTCACCCATCCTAGTACTACTCTCGCCCAAGCACGCTTAACTGCGGAGTTCTGATGGGATCCGGTGCATTAGTGCTGGTATGATCGCACCCGATAGGGAGATCGCGATCAATGCATATATTGGCATCCATACGGATCTCATCATAAAAATCCTGGAGAGCAATACGATGACTGAACAAACCGTACTCATCGTGCTTAATTGAGGAGTTTACACTCCAATGGATTTTGCCATCATAAAAAGGGGTGCAACACGAGGACTTCCCAGGAGGTCACCCATCCAAGTACTACTCTCTCCCAAGCACGCTTAACTGCATTGTTTGGACTCGCACGGATTTCGGCCGCGAAAAAGGGGTGCAACACGAGGACTTCCCAGGAGGTCACCCATCCTAGTACTACTCTCGCCCAAGCGCGCTTAACTGCGGAGTTCTGATGGGATCCGGTGCATTAGTGCTGGTATGATCGCACCCGATAGGGAGATCGCGATCAATGCATATATTGGCATCCATACGGATCTCATCATAAAAATCCTGGAGAGCAATACGATGACTGAACAAACCGTACTCATCGTGCTTAATTGAGGAGTTTACACTCCAATGGATTTTGCCATCATAAAAAGGGGTGCAACACGAGGACTTCCCAGGAGGTCACCCATCCAAGTACTACTCTCTCCCAAGCACGCTTAACTGCATAGTTTGGACTCGCACGGATTTCGGCCGCGAAAAAGGGGTGCAACACGAGGACTTCCCAGGAGGTCACCCATCCTAGTACTACTCTCGCCCAAGCACGCTTAACTGCGGAGTTCTGATGGGATCCGGTGCATTAGTGCTGGTATGATCGCACCCGATAGGGAGATCGCGATCAATGCATATATTGGCATCCATACGGATCTCATCATAAAAATCCTGGAGAGCAATACGATGACTGAACAAACCGTACTCATCGTGCTTAATTGAGGAGTTTACACTCCAATGGATTTTGCCATCATAAAAAGGGGTGCAACACGAGGACTTCCCAGGAGGTCACCCATCCAAGTACTACTCTCTCCCAAGCACGCTTAACTGCATAGTTTGGACTCGCACGGATTTCGGCCGCGAAAAAGGGGTGCAACACGAGGACTTCCCAGGAGGTCACCCATCCTAGTACTACTCTCGCCCAAGCACGCTTAACTGCGGAGTTCTGATGGGATCCGGTGCATTAGTGCTGGTATGATCGCACCCGATAGGGAGATCGCGATCAATGCATATATTGGCATCCATACGGATCTCATCATAAAAATCCTGGAGAGCAATACGATGACTGAACAAACCGTACTCATCGTGCTTAATTGAGGAGTTTACACTCCAATGGATTTTGCCATCATAAAAAGGGGTGCAACACGAGGACTTCCCAGGAGGTCACCCATCCAAGTACTACTCTCTCCCAAGCACGCTTAACTGCATTGTTTGGACTCGCACGGATTTCGGCCGCGAAAAAGGGGTGCAACACGAGGACTTCCCAGGAGGTCACCCATCCTAGTACTACTCTCGCCCAAGCACGCTTAACTGCGGAGTTCTGATGGGATCCGGTGCATTAGTGCTGGTATGATCGCACCCGATAGGGAGATCGCGATCAATGCATATATTGGCATCCATACGGATCTCATCATAAAAATCCTGGAGAGCAATACGATGACTGAACAAACCGTACTCATCGTGCTTAATTGAGGAGTTTACACTCCAATGGATTTTGCCATCATAAAAAGGGGTGCAACACGAGGACTTCCCAGGAGGTCACCCATCCAAGTACTACTCTCTCCCAAGCACGCTTAACTGCATAGTTTGGACTCGCACGGATTTCGGCCGCGAAAAAGGGGTGCAACACGAGGACTTCCCAGGAGGTCACCCATCCTAGTACTACTCTCGCCCAAGCACGCTTAACTGCGGAGTTCTGATGGGATCCGGTGCATTAGTGCTGGTATGATCGCACCCGATAGGGAGATCGCGATCAATGCATATATTGGCATCCATACGGATCTCATCATAAAAATCCTGGAGAGCAATACGATGACTGAACAAACCGTACTCATCGTGCTTAATTGAGGAGTTTACACTCCAATGGATTTTGCCATCATAAAAAGGGGTGCAACACGAGGACTTCCCAGGAGGTCACCCATCCAAGTACTACTCTCTCCCAAGCACGCTTAACTGCATAGTTTGGACTCGCACGGATTTCGGCCGCGAAAAAGGGGTGCAACACGAGGACTTCCCAGGAGGTCACCCATCCAAGTACTACTCTCTCCCAAGCACGCTTAACTGCATTGTTTGGACTCGCACGGATTTCGGCCGCGAAAAAGGGGTGCAACACGAGGACTTCCCAGGAGGTCACCCATCCTAGTACTACTCTCGCCCAAGCACGCTTAACTGCGGAGTTCTGATGGGATCCGGTGCATTAGTGCTGGTATGATCGCACCCGATAGGGAGATCGCGATCAATGCATATATTGGCATCCATACGGATCTCATCATAAAAATCCTGGAGAGCAATACGATGACTGAACAAACCGTACTCATCGTGCTTAATTGAGGAGTTTACACTCCAATGGATTTTGCCATCATAAAAAGGGGTGCAACACGAGGACTTCCCAGGAGGTCACCCATCCAAGTACTACTCTCTCCCAAGCACGCTTAACTGCATAGTTTGGACTCGCACGGATTTCGGCCGCGAAAAAGGGGTGCAACACGAGGACTTCCCAGGAGGTCACCCATCCTAGTACTACTCTCGCCCAAGCACGCTTAACTGCGGAGTTCTGATGGGATCCGGTGCATTAGTGCTGGTATGATCGCACCCGATAGGGAGATCGCGATCAATGCATATATTGGCATCCATACGGATCTCATCATAAAAATCCTGGAGAGCAATACGATGACTGAACAAACCGTACTCATCGTGCTTAATTGAGGAGTTTACACTCCAATGGATTTTGCCATCATAAAAAGGGGTGCAACACGAGGACTTCCCAGGAGGTCACCCATCCAAGTACTACTCTCTCCCAAGCACGCTTAACTGCATAGTTTGGACTCGCACGGATTTCGGCCGCGAAAAAGGGGTGCAACACGAGGACTTCCCAGGAGGTCACCCATCCAAGTACTACTCTCTCCCAAGCACGCTTAACTGCATTGTTTGGACTCGCACGGATTTCGGCCGCGAAAAAGGGGTGCAACACGAGGACTTCCCAGGAGGTCACCCATCCTAGTACTACTCTCGCCCAAGCACGCTTAACTGCGGAGTTCTGATGGGATCCGGTGCATTAGTGCTGGTATGATCGCACCTGATAGGGAGATCGCGATCAATGCATATATTGGCATCCATACGGATCTCATCATAAAAATCCTGGAGAGCAATACGATGACTGAACAAACCGTACTCATCGTGCTTAATTGAGGAGTTTACACTCCAATGGATTTTGCCATCATAAAAAGGGGTGCAACACGAGGACTTCCCAGGAGGTCACCCATCCAAGTACTACTCTCTCCCAAGCACGCTTAACTGCATAGTTTGGACTCGCACGGATTTCGGCCGCGAAAAAGGGGTGCAACACGAGGACTTCCCAGGAGGTCACCCATCCTAGTACTACTCTCGCCCAAGCACGCTTAACTGCGGAGTTCTGATGGGATCCGGTGCATTAGTGCTGGTATGATCGCACCCGATAGGGAGATCGCGATCAATGCATATATTGGCATCCATACGGATCTCATCATAAAAATCCTGGAGAGCAATACGATGACTGAACAAACCGTACTCATCGTGCTTAATTGAGGAGTTTACACTCCAATGGATTTTGCCATCATAAAAAGGGGTGCAACACGAGGACTTCCCAGGAGGTCACCCATCCAAGTACTACTCTCTCCCAAGCACGCTTAACTGCATAGTTTGGACTCGCACGGATTTCGGCCGCGAAAAAGGGGTGCAACACGAGGACTTCCCAGGAGGTCACCCATCCTAGTACTACTCTCGCCCAAGCACGCTTAACTGCGGAGTTCTGATGGGATCCGGTGCATTAGTGCTGGTATGATCGCACCCGATAGGGAGATCGCGATCAATGCATATATTGGCATCCATACGGATCTCATCATAAAAATCCTGGAGAGCAATACGATGACTGAACAAACCGTACTCATCGTGCTTAATTGAGGAGTTTACACTCCAATGGATTTTGCCATCATAAAAAGGGGTGCAACACGAGGACTTCCCAGGAGGTCACCCATCCAAGTACTACTCTCTCCCAAGCACGCTTAACTGCATAGTTTGGACTCGCACGGATTTCGGCCGCGAAAAAGGGGTGCAACACGAGGACTTCCCAGGAGGTCACCCATCCTAGTACTACTCTCGCCCAAGCACGCTTAACTGCGGAGTTCTGATGGGATCCGGTGCATTAGTGCTGGTATGATCGCACCCGATAGGGAGATCGCGATCAATGCATATATTGGCATCCATACGGATCTCATCATAAAAATCCTGGAGAGCAATACGATGACTGAACAAACCGTACTCATCGTGCTTAATTGAGGAGTTTACACTCCAATGGATTTTGCCATCATAAAAAGGGGTGCAACACGAGGACTTCCCAGGAGGTCACCCATCCAAGTACTACTCTCTCCCAAGCACGCTTAACTGCATAGTTTGGACTCGCACGGATTTCGGCCGCGAAAAAGGGGTGCAACACGAGGACTTCCCAGGAGGTCACCCATCCTAGTACTACTCTCGCCCAAGCACGCTTAACTGCGGAGTTCTGATGGGATCCGGTGCATTAGTGCTGGTATGATCGCACCCGATAGGGAGATCGCGATCAATGCATATATTGGCATCCATACGGATCTCATCATAAAAATCCTGGAGAGCAATACGATGACTGAACAAACCGTACTCATCGTGCTTAATTGAGGAGTTTACACTCCAATGGATTTTGCCATCATAAAAAGGGGTGCAACACGAGGACTTCCCAGGAGGTCACCCATCCAAGTACTACTCTCTCCCAAGCACGCTTAACTGCATTGTTTGGACTCGCACGGATTTCGGCCGCGAAAAAGGGGTGCAACACGAGGACTTCCCAGGAGGTCACCCATCCTAGTACTACTCTCGCCCAAGCGCGCTTAACTGCGGAGTTCTGATGGGATCCGGTGCATTAGTGCTGGTATGATCGCACCCGATAGGGAGATCGCGATCAATGCATATATTGGCATCCATACGGATCTCATCATAAAAATCCTGGAGAGCAATACGATGACTGAACAAACCGTACTCATCGTGCTTAATTGAGGAGTTTACACTCCAATGGATTTTGCCATCATAAAAAGGGGTGCAACACGAGGACTTCCCAGGAGGTCACCCATCCAAGTACTACTCTCTCCCAAGCACGCTTAACTGCATAGTTTGGACTCGCACGGATTTCGGCCGCGAAAAAGGGGTGCAACACGAGGACTTCCCAGGAGGTCACCCATCCTAGTACTACTCTCGCCCAAGCACGCTTAACTGCGGAGTTCTGATGGGATCCGGTGCATTAGTGCTGGTATGATCGCACCCGATAGGGAGATCGCGATCAATGCATATATTGGCATCCATACGGATCTCATCATAAAAATCCTGGAGAGCAATACGATGACTGAACAAACCGTACTCATCGTGCTTAATTGAGGAGTTTACACTCCAATGGATTTTGCCATCATAAAAAGGGGTGCAACACGAGGACTTCCCAGGAGGTCACCCATCCAAGTACTACTCTCTCCCAAGCACGCTTAACTGCATAGTTTGGACTCGCACGGATTTCGGCCGCGAAAAAGGGGTGCAACACGAGGACTTCCCAGGAGGTCACCCATCCTAGTACTACTCTCGCCCAAGCACGCTTAACTGCGGAGTTCTGATGGGATCCGGTGCATTAGTGCTGGTATGATCGCACCCGATAGGGAGATCGCGATCAATGCATATATTGGCATCCATACGGATCTCATCATAAAAATCCTGGAGAGCAATACGATGACTGAACAAACCGTACTCATCGTGCTTAATTGAGGAGTTTACACTCCAATGGATTTTGCCATCATAAAAAGGGGTGCAACACGAGGACTTCCCAGGAGGTCACCCATCCAAGTACTACTCTCTCCCAAGCACGCTTAACTGCATTGTTTGGACTCGCACGGATTTCGGCCGCGAAAAAGGGGTGCAACACGAGGACTTCCCAGGAGGTCACCCATCCTAGTACTACTCTCGCCCAAGCACGCTTAACTGCGGAGTTCTGATGGGATCCGGTGCATTAGTGCTGGTATGATCGCACCCGATAGGGAGATCGCGATCAATGCATATATTGGCATCCATACGGATCTCATCATAAAAATCCTGGAGAGCAATACGATGACTGAACAAACCGTACTCATCGTGCTTAATTGAGGAGTTTACACTCCAATGGATTTTGCCATCATAAAAAGGGGTGCAACACGAGGACTTCCCAGGAGGTCACCCATCCAAGTACTACTCTCTCCCAAGCACGCTTAACTGCATAGTTTGGACTCGCACGGATTTCGGCCGCGAAAAAGGGGTGCAACACGAGGACTTCCCAGGAGGTCACCCATCCTAGTACTACTCTCGCCCAAGCACGCTTAACTGCGGAGTTCTGATGGGATCCGGTGCATTAGTGCTGGTATGATCGCACCCGATAGGGAGATCGCGATCAATGCATATATTGGCATCCATACGGATCTCATCATAAAAATCCTGGAGAGCAATACGATGACTGAACAAACCGTACTCATCGTGCTTAATTGAGGAGTTTACACTCCAATGGATTTTGCCATCATAAAAAGGGGTGCAACACGAGGACTTCCCAGGAGGTCACCCATCCAAGTACTACTCTCTCCCAAGCACGCTTAACTGCATAGTTTGGACTCGCACGGATTTCGGCCGCGAAAAAGGGGTGCAACACGAGGACTTCCCAGGAGGTCACCCATCCAAGTACTACTCTCTCCCAAGCACGCTTAACTGCATTGTTTGGACTCGCACGGATTTCGGCCGCGAAAAAGGGGTGCAACACGAGGACTTCCCAGGAGGTCACCCATCCTAGTACTACTCTCGCCCAAGCACGCTTAACTGCGGAGTTCTGATGGGATCCGGTGCATTAGTGCTGGTATGATCGCACCCGATAGGGAGATCGCGATCAATGCATATATTGGCATCCATACGGATCTCATCATAAAAATCCTGGAGAGCAATACGATGACTGAACAAACCGTACTCATCGTGCTTAATTGAGGAGTTTACACTCCAATGGATTTTGCCATCATAAAAAGGGGTGCAACACGAGGACTTCCCAGGAGGTCACCCATCCAAGTACTACTCTCTCCCAAGCACGCTTAACTGCATAGTTTGGACTCGCACGGATTTCGGCCGCGAAAAAGGGGTGCAACACGAGGACTTCCCAGGAGGTCACCCATCCTAGTACTACTCTCGCCCAAGCACGCTTAACTGCGGAGTTCTGATGGGATCCGGTGCATTAGTGCTGGTATGATCGCACCCGATAGGGAGATCGCGATCAATGCATATATTGGCATCCATACGGATCTCATCATAAAAATCCTGGAGAGCAATACGATGACTGAACAAACCGTACTCATCGTGCTTAATTGAGGAGTTTACACTCCAATGGATTTTGCCATCATAAAAAGGGGTGCAACACGAGGACTTCCCAGGAGGTCACCCATCCAAGTACTACTCTCTCCCAAGCACGCTTAACTGCATAGTTTGGACTCGCACGGATTTCGGCCGCGAAAAAGGGGTGCAACACGAGGACTTCCCAGGAGGTCACCCATCCAAGTACTACTCTCTCCCAAGCACGCTTAACTGCATTGTTTGGACTCGCACGGATTTCGGCCGCGAAAAAGGGGTGCAACACGAGGACTTCCCAGGAGGTCACCCATCCTAGTACTACTCTCGCCCAAGCACGCTTAACTGCGGAGTTCTGATGGGATCCGGTGCATTAGTGCTGGTATGATCGCACCTGATAGGGAGATCGCGATCAATGCATATATTGGCATCCATACGGATCTCATCATAAAAATCCTGGAGAGCAATACGATGACTGAACAAACCGTACTCATCGTGCTTAATTGAGGAGTTTACACTCCAATGGATTTTGCCATCATAAAAAGGGGTGCAACACGAGGACTTCCCAGGAGGTCACCCATCCAAGTACTACTCTCTCCCAAGCACGCTTAACTGCATAGTTTGGACTCGCACGGATTTCGGCCGCGAAAAAGGGGTGCAACACGAGGACTTCCCAGGAGGTCACCCATCCTAGTACTACTCTCGCCCAAGCACGCTTAACTGCGGAGTTCTGATGGGATCCGGTGCATTAGTGCTGGTATGATCGCACCCGATAGGGAGATCGCGATCAATGCATATATTGGCATCCATACGGATCTCATCATAAAAATCCTGGAGAGCAATACGATGACTGAACAAACCGTACTCATCGTGCTTAATTGAGGAGTTTACACTCCATTGGATTTTGCCATCATAAAAAGGGGTGCAACACGAGGACTTCCCAGGAGGTCACCCATCCAAGTACTACTCTCTCCCAAGCACGCTTAACTGCATAGTTTGGACTCGCACGGATTTCGGCCGCGAAAAAGGGGTGCAACACGAGGACTTCCCAGGAGGTCACCCATCCTAGTACTACTCTCGCCCAAGCACGCTTAACTGCGGAGTTCTGATGGGATCCGGTGCATTAGTGCTGGTATGATCGCACTCGATAGGGAGATCGCGATCAATGCATATATTGGCATCCATACGGATCTCATCATAAAAATCCTGGAGAGCAATACGATGACTGAACAAACCGTACTCATCGTGCTTAATTGAGGAGTTTACACTCCAATGGATTTTGCCATCATAAAAAGGGGTGCAACACGAGGACTTCCCAGGAGGTCACCCATCCAAGTACTACTCTCTCCCAAGCACGCTTAACTGCATTGTTTGGACTCGCACGGATTTCGGCCGCGAAAAAGGGGTGCAACACGAGGACTTCCCAGGAGGTCACCCATCCTAGTACTACTCTCGCCCAAGCACGCTTAACTGCGGAGTTCTGATGGGATCCGGTGCATTAGTGCTGGTATGATCGCACCCGATAGGGAGATCGCGATCAATGCATATATTGGCATCTATACGGATCTCATCATAAAAATCCTGGAGAGCAATACGATGACTGAACAAACCGTACTCATCGTGCTTAATTGAGGAGTTTACACTCCAATGGATTTTGCCATCATAAAAAGGGGTGCAACACGAGGACTTCCCAGGAGGTCACCCATCCAAGTACTACTCTCTCCCAAGCACGCTTAACTGCATAGTTTGGACTCGCACGGATTTCGGCCGCGAAAAAGGGGTGCAACACGAGGACTTCCCAGGAGGTCACCCATCCTAGTACTACTCTCGCCCAAGCACGCTTAACTGCGGAGTTCTGATGGGATCCGGTGCATTAGTGCTGGTATGATCGCACCCGATAGGGAGATCGCGATCAATGCATATATTGGCATCCATACGGATCTCATCATAAAAATCCTGGAGAGCAATACGATGACTGAACAAACCGTACTCATCGTGCTTAATTGAGGAGTTTACACTCCAATGGATTTTGCCATCATAAAAAGGGGTGCAACACGAGGACTTCCCAGGAGGTCACCCATCCAAGTACTACTCTCTCCCAAGCACGCTTAACTGCATAGTTTGGACTCGCACGGATTTCGGCCGCGAAAAAGGGGTGCAACACGAGGACTTCCCAGGAGGTCACCCATCCTAGTACTACTCTCGCCCAAGCACGCTTAACTGCGGAGTTCTGATGGGATCCGGTGCATTTGTGCTGGTATGATCGCACCCGATAGGGAGATCGCGATCAATGCATATATTGGCATCCATACGGATCTCATCATAAAAATCCTGGAGAGCAATACGATGACTGAACAAACCGTACTCATCGTGCTTAATTGAGGAGTTTACACTCCAATGGATTTTGCCATCATAAAAAGGGGTGCAACACGAGGACTTCCCAGGAGGTCACCCATCCAAGTACTACTCTCTCCCAAGCACGCTTAACTGCATTGTTTGGACTCGCACGGATTTCGGCCGCGAAAAAGGGGTGCAACACGAGGACTTCCCAGGAGGTCACCCATCCTAGTACTACTCTCGCCCAAGCACGCTTAACTGCGGAGTTCTGATGGGATCCGGTGCATTAGTGCTGGTATGATCGCACCCGATAGGGAGATCGCGATCAATGCATATATTGGCATCCATACGGATCTCATCATAAAAATCCTGGAGAGCAATACGATGACTGAACAAACCGTACTCATCGTGCTTAATTGAGGAGTTTACACTCCAATGGATTTTGCCATCATAAAAAGGGGTGCAACACGAGGACTTCCCAGGAGGTCACCCATCCAAGTACTACTCTCTCCCAAGCACGCTTAACTGCATTGTTTGGACTCGCACGGATTTCGGCCGCGAAAAAGGGGTGCAACACGAGGACTTCCCAGGAGGTCACCCATCCTAGTACTACTCTCGCCCAAGCACGCTTAACTGCGGAGTTCTGATGGGATCCGGTGCATTAGTGCTGGTATGATCGCACCCGATAGGGAGATCGCGATCAATGCATATATTGGCATCCATACGGATCTCATCATAAAAATCCTGGAGAGCAATACGATGACTGAACAAACCGTACTCATCGTGCTTAATTGAGGAGTTTACACTCCAATGGATTTTGCCATCATAAAAAGGGGTGCAACACGAGGACTTCCCAGGAGGTCACCCATCCAAGTACTACTCTCTCCCAAGCACGCTTAACTGCATAGTTTGGACTCGCACGGATTTCGGCCGCGAAAAAGGGGTGCAACACGAGGACTTCCCAGGAGGTCACCCATCCTAGTACTACTCTCGCCCAAGCACGCTTAACTGCGGAGTTCTGATGGGATCCGGTGCATTAGTGCTGGTATGATCGCACCCGATAGGGAGATCGCGATCAATGCATATATTGGCATCCATACGGATCTCATCATAAAAATCCTGGAGAGCAATACGATGACTGAACAAACCGTACTCATCGTGCTTAATTGAGGAGTTTACACTCCAATGGATTTTGCCATCATAAAAAGGGGTGCAACACGAGGACTTCCCAGGAGGTCACCCATCCAAGTACTACTCTCTCCCAAGCACGCTTAACTGCATAGTTTGGACTCGCACGGATTTCGGCCGCGAAAAAGGGGTGCAACACGAGGACTTCCCAGGAGGTCACCCATCCTAGTACTACTCTCGCCCAAGCACGCTTAACTGCGGAGTTCTGATGGGATCCGGTGCATTAGTGCTGGTATGATCGCACCCGATAGGGAGATCGCGATCAATGCATATATTGGCATCCATACGGATCTCATCATAAAAATCCTGGAGAGCAATACGATGACTGAACAAACCGTACTCATCGTGCTTAATTGAGGAGTTTACACTCCAATGGATTTTGCCATCATAAAAAGGGGTGCAACACGAGGACTTCCCAGGAGGTCACCCATCCAAGTACTACTCTCTCCCAAGCACGCTTAACTGCATAGTTTGGACTCGCACGGATTTCGGCCGCGAAAAAGGGGTGCAACACGAGGACTTCCCAGGAGGTCACCCATCCTAGTACTACTCTCGCCCAAGCACGCTTAACTGCGGAGTTCTGATGGGATCCGGTGCATTAGTGCTGGTATGATCGCACCCGATAGGGAGATCGCGATCAATGCATATATTGGCATCCATACGGATCTCATCATAAAAATCCTGGAGAGCAATACGATGACTGAACAAACCGTACTCATCGTGCTTAATTGAGGAGTTTACACTCCAATGGATTTTGCCATCATAAAAAGGGGTGCAACACGAGGACTTCCCAGGAGGTCACCCATCCAAGTACTACTCTCTCCCAAGCACGCTTAACTGCATAGTTTGGACTCGCACGGATTTCGGCCGCGAAAAAGGGGTGCAACACGAGGACTTCCCAGGAGGTCACCCATCCTAGTACTACTCTCGCCCAAGCACGCTTAACTGCGGAGTTCTGATGGGATCCGGTGCATTAGTGCTGGTATGATCGCACCCGATAGGGAGATCGCGATCAATGCATATATTGGCATCCATACGGATCTCATCATAAAAATCCTGGAGAGCAATACGATGACTGAACAAACCGTACTCATCGTGCTTAATTGAGGAGTTTACACTCCAATGGATTTTGCCATCATAAAAAGGGGTGCAACACGAGGACTTCCCAGGAGGTCACCCATCCAAGTACTACTCTCTCCCAAGCACGCTTAACTGCATAGTTTGGACTCGCACGGATTTCGGCCGCGAAAAAGGGGTGCAACACGAGGACTTCCCAGGAGGTCACCCATCCTAGTACTACTCTCGCCCAAGCACGCTTAACTGCGGAGTTCTGATGGGATCCGGTGCATTAGTGCTGGTATGATCGCACCCGATAAGGAGATCGCGATCAATGCATACATTGGCATCCATACGGATCTCATCATAAAAATCCTGGAGAGCAATACGATGACTGAACAAACCGTACTCATCGTGCTTAATTGAGGAGTTTACACTCCAATGGATTTTGCCATCATAAAAAGGGGTGCAACACGAGGACTTCCCAGGAGGTCACCCATCCAAGTACTACTCTCTCCCAAGCACGCTTAACTGCATAGTTTGGACTCGCACGGATTTCGGCCGCGAAAAAGGGGTGCAACACGAGGACTTCCCAGGAGGTCACCCATCCTAGTACTACTCTCGCCCAAGCACGCTTAACTGCGGAGTTCTGATGGGATCCGGTGCATTAGTGCTGGTATGATCGCACCCGATAGGGAGATCGCGATCAATGCATACATTGGCATCCATACGGATCTCATCATAAAAATCCTGGAGAGCAATACGATGACTGAACAAACCGTACTCATCGTGCTTAATTGAGGAGTTTACACTCCAATGGATTTTGCCATCATAAAAAGGGGTGCAACACGAGGACTTCCCAGGAGGTCACCCATCCAAGTACTACTCTCTCCCAAGCACGCTTAACTGCATAGTTTGGACTCGCACGGATTTCGGCCGCGAAAAAGGGGTGCAACACGAGGACTTCCCAGGAGGTCACCCATCCTAGTACTACTCTCGCCCAAGCACGCTTAACTGCGGAGTTCTGATGGGATCCGGTGCATTAGTGCTGGTATGATCGCACCCGATAGGGAGATCGCGATCAATGCATATATTGGCATCCATACGGATCTCATCATAAAAATCCTGGAGAGCAATACGATGACTGAACAAACCGTACTCATCGTGCTTAATTGAGGAGTTTACACTCCAATGGATTTTGCCATCATAAAAAGGGGTGCAACACGAGGACTTCCCAGGAGGTCACCCATCCAAGTACTACTCTCTCCCAAGCACGCTTAACTGCATAGTTTGGACTCGCACGGATTTCGGCCGCGAAAAAGGGGTGCAACACGAGGACTTCCCAGGAGGTCACCCATCCTAGTACTACTCTCGCCCAAGCACGCTTAACTGCGGAGTTCTGATGGGATCCGGTGCATTAGTGCTGGTATGATCGCACCCGATAGGGAGATCGCGATCAATGCATACATTGGCATCCATACGGATCTCATCATAAAAATCCTGGAGAGCAATACGATGACTGAACAAACCGTACTCATCGTGCTTAATTGAGGAGTTTACACTCCAATGGATTTTGCCATCATAAAAAGGGGTGCAACACGAGGACTTCCCAGGAGGTCACCCATCCAAGTACTACTCTCTCCCAAGCACGCTTAACTGCATAGTTTGGACTCGCACGGATTTCGGCCGCGAAAAAGGGGTGCAACACGAGGACTTCCCAGGAGGTCAGCCATCCTAGTACTACTCTCGCCCAAGCACGCTTAACTGCGGAGTTCTGATGGGATCCGGTGCATTAGTGCTGGTATGATCGCACCCGATAGGGAGATCGCGATCAATGCATATATTGGCATCCATACGGATCTCATCATAAAAATCCTGGAGAGCAATACGATGACTGAACAAACCGTACTCATCGTGCTTAATTGAGGAGTTTACACTCCAATGGATTTTGCCATCATAAAAAGGGGTGCAACACGAGGACTTCCCAGGAGGTCACCCATCCAAGTACTACTCTCTCCCAAGCACGCTTAACTGCATAGTTTGGACTCGCACGGATTTCGGCCGCGAAAAAGGGGTGCAACACGAGGACTTCCCAGGAGGTCACCCATCCTAGTACTACTCTCGCCCAAGCACGCTTAACTGCGGAGTTCTGATGGGATCCGGTGCATTAGTGCTGGTATGATCGCACCCGATAGGGAGATCGCGATCAATGCATATATTGGCATCCATACGGATCTCATCATAAAAATCCTGGAGAGCAATACGATGACTGAACAAACCGTACTCATCGTGCTTAATTGAGGAGTTTACACTCCAATGGATTTTGCCATCATAAAAAGGGGTGCAACACGAGGACTTCCCAGGAGGTCACCCATCCAAGTACTACTCTCTCCCAAGCACGCTTAACTGCATAGTTTGGACTCGCACGGATTTCGGCCGCGAAAAAGGGGTGCAACACGAGGACTTCCCAGGAGGTCACCCATCCTAGTACTACTCTCGCCCAAGCACGCTTAACTGCGGAGTTCTGATGGGATCCGGTGCATTAGTGCTGGTATGATCGCACCCGATAGGGAGATCGCGATCAATGCATATATTGGCATCCATACGGATCTCATCATAAAAATCCTGGAGAGCAATACGATGACTGAACAAACCGTACTCATCGTGCTTAATTGAGGAGTTTACACTCCAATGGATTTTGCCATCATAAAAAGGGGTGCAACACGAGGACTTCCCAGGAGGTCACCCATCCAAGTACTACTCTCTCCCAAGCACGCTTAACTGCATAGTTTGGACTCGCACGGATTTCGGCCGCGAAAAAGGGGTGCAACACGAGGACTTCCCAGGAGGTCACCCATCCTAGTACTACTCTCGCCCAAGCACGCTTAACTGCGGAGTTCTGATGGGATCCGGTGCATTAGTGCTGGTATGATCGCACCCGATAGGGAGATCGCGATCAATGCATATATTGGCATCCATACGGATCTCATCATAAAAATCCTGGAGAGCAATACGATGACTGAACAAACCGTACTCATCGTGCTTAATTGAGGAGTTTACACTCCAATGGATTTTGCCATCATAAAAAGGGGTGCAACACGAGGACTTCCCAGGAGGTCACCCATCCAAGTACTACTCTCTCCCAAGCACGCTTAACTGCATTGTTTGGACTCGCACGGATTTCGGCCGCGAAAAAGGGGTGCAACACGAGGACTTCCCAGGAGGTCACCCATCCTAGTACTACTCTCGCCCAAGCACGCTTAACTGCGGAGTTCTGATGGGATCCGGTGCATTAGTGCTGGTATGATCGCACCCGATAGGGAGATCGCGATCAATGCATATATTGGCATCCATACGGATCTCATCATAAAAATCCTGGAGAGCAATACGATGACTGAACAAACCGTACTCATCGTGCTTAATTGAGGAGTTTACACTCCAATGGATTTTGCCATCATAAAAAGGGGTGCAACACGAGGACTTCCCAGGAGGTCACCCATCCAAGTACTACTCTCTCCCAAGCACGCTTAACTGCATAGTTTGGACTCGCACGGATTTCGGCCGCGAAAAAGGGGTGCAACACGAGGACTTCCCAGTAGGTCACCCATCCTAGTACTACTCTCGCCCAAGCACGCTTAACTGCGGAGTTCTGATGGGATCCGGTGCATTAGTGCTGGTATGATCGCACCCGATAGGGAGATCGCGATCAATGCATATATTGGCATCCATACGGATCTCATCATAAAAATCCTGGAGAGCAATACGATGACTGAACAAACCGTACTCATCGTGCTTAATTGAGGAGTTTACACTCCAATGGATTTTGCCATCATAAAAAGGGGTGCAACACGAGGACTTCCCAGGAGGTCACCCATCCAAGTACTACTCTCTCCCAAGCACGCTTAACTGCATTGTTTGGACTCGCACGGATTTCGGCCGCGAAAAAGGGGTGCAACACGAGGACTTCCCAGGAGGTCACCCATCCTAGTACTACTCTCGCCCAAGCACGCTTAACTGCGGAGTTCTGATGGGATCCGGTGCATTAGTGCTGGTATGATCGCACCCGATAGGGAGATCGCGATCAATGCATATATTGGCATCCATACGGATCTCATCATAAAAATCCTGGAGAGCAATACGATGACTGAACAAACCGTACTCATCGTGCTTAATTGAGGAGTTTACACTCCAATGGATTTTGCCATCATAAAAAGGGGTGCAACACGAGGACTTCCCAGGAGGTCACCCATCCAAGTACTACTCTCTCCCAAGCACGCTTAACTGCATAGTTTGGACTCGCACGGATTTCGGCCGCGAAAAAGGGGTGCAACACGAGGACTTCCCAGGAGGTCACCCATCCTAGTACTACTCTCGCCCAAGCACGCTTAACTGCGGAGTTCTGATGGGATCCGGTGCATTAGTGCTGGTATGATCGCACCCGATAGGGAGATCGCGATCAATGCATATATTGGCATCCATACGGATCTCATCATAAAAATCCTGGAGAGCAATACGATGACTGAACAAACCGTACTCATCGTGCTTAATTGAGGAGTTTACACTCCAATGGATTTTGCCATCATAAAAAGGGGTGCAACACGAGGACTTCCCAGGAGGTCACCCATCCAAGTACTACTCTCTCCCAAGCACGCTTAACTGCATAGTTTGGACTCGCACGGATTTCGGCCGCGAAAAAGGGGTGCAACACGAGGACTTCCCAGGAGGTCACCCATCCTAGTACTACTCTCGCCCAAGCACGCTTAACTGCGGAGTTCTGATGGGATCCGGTGCATTAGTGCTGGTATGATCGCACCCGATAGGGAGATCGCGATCAATGCATATATTGGCATCCATACGGATCTCATCATAAAAATCCTGGAGAGCAATACGATGACTGAACAAACCGTACTCATCGTGCTTAATTGAGGAGTTTACACTCCAATGGATTTTGCCATCATAAAAAGGGGTGCAACACGAGGACTTCCCAGGAGGTCACCCATCCAAGTACTACTCTCTCCCAAGCACGCTTAACTGCATAGTTTGGACTCGCACGGATTTCGGCCGCGAAAAAGGGGTGCAACACGAGGACTTCCCAGGAGGTCACCCATCCTAGTACTACTCTCGCCCAAGCACGCTTAACTGCGGAGTTCTGATGGGATCCGGTGCATTAGTGCTGGTATGATCGCACCCGATAGGGAGATCGCGATCAATGCATATATTGGCATCCATACGGATCTCATCATAAAAATCCTGGAGAGCAATACGATGACTGAACAAACCGTACTCATCGTGCTTAATTGAGGAGTTTACACTCCAATGGATTTTGCCATCATAAAAAGGGGTGCAACACGAGGACTTCCCAGGAGGTCACCCATCCAAGTACTACTCTCTCCCAAGCACGCTTAACTGCATAGTTTGGACTCGCACGGATTTCGGCCGCGAAAAAGGGGTGCAACACGAGGACTTCCCAGGAGGTCACCCATCCTAGTACTACTCTCGCCCAAGCACGCTTAACTGCGGAGTTCTGATGGGATCCGGTGCATTAGTGCTGGTATGATCGCACCCGATAGGGAGATCGCGATCAATGCATATATTGGCATCCATACGGATCTCATCATAAAAATCCTGGAGAGCAATACGATGACTGAACAAACCGTACTCATCGTGCTTAATTGAGGAGTTTACACTCCAATGGATTTTGCCATCATAAAAAGGGGTGCAACACGAGGACTTCCCAGGAGGTCACCCATCCAAGTACTACTCTCTCCCAAGCACGCTTAACTGCATAGTTTGGACTCGCACGGATTTCGGCCGCGAAAAAGGGGTGCAACACGAGGACTTCCCAGGAGGTCACCCATCCTAGTACTACTCTCGCCCAAGCACGCTTAACTGCGGAGTTCTGATGGGATCCGGTGCATTAGTGCTGGTATGATCGCACCCGATAGGGAGATCGCGATCAATGCATATATTGGCATCCATACGGATCTCATCATAAAAATCCTGGAGAGCAATACGATGACTGAACAAACCGTACTCATCGTGCTTAATTGAGGAGTTTACACTCCAATGGATTTTGCCATCATAAAAAGGGGTGCAACACGAGGACTTCCCAGGAGGTCACCCATCCAAGTACTACTCTCTCCCAAGCACGCTTAACTGCATAGTTTGGACTCGCACGGATTTCGGCCGCGAAAAAGGGGTGCAACACGAGGACTTCCCAGGAGGTCACCCATCCTAGTACTACTCTCGCCCAAGCACGCTTAACTGCGGAGTTCTGATGGGATCCGGTGCATTAGTGCTGGTATGATCGCACCCGATAGGGAGATCGCGATCAATGCATATATTGGCATCCATACGGATCTCATCATAAAAATCCTGGAGAGCAATACGATGACTGAACAAACCGTACTCATCGTGCTTAATTGAGGAGTTTACACTCCAATGGATTTTGCCATCATAAAAAGGGGTGCAACACGAGGACTTCCCAGGAGGTCACCCATCCAAGTACTACTCTCTCCCAAGCACGCTTAACTGCATAGTTTGGACTCGCACGGATTTCGGCCGCGAAAAAGGGGTGCAACACGAGGACTTCCCAGGAGGTCACCCATCCTAGTACTACTCTCGCCCAAGCACGCTTAACTGCGGAGTTCTGATGGGATCCGGTGCATTAGTGCTGGTATGATCGCACCCGATAGGGAGATCGCGATCAATGCATATATTGGCATCCATACGGATCTCATCATAAAAATCCTGGAGAGCAATACGATGACTGAACAAACCGTACTCATCGTGCTTAATTGAGGAGTTTACACTCCAATGGATTTTGCCATCATAAAAAGGGGTGCAACACGAGGACTTCCCAGGAGGTCACCCATCCAAGTACTACTCTCTCCCAAGCACGCTTAACTGCATTGTTTGGACTCGCACGGATTTCGGCCGCGAAAAAGGGGTGCAACACGAGGACTTCCCAGGAGGTCACCCATCCTAGTACTACTCTCGCCCAAGCACGCTTAACTGCGGAGTTCTGATGGGATCCGGTGCATTAGTGCTGGTATGATCGCACCCGATAGGGAGATCGCGATCAATGCATATATTGGCATCCATACGGATCTCATCATAAAAATCCTGGAGAGCAATACGATGACTGAACAAACCGTACTCATCGTGCTTAATTGAGGAGTTTACACTCCAATGGATTTTGCCATCATAAAAAGGGGTGCAACACGAGGACTTCCCAGGAGGTCACCCATCCAAGTACTACTCTCTCCCAAGCACGCTTAACTGCATTGTTTGGACTCGCACGGATTTCGGCCGCGAAAAAGGGGTGCAACACGAGGACTTCCCAGGAGGTCACCCATCCTAGTACTACTCTCGCCCAAGCACGCTTAACTGCGGAGTTCTGATGGGATCCGGTGCATTAGTGCTGGTATGATCGCACCCGATAGGGAGATCGCGATCAATGCATATATTGGCATCCATACGGATCTCATCATAAAAATCCTGGAGAGCAATACGATGACTGAACAAACCGTACTCATCGTGCTTAATTGAGGAGTTTACACTCCAATGGATTTTGCCATCATAAAAAGGGGTGCAACACGAGGACTTCCCAGGAGGTCACCCATCCAAGTACTACTCTCTCCCAAGCACGCTTAACTGCATAGTTTGGACTCGCACGGATTTCGGCCGCGAAAAAGGGGTGCAACACGAGGACTTCCCAGGAGGTCACCCATCCTAGTACTACTCTCGCCCAAGCACGCTTAACTGCGGAGTTCTGATGGGATCCGGTGCATTAGTGCTGGTATGATCGCACCCGATAGGGAGATCGCGATCAATGCATATATTGGCATCCATACGGATCTCATCATAAAAATCCTGGAGAGCAATACGATGACTGAACAAACCGTACTCATCGTGCTTAATTGAGGAGTTTACACTCCAATGGATTTTGCCATCATAAAAAGGGGTGCAACACGAGGACTTCCCAGGAGGTCACCCATCCAAGTACTACTCTCTCCCAAGCACGCTTAACTGCATTGTTTGGACTCGCACGGATTTCGGCCGCGAAAAAGGGGTGCAACACGAGGACTTCCCAGGAGGTCACCCATCCTAGTACTACTCTCGCCCAAGCACGCTTAACTGCGGAGTTCTGATGGGATCCGGTGCATTAGTGCTGGTATGATCGCACCCGATAGGGAGATCGCGATCAATGCATATATTGGCATCCATACGGATCTCATCATAAAAATCCTGGAGAGCAATACGATGACTGAACAAACCGTACTCATCGTGCTTAATTGAGGAGTTTACACTCCAATGGATTTTGCCATCATAAAAAGGGGTGCAACACGAGGACTTCCCAGGAGGTCACCCATCCAAGTACTACTCTCTCCCAAGCACGCTTAACTGCATTGTTTGGACTCGCACGGATTTCGGCCGCGAAAAAGGGGTGCAACACGAGGACTTCCCAGGAGGTCACCCATCCTAGTACTACTCTCGCCCAAGCACGCTTAACTGCGGAGTTCTGATGGGATCCGGTGCATTAGTGCTGGTATGATCGCACCCGATAGGGAGATCGCGATCAATGCATATATTGGCATCCATACGGATCTCATCATAAAAATCCTGGAGAGCAATACGATGACTGAACAAACCGTACTCATCGTGCTTAATTGAGGAGTTTACACTCCAATGGATTTTGCCATCATAAAAAGGGGTGCAACACGAGGACTTCCCAGGAGGTCACCCATCCAAGTACTACTCTCTCCCAAGCACGCTTAACTGCATAGTTTGGACTCGCACGGATTTCGGCCGCGAAAAAGGGGTGCAACACGAGGACTTCCCAGGAGGTCACCCATCCTAGTACTACTCTCGCCCAAGCACGCTTAACTGCGGAGTTCTGATGGGATCCGGTGCATTAGTGCTGGTATGATCGCACCCGATAGGGAGATCGCGATCAATGCATATATTGGCATCCATACGGATCTCATCATAAAAATCCTGGAGAGCAATACGATGACTGAACAAACCGTACTCATCGTGCTTAATTGAGGAGTTTACACTCCAATGGATTTTGCCATCATAAAAAGGGGTGCAACACGAGGACTTCCCAGGAGGTCACCCATCCAAGTACTACTCTCTCCCAAGCACGCTTAACTGCATTGTTTGGACTCGCACGGATTTCGGCCGCGAAAAAGGGGTGCAACACGAGGACTTCCCAGGAGGTCACCCATCCTAGTACTACTCTCGCCCAAGCACGCTTAACTGCGGAGTTCTGATGGGATCCGGTGCATTAGTGCTGGTATGATCGCACCCGATAGGGAGATCGCGATCAATGCATATATTGGCATCCATACGGATCTCATCATAAAAATCCTGGAGAGCAATACGATGACTGAACAAACCGTACTCATCGTGCTTAATTGAGGAGTTTACACTCCAATGGATTTTGCCATCATAAAAAGGGGTGCAACACGAGGACTTCCCAGGAGGTCACCCATCCAAGTACTACTCTCTCCCAAGCACGCTTAACTGCATAGTTTGGACTCGCACGGATTTCGGCCGCGAAAAAGGGGTGCAACACGAGGACTTCCCAGGAGGTCACCCATCCTAGTACTACTCTCGCCCAAGCACGCTTAACTGCGGAGTTCTGATGGGATCCGGTGCATTAGTGCTGGTATGATCGCACCCGATAGGGAGATCGCGATCAATGCATATATTGGCATCCATACGGATCTCATCATAAAAATCCTGGAGAGCAATACGATGACTGAACAAACCGTACTCATCGTGCTTAATTGAGGAGTTTACACTCCAATGGATTTTGCCATCATAAAAAGGGGTGCAACACGAGGACTTCCCAGGAGGTCACCCATCCAAGTACTACTCTCTCCCAAGCACGCTTAACTGCATAGTTTGGACTCGCACGGATTTCGGCCGCGAAAAAGGGGTGCAACACGAGGACTTCCCAGGAGGTCACCCATCCTAGTACTACTCTCGCCCAAGCACGCTTAACTGCGGAGTTCTGATGGGATCCGGTGCATTAGTGCTGGTATGATCGCACCCGATAGGGAGATCGCGATCAATGCATATATTGGCATCCATACGGATCTCATCATAAAAATCCTGGAGAGCAATACGATGACTGAACAAACCGTACTCATCGTGCTTAATTGAGGAGTTTACACTCCAATGGATTTTGCCATCATAAAAAGGGGTGCAACACGAGGACTTCCCAGGAGGTCACCCATCCAAGTACTACTCTCTCCCAAGCACGCTTAACTGCATAGTTTGGACTCGCACGGATTTCGGCCGCGAAAAAGGGGTGCAACACGAGGACTTCCCAGGAGGTCACCCATCCTAGTACTACTCTCGCCCAAGCACGCTTAACTGCGGAGTTCTGATGGGATCCGGTGCATTAGTGCTGGTATGATCGCACCCGATAGGGAGATCGCGATCAATGCATATATTGGCATCCATACGGATCTCATCATAAAAATCCTGGAGAGCAATACGATGACTGAACAAACCGTACTCATCGTGCTTAATTGAGGAGTTTACACTCCAATGGATTTTGCCATCATAAAAAGGGGTGCAACACGAGGACTTCCCAGGAGGTCACCCATCCAAGTACTACTCTCTCCCAAGCACGCTTAACTGCATAGTTTGGACTCGCACGGATTTCGGCCGCGAAAAAGGGGTGCAACACGAGGACTTCCCAGGAGGTCACCCATCCTAGTACTACTCTCGCCCAAGCACGCTTAACTGCGGAGTTCTGATGGGATCCGGTGCATTAGTGCTGGTATGATCGCACCCGATAGGGAGATCGCGATCAATGCATATATTGGCATCCATACGGATCTCATCATAAAAATCCTGGAGAGCAATACGATGACTGAACAAACCGTACTCATCGTGCTTAATTGAGGAGTTTACACTCCAATGGATTTTGCCATCATAAAAAGGGGTGCAACACGAGGACTTCCCAGGAGGTCACCCATCCAAGTACTACTCTCTCCCAAGCACGCTTAACTGCATTGTTTGGACTCGCACGGATTTCGGCCGCGAAAAAGGGGTGCAACACGAGGACTTCCCAGGAGGTCACCCATCCTAGTACTACTCTCGCCCAAGCACGCTTAACTGCGGAGTTCTGATGGGATCCGGTGCATTAGTGCTGGTATGATCGCACCCGATAGGGAGATCGCGATCAATGCATATATTGGCATCCATACGGATCTCATCATAAAAATCCTGGAGAGCAATACGATGACTGAACAAACCGTACTCATCGTGCTTAATTGAGGAGTTTACACTCCAATGGATTTTGCCATCATAAAAAGGGGTGCAACACGAGGACTTCCCAGGAGGTCACCCATCCAAGTACTACTCTCTCCCAAGCACGCTTAACTGCATAGTTTGGACTCGCACGGATTTCGGCCGCGAAAAAGGGGTGCAACACGAGGACTTCCCAGGAGGTCACCCATCCTAGTACTACTCTCGCCCAAGCACGCTTAACTGCGGAGTTCTGATGGGATCCGGTGCATTAGTGCTGGTATGATCGCACCCGATAGGGAGATCGCGATCAATGCATATATTGGCATCCATACGGATCTCATCATAAAAATCCTGGAGAGCAATACGATGACTGAACAAACCGTACTCATCGTGCTTAATTGAGGAGTTTACACTCCAATGGATTTTGCCATCATAAAAAGGGGTGCAACACGAGGACTTCCCAGGAGGTCACCCATCCAAGTACTACTCTCTCCCAAGCACGCTTAACTGCATAGTTTGGACTCGCACGGATTTCGGCCGCGAAAAAGGGGTGCAACACGAGGACTTCCCAGGAGGTCACCCATCCTAGTACTACTCTCGCCCAAGCACGCTTAACTGCGGAGTTCTGATGGGATCCGGTGCATTAGTGCTGGTATGATCGCACCCGATAGGGAGATCGCGATCAATGCATATATTGGCATCCATACGGATCTCATCATAAAAATCCTGGAGAGCAATACGATGACTGAACAAACCGTACTCATCGTGCTTAATTGAGGAGTTTACACTCCAATGGATTTTGCCATCATAAAAAGGGGTGCAACACGAGGACTTCCCAGGAGGTCACCCATCCAAGTACTACTCTCTCCCAAGCACGCTTAACTGCATAGTTTGGACTCGCACGGATTTCGGCCGCGAAAAAGGGGTGCAACACGAGGACTTCCCAGGAGGTCACCCATCCTAGTACTACTCTCGCCCAAGCACGCTTAACTGCGGAGTTCTGATGGGATCCGGTGCATTAGTGCTGGTATGATCGCACCCGATAGGGAGATCGCGATCAATGCATATATTGGCATCCATACGGATCTCATCATAAAAATCCTGGAGAGCAATACGATGACTGAACAAACCGTACTCATCGTGCTTAATTGAGGAGTTTACACTCCAATGGATTTTGCCATCATAAAAAGGGGTGCAACACGAGGACTTCCCAGGAGGTCACCCATCCAAGTACTACTCTCTCCCAAGCACGCTTAACTGCATTGTTTGGACTCGCACGGATTTCGGCCGCGAAAAAGGGGTGCAACACGAGGACTTCCCAGGAGGTCACCCATCCTAGTACTACTCTCGCCCAAGCACGCTTAACTGCGGAGTTCTGATGGGATCCGGTGCATTAGTGCTGGTATGATCGCACCCGATAGGGAGATCGCGATCAATGCATATATTGGCATCCATACGGATCTCATCATAAAAATCCTGGAGAGCAATACGATGACTGAACAAACCGTACTCATCGTGCTTAATTGAGGAGTTTACACTCCAATGGATTTTGCCATCATAAAAAGGGGTGCAACACGAGGACTTCCCAGGAGGTCACCCATCCAAGTACTACTCTCTCCCAAGCACGCTTAACTGCATTGTTTGGACTCGCACGGATTTCGGCCGCGAAAAAGGGGTGCAACACGAGGACTTCCCAGGAGGTCACCCATCCTAGTACTACTCTCGCCCAAGCACGCTTAGCTGCGGAGTTCTGATGGGATCCGGTGCATTAGTGCTGGTATGATCGCACCCGATAGGGAGATCGCGATCAATGCATATATTGGCATCCATACGGATCTCATCATAAAAATCCTGGAGAGCAATACGATGACTGAACAAACCGTACTCATCGTGCTTAATTGAGGAGTTTACACTCCAATGGATTTTGCCATCATAAAAAGGGGTGCAACACGAGGACTTCCCAGGAGGTCACCCATCCAAGTACTACTCTCTCCCAAGCACGCTTAACTGCATTGTTTGGACTCGCACGGATTTCGGCCGCGAAAAAGGGGTGCAACACGAGGACTTCCCAGGAGGTCACCCATCCTAGTACTACTCTCGCCCAATCACGCTTAGCTGCGGAGTTCTGATGGGATCCGGTGCATTAGTGCTGGTATGATCGCACCCGATAGGGAGATCGCGATCAATGCATATATTGGCATCCATACGGATCTCATCATAAAAATCCTGGAGAGCAATACGATGACTGAACAAACCGTACTCATCGTGCTTAATTGAGGAGTTTACACTCCAATGGATTTTGCCATCATAAAAAGGGGTGCAACACGAGGACTTCCCAGGAGGTCACCCATCCAAGTACTACTCTCTCCCAAGCACGCTTAACTGCATAGTTTGGACTCGCACGGATTTCGGCCGCGAAAAAGGGGTGCAACACGAGGACTTCCCAGGAGGTCACCCATCCTAGTACTACTCTCGCCCAAGCACGCTTAACTGCGGAGTTCTGATGGGATCCGGTGCATTAGTGCTGGTATGATCGCACCCGATAGGGAGATCGCGATCAATGCATATATTGGCATCCATACGGATCTCATCATAAAAATCCTGGAGAGCAATACGATGACTGAACAAACCGTACTCATCGTGCTTAATTGAGGAGTTTACACTCCAATGGATTTTGCCATCATAAAAAGGGGTGCAACACGAGGACTTCCCAGGAGGTCACCCATCCAAGTACTACTCTCTCCCAAGCACGCTTAACTGCATAGTTTGGACTCGCACGGATTTCGGCCGCGAAAAAGGGGTGCAACACGAGGACTTCCCAGGAGGTCACCCATCCTAGTACTACTCTCGCCCAAGCACGCTTAGCTGCGGAGTTCTGATGGGATCCGGTGCATTAGTGCTGGTATGATCGCACCCGATAGGGAGATCGCGATCAATGCATATATTGGCATCCATACGGATCTCATCATAAAAATCCTGGAGAGCAATACGATGACTGAACAAACCGTACTCATCGTGCTTAATTGAGGAGTTTACACTCCAATGGATTTTGCCATCATAAAAAGGGGTGCAACACGAGGACTTCCCAGGAGGTCACCCATCCAAGTACTACTCTCTCCCAAGCACGCTTAACTGCATTGTTTGGACTCGCACGGATTTCGGCCGCGAAAAAGGGGTGCAACACGAGGACTTCCCAGGAGGTCACCCATCCTAGTACTACTCTCGCCCAAGCACGCTTAGCTGCGGAGTTCTGATGGGATCCGGTGCATTAGTGCTGGTATGATCGCACCCGATAGGGAGATCGCGATCAATGCATATATTGGCATCCATACGGATCTCATCATAAAAATCCTGGAGAGCAATACGATGACTGAACAAACCGTACTCATCGTGCTTAATTGAGGAGTTTACACTCCAATGGATTTTGCCATCATAAAAAGGGGTGCAACACGAGGACTTCCCAGGAGGTCACCCATCCAAGTACTACTCTCTCCCAAGCACGCTTAACTGCATAGTTTGGACTCGCACGGATTTCGGCCGCGAAAAAGGGGTGCAACACGAGGACTTCCCAGGAGGTCACCCATCCTAGTACTACTCTCGCCCAAGCACGCTTAACTGCGGAGTTCTGATGGGATCCGGTGCATTAGTGCTGGTATGATCGCACCCGACAGGGAGATCGCGATCAATGCATATATTGGCATCCATACGGATCTCATCATAAAAATCCTGGAGAGCAATACGATGACTGAACAAACCGTACTCATCGTGCTTAATTGAGGAGTTTACACTCCAATGGATTTTGCCATCATAAAAAGGGGTGCAACACGAGGACTTCCCAGGAGGTCACCCATCCAAGTACTACTCTCTCCCAAGCACGCTTAACTGCATAGTTTGGACTCGCACGGATTTCGGCCGCGAAAAATGGGTGCAACACGAGGACTTCCCAGGAGGTCACCCATCCTAGTACTACTCTCGCCCAAGCACGCTTAGCTGCGGAGTTCTGATGGGATCCGGTGCATTAGTGCTGGTATGATCGCACCCGATAGGGAGATCGCGATCAATGCATATATTGGCATCCATACGGATCTCATCATAAAAATCCTGGAGAGCAATACGATGACTGAACAAACCGTACTCATCGTGCTTAATTGAGGAGTTTACACTCCAATGGATTTTGCCATCATAAAAAGGGGTGCAACACGAGGACTTCCCAGGAGGTCACCCATCCAAGTACTACTCTCTCCCAAGCACGCTTAACTGCATAGTTTGGACTCGCACGGATTTCGGCCGCGAAAAAGGGGTGCAACACGAGGACTTCCCAGGAGGTCACCCATCCTAGTACTACTCTCGCCCAAGCACGCTTAGCTGCGGAGTTCTGATGGGATCCGGTGCATTAGTGCTGGTATGATCGCACCCGATAGGGAGATCGCGATCAATGCATATATTGGCATCCATACGGATCTCATCATAAAAATCCTGGAGAGCAATACGATGACTGAACAAACCGTACTCATCGTGCTTAATTGAGGAGTTTACACTCCAATGGATTTTGCCATCATAAAAAGGGGTGCAACACGAGGACTTCCCAGGAGGTCACCCATCCAAGTACTACTCTCTCCCAAGCACGCTTAACTGCATAGTTTGGACTCGCACGGATTTCGGCCGCGAAAAAGGGGTGCAACACGAGGACTTCCCAGGAGGTCACCCATCCTAGTACTACTCTCGCCCAAGCACGCTTAACTGCGGAGTTCTGATGGGATCCGGTGCATTAGTGCTGGTATGATCGCACCCGACAGGGAGATCGCGATCAATGCATATATTGGCATCCATACGGATCTCATCATAAAAATCCTGGAGAGCAATACGATGACTGAACAAACCGTACTCATCGTGCTTAATTGAGGAGTTTACACTCCAATGGATTTTGCCATCATAAAAAGGGGTGCAACACGAGGACTTCCCAGGAGGTCACCCATCCAAGTACTACTCTCTCCCAAGCACGCTTAACTGCATAGTTTGGACTCGCACGGATTTCGGCCGCGAAAAATGGGTGCAACACGAGGACTTCCCAGGAGGTCACCCATCCTAGTACTACTCTCGCCCAAGCACGCTTAACTGCGGAGTTCTGATGGGATCCGATGCATTAGTGCTGGTATGATCGCACCCGATAGGGAGATCGCGATCAATGCATATATTGGCATCCATACGGATCTCATCATAAAAATCCTGGAGAGCAATACGATGACTGAACAAACCGTACTCATCGTGCTTAATTGAGGAGTTTACACTCCAATGGATTTTGCCATCATAAAAAGGGGTGCAACACGAGGACTTCCCAGGAGGTCACCCATCCAAGTACTACTCTCTCCCAAGCACGCTTAACTGCATAGTTTGGACTCGCACGGATTTCGGCCGCGAAAAAGGGGTGCAACACGAGGACTTCCCAGGAGGTCACCCATCCTAGTACTACTCTCGCCCAAGCACGCTTAACTGCGGAGTTCTGATGGGATCCGGTGCATTAGTGCTGGTATGATCGCACCCGATAGGGAGATCGCGATCAATGCATATATTGGCATCCATACGGATCTCATCATAAAAATCCTGGAGAGCAATACGATGACTGAACAAACCGTACTCATCGTGCTTAATTGAGGAGTTTACACTCCAATGGATTTTGCCATCATAAAAAGGGGTGCAACACGAGGACTTCCCAGGAGGTCACCCATCCAAGTACTACTCTCTCCCAAGCACGCTTAACTGCATTGTTTGGACTCGCACGGATTTCGGCCGCGAAAAAGGGGTGCAACACGAGGACTTCCCAGGAGGTCACCCATCCTAGTACTACTCTCGCCCAAGCACGCTTAACTGCGGAGTTCTGATGGGATCCGGTGCATTAGTGCTGGTATGATCGCACCCGATAGGGAGATCGCGATCAATGCATATATTGGCATCCATACGGATCTCATCATAAAAATCCTGGAGAGCAATACGATGACTGAACAAACCGTACTCATCGTGCTTAATTGAGGAGTTTACACTCCAATGGATTTTGCCATCATAAAAAGGGGTGCAACACGAGGACTTCCCAGGAGGTCACCCATCCAAGTACTACTCTCTCCCAAGCACGCTTAACTGCATTGTTTGGACTCGCACGGATTTCGGCCGCGAAAAAGGGGTGCAACACGAGGACTTCCCAGGAGGTCACCCATCCTAGTACTACTCTCGCCCAAGCACGCTTAACTGCGGAGTTCTGATGGGATCCGGTGCATTAGTGCTGGTATGATCGCACCCGATAGGGAGATCGCGATCAATGCATATATTGGCATCCATACGGATCTCATCATAAAAATCCTGGAGAGCAATACGATGACTGAACAAACCGTACTCATCGTGCTTAATTGAGGAGTTTACACTCCAATGGATTTTGCCATCATAAAAAGGGGTGCAACACGAGGACTTCCCAGGAGGTCACCCATCCAAGTACTACTCTCTCCCAAGCACGCTTAACTGCATTGTTTGGACTCGCACGGATTTCGGCCGCGAAAAAGGGGTGCAACACGAGGACTTCCCAGGAGGTCACCCATCCTAGTACTACTCTCGCCCAAGCACGCTTAGCTGCGGAGTTCTGATGGGATCCGGTGCATTAGTGCTGGTATGATCGCACCCGATAGGGAGATCGCGATCAATGCATATATTGGCATCCATACGGATCTCATCATAAAAATCCTGGAGAGCAATACGATGACTGAACAAACCGTACTCATCGTGCTTAATTGAGGAGTTTACACTCCAATGGATTTTGCCATCATAAAAAGGGGTGCAACACGAGGACTTCCCAGGAGGTCACCCATCCAAGTACTACTCTCTCCCAAGCACGCTTAACTGCGGAGTTCTGATGGGATCCGGTGCATTAGTGCTGGTATGATCGCACCCGATAGGGAGATCGCGATCAATGCATATATTGGCATCCATACGGATCTCATCATAAAAATCCTGGAGAGCAATACGATGACTGAACAAACCGTACTCATCGTGCTTAATTGAGGAGTTTACACTCCAATGGATTTTGCCATCATAAAAAGGGGTGCAACACGAGGACTTCCCAGGAGGTCACCCATCCAAGTACTACTCTCTCCCAAGCACGCTTAACTGCATTGTTTGGACTCGCACGGATTTCGGCCGCGAAAAAGGGGTGCAACACGAGGACTTCCCAGGAGGTCACCCATCCTAGTACTACTCTCGCCCAAGCACGCTTAACTGCGGAGTTCTGATGGGATCCGGTGCATTAGTGCTGGTATGATCGCACCCGATAGGGAGATCGCGATCAATGCATATATTGGCATCCATACGGATCTCATCATAAAAATCCTGGAGAGCAATACGATGACTGAACAAACCGTACTCATCGTGCTTAATTGAGGAGTTTACACTCCAATGGATTTTGCCATCATAAAAAGGGGTGCAACACGAGGACTTCCCAGGAGGTCACCCATCCAAGTACTACTCTCTCCCAAGCACGCTTAACTGCATTGTTTGGACTCGCACGGATTTCGGCCGCGAAAAAGGGGTGCAACACGAGGACTTCCCAGGAGGTCACCCATCCTAGTACTACTCTCGCCCAAGCACGCTTAGCTGCGGAGTTCTGATGGGATCCGGTGCATTAGTGCTGGTATGATCGCACCCGATAGGGAGATCGCGATCAATGCATATATTGGCATCCATACGGATCTCATCATAAAAATCCTGGAGAGCAATACGATGACTGAACAAACCGTACTCATCGTGCTTAATTGAGGAGTTTACACTCCAATGGATTTTGCCATCATAAAAAGGGGTGCAACACGAGGACTTCCCAGGAGGTCACCCATCCAAGTACTACTCTCTCCCAAGCACGCTTAACTGCGGAGTTCTGATGGGATCCGGTGCATTAGTGCTGGTATGATCGCACCCGATAGGGAGATCGCGATCAATGCATATATTGGCATCCATACGGATCTCATCATAAAAATCCTGGAGAGCAATACGATGACTGAACAAACCGTACTCATCGTGCTTAATTGAGGAGTTTACACTCCAATGGATTTTGCCATCATAAAAAGGGGTGCAACACGAGGACTTCCCAGGAGGTCACCCATCCTAGTACTACTCTCGCCCAAGCACGCTTAACTGCATAGTTTGGACTCGCACGGATTTCGGCCGCGAAAAAGGGGTGCAACACGAGGACTTCCCAGGAGGTCACCCTTCCAAGTACTACTCTCGCCCAAGCACGCTTAACTGCATAGTTTGGACTCGCACGGATTTCGGCCGCGAAAAAGGGGTGCAACACGAGGACTTCCCAGGAGGTCACCCATCCTAGTACTACTCTCGCCCAAGCACGCTTAACTGCATAGTTTGGACTCGCACGGATTTCGGCCGCGAAAAAGGGGTGCAACACGAGGACTTCCCAGGAGGTCACCCATCCTAGTACTACTCTCGCCCAAGCACGCTTAACTGCGGAGTTCTGATGGGATCCGGTGCATTAGTGCTGGTATGATCGCACCCGATAGGGAGATCGCGATCAATGCATATATTGGCATCCATACGGATCTCATCATAAAAATCCTGGAGAGCAATACGATGACTGAACAAACCGTACTCATCGTGCTTAATTGAGGAGTTTACACTCCAATGGATTTTGCCATCATAAAAAGGGGTGCAACACGAGGACTTCCCAGGAGGTCACCCATCCAAGTACTACTCTCTCCCAAGCACGCTTAACTGCATAGTTTGGACTCGCACGGATTTCGGCCGCGAAAAAGGGGTGCAACACGAGGACTTCCCAGGAGGTCACCCATCCTAGTACTACTCTCGCCCAAGCACGCTTAACTACGGAGTTCTGAAGGGATCCGGTGCATTAGTGCTGGTATGATCGCACCCGATAGGGAGATCGCGATCAATGCATATATTGGCATCCATACGGATCACATCATAAAAATCCTGGAGAGCAATACGATGACTGAACAAACCGTACTCATCGTGCTTAATTGAGGAGTTTACACTCCAATGGATTTTGCCATCATAAAAAGGGGTGCAACACGAGGACTTCCCAGGAGGTCACCCATCCAAGTACTACTCTCTCCCAAGCACGCTTAACTGCATTGTTTGGACTCGCACGGATTTCGGCCGCGAAAAAGGGGTGCAACACGAGGACTTCCCAGGAGGTCACCCATCCTAGTACTACTCTCGCCCAAGCACGCTTAACTGCGGAGTTCTGATGGGATCCGGTGCATTAGTGCTGGTATGATCGCACCCGATAGGGAGATCGCGATCAATGCATATATTGGCATCCATACGGATCTCATCATAAAAATCCTGGAGAGCAATACGATGACTGAACAAACCGTACTCATCGTGCTTAATTGAGGAGTTTACACTCCAATGGATTTTGCCATCATAAAAAGGGGTGCAACACGAGGACGTCCCAGGAGGTCACCCATCCAAGTACTACTCTCTCCCAAGCACGCTTAACTGCATTGTTTGGACTCGCACGGATTTCGGCCGCGAAAAAGGGGTGCAACACGAGGACTTCCCAGGAGGTCACCCATCCTCGTACTACTCTCGCCCAAGCACGCTTAACTGCATAGTTTGGACTCGCACGGATTTCGGCCGCGAAAAAGGGGTGCAACACGAGGACTTCCCAGGAGGTCACCCATCCTGGTACTACTCTCGCCCAAGCACGCTTAACTGCGGAGTTCTGATGGAATCCGGTGCATTAGTGCTGGTATGATCGCACCCGATAGGGAGATCGCGATCAATGCATATATTGGCATCCATACGGATCTCATCATAAAAATCCTGGAGAGCAATACGATGACTGAACAAACCGTACTCATCGTGCTTAATTGAGGAGTTTACACTCCAATGGATTTTGCCATCATAAAAAGGGGTGCAACACGAGGACTTCCCAGGAGGTCACCCATCCAAGTACTACTCTCTCCCAAGCACGCTTAACTGCGGAGTTCTGATGGGATCCGGTGCATTAGTGCTGGTATGATCGCACCCGATAGGGAGATCGCGATCAATGCATATATTGGCATCCATACGGATCTCATCATAAAAATCCTGGAAAGCAATACGATGACTGAACAAACCGTACTCATCGTGCTTAATTGAGGAGTTTACACTCCAATGGATTTTGCCATCATAAAAAGGGGTGCAACACGAGGACTTCCCAGGAGGTCACCCATCCTAGTACTACTCTCGCCCAAGCACGCTTAACTGCATAGTTTGGACTCGCACGGATTTCGGCCGCGAAAAAGGGGTGCAACACGAGGACTTCCCAGGAGGTCACCCTTCCAAGTACTACTCTCGCCCAAGCACGCTTAACTGCATAGTTTGGACTCGCACGGATTTCGGCCGCGAAAAAGGGGTGCAACACGAGGACTTCCCAGGAGGTCACCCATCCTAGTACTACTCTCGCCCAAGCACGCTTAACTGCATAGTTTGGACTCGCACGGATTTCGGCCGCGAAAAAGGGGTGCAACACGAGGACTTCCCAGGAGGTCACCCATCCTAGTACTACTCTCGCCCAAGCACGCTTAACTGCGGAGTTCTGATGGGATCCGGTGCATTAGTGCTGGTATGATCGCACCCGATAGGGAGATCGCGATCAATGCATATATTGGCATCCATACGGATCTCATCATAAAAATCCTGGAGAGCAATACGATGACTGAACAAACCGTACTCATCGTGCTTAATTGAGGAGTTTACACTCCAATGGATTTTGCCATCATAAAAAGGGGTGCAACACGAGGACTTCCCAGGAGGTCACCCATCCAAGTACTACTCTCTCCCAAGCACGCTTAACTGCATAGTTTGGACTCGCACGGATTTCGGCCGCGAAAAAGGGGTGCAACACGAGGACTTCCCAGGAGGTCACCCATCCTAGTACTACTCTCGCCCAAGCACGCTTAACTACGGAGTTCTGAAGGGATCCGGTGCATTAGTGCTGGTATGATCGCACCCGATAGGGAGATCGCGATCAATGCATATATTGGCATCCATACGGATCACATCATAAAAATCCTGGAGAGCAATACGATGACTGAACAAACCGTACTCATCGTGCTTAATTGAGGAGTTTACACTCCAATGGATTTTGCCATCATAAAAAGGGGTGCAACACGAGGACTTCCCAGGAGGTCACCCATCCAAGTACTACTCTCTCCCAAGCACGCTTAACTGCATTGTTTGGACTCGCACGGATTTCGGCCGCGAAAAAGGGGTGCAACACGAGGACTTCCCAGGAGGTCACCCATCCTAGTACTACTCTCGCCCAAGCACGCTTAACTGCGGAGTTCTGATGGGATCCGGTGCATTAGTGCTGGTATGATCGCACCCGATAGGGAGATCGCGATCAATGCATATATTGGCATCCATACGGATCTCATCATAAAAATCCTGGAGAGCAATACGATGACTGAACAAACCGTACTCATCGTGCTTAATTGAGGAGTTTACACTCCAATGGATTTTGCCATCATAAAAAGGGGTGCAACACGAGGACGTCCCAGGAGGTCACCCATCCAAGTACTACTCTCTCCCAAGCACGCTTAACTGCATTGTTTGGACTCGCACGGATTTCGGCCGCGAAAAAGGGGTGCAACACGAGGACTTCCCAGGAGGTCACCCATCCTCGTACTACTCTCGCCCAAGCACGCTTAACTGCATAGTTTGGACTCGCACGGATTTCGGCCGCGAAAAAGGGGTGCAACACGAGGACTTCCCAGGAGGTCACCCATCCTGGTACTACTCTCGCCCAAGCACGCTTAACTGCGGAGTTCTGATGGAATCCGGTGCATTAGTGCTGGTATGATCGCACCCGATAGGGAGATCGCGATCAATGCATATATTGGCATCCATACGGATCTCATCATAAAAATCCTGGAGAGCAATACGATGACTGAACAAACCGTACTCATCGTGCTTAATTGAGGAGTTTACACTCCAATGGATTTTGCCATCATAAAAAGGGGTGCAACACGAGGACTTCCCAGGAGGTCACCCATCCAAGTACTACTCTCTCCCAAGCACGCTTAACTGCGGAGTTCTGATGGGATCCGGTGCATTAGTGCTGGTATGATCGCACCCGATAGGGAGATCGCGATCAATGCATATATTGGCATCCATACGGATCTCATCATAAAAATCCTGGAAAGCAATACGATGACTGAACAAACCGTACTCATCGTGCTTAATTGAGGAGTTTACACTCCAATGGATTTTGCCATCATAAAAAGGGGTGCAACACGAGGACTTCCCAGGAGGTCACCCATCCTAGTACTACTCTCGCCCAAGCACGCTTAACTGCATAGTTTGGACTCGCACGGATTTCGGCCGCGAAAAAGGGGTGCAACACGAGGACTTCCCAGGAGGTCACCCTTCCAAGTACTACTCTCGCCCAAGCACGCTTAACTGCATAGTTTGGACTCGCACGGATTTCGGCCGCGAAAAAGGGGTGCAACACGAGGACTTCCCAGGAGGTCACCCATCCTAGTACTACTCTCGCCCAAGCACGCTTAACTGCATAGTTTGGACTCGCACGGATTTCGGCCGCGAAAAAGGGGTGCAACACGAGGACTTCCCAGGAGGTCACCCATCCTAGTACTACTCTCGCCCAAGCACGCTTAACTGCGGAGTTCTGATGGGATCCGGTGCATTAGTGCTGGTATGATCGCACCCGATAGGGAGATCGCGATCAATGCATATATTGGCATCCATACGGATCTCATCATAAAAATCCTGGAGAGCAATACGATGACTGAACAAACCGTACTCATCGTGCTTAATTGAGGAGTTTACACTCCAATGGATTTTGCCATCATAAAAAGGGGTGCAACACGAGGACTTCCCAGGAGGTCACCCATCCAAGTACTACTCTCTCCCAAGCACGCTTAACTGCATAGTTTGGACTCGCACGGATTTCGGCCGCGAAAAAGGGGTGCAACACGAGGACTTCCCAGGAGGTCACCCATCCTAGTACTACTCTCGCCCAAGCACGCTTAACTACGGAGTTCTGAAGGGATCCGGTGCATTAGTGCTGGTATGATCGCACCCGATAGGGAGATCGCGATCAATGCATATATTGGCATCCATACGGATCACATCATAAAAATCCTGGAGAGCAATACGATGACTGAACAAACCGTACTCATCGTGCTTAATTGAGGAGTTTACACTCCAATGGATTTTGCCATCATAAAAAGGGGTGCAACACGAGGACTTCCCAGGAGGTCACCCATCCAAGTACTACTCTCTCCCAAGCACGCTTAACTGCATTGTTTGGACTCGCACGGATTTCGGCCGCGAAAAAGGGGTGCAACACGAGGACTTCCCAGGAGGTCACCCATCCTAGTACTACTCTCGCCCAAGCACGCTTAACTGCGGAGTTCTGATGGGATCCGGTGCATTAGTGCTGGTATGATCGCACCCGATAGGGAGATCGCGATCAATGCATATATTGGCATCCATACGGATCTCATCATAAAAATCCTGGAGAGCAATACGATGACTGAACAAACCGTACTCATCGTGCTTAATTGAGGAGTTTACACTCCAATGGATTTTGCCATCATAAAAAGGGGTGCAACACGAGGACGTCCCAGGAGGTCACCCATCCAAGTACTACTCTCTCCCAAGCACGCTTAACTGCATTGTTTGGACTCGCACGGATTTCGGCCGCGAAAAAGGGGTGCAACACGAGGACTTCCCAGGAGGTCACCCATCCTCGTACTACTCTCGCCCAAGCACGCTTAACTGCATAGTTTGGACTCGCACGGATTTCGGCCGCGAAAAAGGGGTGCAACACGAGGACTTCCCAGGAGGTCACCCATCCTGGTACTACTCTCGCCCAAGCACGCTTAACTGCGGAGTTCTGATGGAATCCGGTGCATTAGTGCTGGTATGATCGCACCCGATAGGGAGATCGCGATCAATGCATATATTGGCATCCATACGGATCTCATCATAAAAGTCCTGGAGAGCAATACGATGACTGAACAAACCGTACTCATCGTGCTTAATTGAGGAGTTTACACTCCAATGGATTTTGCCATCATAAAAAGGGGTGCAACACGAGGACTTCCCAGGAGGTCACCCATCCAAGTACTACTCTCTCCCAAGCACGCTTAACTGCATAGTTTGGACTCGCACGGATTTCGGCCGCGAAAAAGGGGTGCAACACGAGGACTTCCCAGGAGGTCACCCATCCTAGTACTACTCTCGCCCAAGCACGCTTAACTACGGAGTTCTGAAGGGATCCGGTGCATTAGTGCTGGTATGATCGCACCCGATAGGGAGATCGCGATCAATGCATATATTGGCATCCATACGGATCACATCATAAAAATCCTGGAGAGCAATACGATGACTGAACAAACCGTACTCATCGTGCTTAATTGAGGAGTTTACACTCCAATGGATTTTGCCATCATAAAAAGGGGTACAACACGAGGACTTCCCAGGAGGTCACCCATCCAAGTACTACTCTCTCCCAAGCACGCTTAACTGCATTGTTTGGACTCGCACGGATTTCGGCCGCGAAAAAGGGGTGCAACACGAGGACTTCCCAGGAGGTCACCCATCCTAGTACTACTCTCGCCCAAGCACGCTTAACTGCGGAGTTCTGATGGGATCCGGTGCATTAGTGCTGGTATGATCGCACCCGATAGGGAGATCGCGATCAATGCATATATTGGCATCCATACGGATCTCATCATAAAAATCCTGGAGAGCAATACGATGACTGAACAAACCGTACTCATCGTGCTTAATTGAGGAGTTTACACTCCAATGGATTTTGCCATCATAAAAAGGGGTGCAACACGAGGACGTCCCAGGAGGTCACCCATCCAAGTACTACTCTCTCCCAAGCACGCTTAACTGCATTGTTTGGACTCGCACGGATTTCGGCCGCGAAAAAGAGGTGCAACACGAGGACTTCCCAGGAGGTCACCCATCCTCGTACTACTCTCGCCCAAGCACGCTTAACTGCATAGTTTGGACTCGCACGGATTTCGGCCGCGAAAAAGGGGTGCAACACGAGGACTTCCCAGGAGGTCACCCATCCTGGTACTACTCTCGCCCAAGCACGCTTAACTGCGGAGTTCTGATGGAATCCGGTGCATTAGTGCTGGTATGATCGCACCCGATAGGGAGATCGCGATCAATGCATATATTGGCATCCATACGGATCTCATCATAAAAGTCCTGGAGAGCAATACGATGACTGAACAAACCGTACTCATCGTGCTTAATTGAGGAGTTTACACTCCAATGGATTTTGCCATCATAAAAAGGGGTGCAACACGAGGACTTCCCAGGAGGTCACCCATCCAAGTACTACTCTCTCCCAAGCACGCTTAACTGCATAGTTTGGACTCGCACGGATTTCGGCCGCGAAAAAGTGGTGCAACACGAGGACTTCCCAGGAGGTCACCCATCCTAGTACTACTCTCGCCCAAGCACGCTTAACTACGGAGTTCTGAAGGGATCCGGTGCATTAGTGCTGGTATGATCGCACCCGATAGGGAGATCGCGATCAATGCATATATTGGCATCCATACGGATCACATCATAAAAATCCTGGAGAGCAATACGATGACTGAACAAACCGTACTCATCGTGCTTAATTGAGGAGTTTACACTCCAATGGATTTTGCCATCATAAAAAGGGGTACAACACGAGGACTTCCCAGGAGGTCACCCATCCAAGTACTACTCTCTCCCAAGCACGCTTAACTGCATTGTTTGGACTCGCACGGATTTCGGCCGCGAAAAAGGGGTGCAACACGAGGACTTCCCAGGAGGTCACCCATCCTAGTACTACTCTCGCCCAAGCACGCTTAACTGCGGAGTTCTGATGGGATCCGGTGCATTAGTGCTGGTATGATCGCACCCGATAGGGAGATCGCGATCAATGCATATATTGGCATCCATACGGATCTCATCATAAAAATCCTGGAGAGCAATACGATGACTGAACAAACCGTACTCATCGTGCTTAATTGAGGAGTTTACACTCCAATGGATTTTGCCATCATAAAAAGGGGTGCAACACGAGGACTTCCCAGGAGGTCACCCATCCAAGTACTACTCTCTCCCAAGCACGCTTAACTGCATTGTTTGGACTCGCACGGATTTCGGCCGCGAAAAAGGGGTACAACACGAGGACTTCCCAGGAGGTCACCCATCCTCGTACTACTCTCGCCCAAGCACGCTTAACTGCATAGTTTGGACTCGCACGGATTTCGGCTGCGAAAAAGGGGTGCAACACGAGGACTTCCCAGGAGGTCACCCATCCTGGTACTACTCTCGCCCAAGCACGCTTAACTGCGGAGTTCTGATGGAATCCGGTGCATTAGTGCTGGTATGATCGCACCCGATAGGGAGATCGCGATCAATGCATATATTGGCATCCATACGGATCTCATCATAAAAATCCTGGAGAGCAATACGATGACTGAACAAACCGTACTCATCGTGCTTAATTGAGGAGTTTACACTCCAATGGATTTTGCCATCATAAAAAGGGGTGCAACACGAGGACTTCCCAGGAGGTCACCCATCCTAGTACTACTCTCGCCCAAGCACGCTTAACTGCATAGTTTGGACTCGCACGGATTTCGGCCGCGAAAAAGGGGTGCAACACGAGGACTTCCCAGGAGGTCACCCATCCTAGTACTACTCTCGCCCAAGCACGCTTAACTGCGGAGTTCTGATGGGATCCGGTGCATTAGTGCTGGTATGATCGCACCCGATAGGGAGATCGCGATCAATGCATATATTGGCATCCATACGGATCTCATCATAAAAATCCTGGAGAGCAATACGATGACTGAACAAACCGTACTCATCGTGCTTAATTGAGGAGTTTACACTCCAATGGATTTTGCCATCATAAAAAGGGGTGCAACACAAGGACTTCCCAGGAGGTCACCCATCCTAGTACTACTCTCGCCCAAGCACGCTTAACTGCATAGTTTGGACTCGCACGGATTTCGGCCGCGAAAAAGGGGTGCAACATGAGGACTTCCCAGGAGGTCACCCATCCTAGTACTACTCTCGCCCAAGCACGCTTAACTACGGAGTTCTGAAGGGATCCGGTGCATTAGTGCTGGTATGATCGCACCCGATAGGGAGATCGCGATCAATGCATATATTGGCATCCATACGGATCACATCATAAAAATCCTGGAGAGCAATACGATGACTGAACAAACCGTACTCATCGTGCTTAATTGAGGAGTTTACACTCCAATGGATTTTGCCATCATAAAAAGGGGTACAACACGAGGACTTCCCAGGAGGTCACCCATCCAAGTACTACTCTCTCCCAAGCACGCTTAACTGCATTGTTTGGACTCGCACGGATTTCGGCCGCGAAAAAGGGGTGCAACACGAGGACTTCCCAGGAGGTCACCCATCCTAGTACTACTCTCGCCCAAGCACGCTTAACTGCGGAGTTCTGATGGGATCCGGTGCATTAGTGCTGGTATGATCGCACCCGATAGGGAGATCGCGATCAATGCATATATTGGCATCCATACGGATCTCATCATAAAAATCCTGGAGAGCAATACGATGACTGAACAAACCGTACTCATCGTGCTTAATTGAGGAGTTTACACTCCAATGGATTTTGCCATCATAAAAAGGGGTGCAACACGAGGACTTCCCAGGAGGTCACCCATCCAAGTACTACTCTCTCCCAAGCACGCTTAACTGCATTGTTTGGACTCGCACGGATTTCGGCCGCGAAAAAGGGGTGCAACACGAGGACTTCCCAGGAGGTCACCCATCCTAGTACTACTCTCGCCCAAGCACGCTTAACTGCGGAGTTCTGATGGGATCCGGTGCATTAGTGCTGGTATGATCGCACCCGATAGGGAGATCGCGATCAATGCATATATTGGCATCCATACGGATCTCATCATAAAAATCCTGGAGAGCAATACGATGACTGAACAAACCGTACTCATCGTGCTTAATTGAGGAGTTTACACTCCAATGGATTTTGCCATCATAAAAAGGGGTGCAACACGAGGACTTCCCAGGAGGTCACCCATCCAAGTACTACTCTCTCCCAAGCACGCTTAACTGCATTGTTTGGACTCGCACGGATTTCGGCCGCGAAAAAGGGGTGCAACACGAGGACTTCCCAGGAGGTCACCCATCCTCGTACTACTCTCGCCCAAGCACGCTTAACTGCATAGTTTGGACTCGCACGGATTTCGGCCGCGAAAAAGGGGTGCAACACGAGGACTTCCCAGGAGGTCACCCATCCTGGTACTACTCTCGCCCAAGCACGCTTAACTGCGGAGTTCTGATGGAATCCGGTGCATTAGTGCTGGTATGATCGCACCCGATAGGGAGATCGCGATCAATGCATATATTGGCATCCATACGGATCTCATCATAAAAATCCTGGAGAGCAATACGATGACTGAACAAACCGTACTCATCGTGCTTAATTGAGGAGTTTACACTCCAATGGATTTTGCCATCATAAAAAGGGGTGCAACACGAGGACTTCCCAGGAGGTCACCCATCCAAGTACTACTCTCTCCCAAGCACGCTTAACTGCATAGTTTGGACTCGCACGGATTTCGGCCGCGAAAAAGGGGTGCAACACGAGGACTTCCCAGGAGGTCACCCATCCTAGTACTACTCTCGCCCAAGCACGCTTAACTACGGAGTTCTGAAGGGATCCGGTGCATTAGTGCTGGTATGATCGCACCCGATAGGGAGATCGCGATCAATGCATATATTGGCATCCATACGGATCACATCATAAAAATCCTGGAGAGCAATACGATGACTGAACAAACCGTACTCATCGTGCTTAATTGAGGAGTTTACACTCCAATGGATTTTGCCATCATAAAAAGGGGTACAACACGAGGACTTCCCAGGAGGTCACCCATCCAAGTACTACTCTCTCCCAAGCACGCTTAACTGCATTGTTTGGACTCGCACGGATTTCGGCCGCGAAAAAGGGGTGCAACACGAGGACTTCCCAGGAGGTCACCCATCCTAGTACTACTCTCGCCCAAGCACGCTTAACTGCGGAGTTCTGATGGGATCCGGTGCATTAGTGCTGGTATGATCGCACCCGATAGGGAGATCGCGATCAATGCATATATTGGCATCCATACGGATCTCATCATAAAAATCCTGGAGAGCAATACGATGACTGAACAAACCGTACTCACCGTGCTTAATTGAGGAGTTTACACTCCAATGGATTTTGCCATCATAAAAAGGGGTGCAACACGAGGACTTCCCAGGAGGTCACCCATCCAAGTACTACTCTCTCCCAAGCACGCTTAACTGCATTGTTTGGACTCGCACGGATTTCGGCCGCGAAAAAGGGGTGCAACACGAGGACTTCCCAGGAGGTCACCCATCCTCGTACTACTCTCGCCCAAGCACGCTTAACTGCATAGTTTGGACTCGCACGGATTTCGGCCGCGAAAAAGGGGTGCAACACGAGGACTTCCCAGGAGGTCACCCATCCTGGTACTACTCTCGCCCAAGCACGCTTAACTGCGGAGTTCTGATGGAATCCGGTGCATTAGTGCTGGTATGATCGCACCCGATAGGGAGATCGCGATCAATGCATATATTGGCATCCATACGGATCTCATCATAAAAATCCTGGAGAGCAATACGATGACTGAACAAACCGTACTCATCGTGCTTAATTGAGGAGTTTACACTCCAATGGATTTTGCCATCATAAAAAGGGGTGCAACACGAGGACTTCCCAGGAGGTCACCCATCCAAGTACTACTCTCTCCCAAGCACGCTTAACTGCATAGTTTGGACTCGCACGGATTTCGGCCGCGAAAAAGGGGTGCAACACGAGGACTTCCCAGGAGGTCACCCATCCTAGTACTACTCTCGCCCAAGCACGCTTAACTGCGGAGTTCTGATGGAATCCGGTGCATTAGTGCTGGTATGATCGCACCCGATAGGGAGATCGCGATCAATGCATATATTGGCATCCATACGGATCTCATCATAAAAATCCTGGAGAGCAATACGATGACTGAACAAACCGTACTCATCGTGCTTAATTGAGGAGTTTACACTCCAATGGATTTTGTCATCATAAAAAGGGGTGCAACACAAGGACTTCCCAGGAGGTCACCCATCCAAGTACTACTCTCTCCCAAGCACGCTTAACTGCATAGTTTGGACTCGCACGGATTTCGGCCGCGAAAAAGGGGTGCAACACGAGGACTTCCCAGGAGGTCACCCATCCTAGTACTACTCTCGCCCAAGCACGCTTAACTGCATAGTTTGGACTCGCACGGATTTCGGCCGCGAAAAAGGGGTGCAACACGAGGACTTCCCAGGAGGTCACCCATCCTAGTACTACTCTCGCCCAAGCACGCTTAGCTGCGGAGTTCTGATGGGATCCGGTGCATTAGTGCTGGTATGATCGCACCCGATAGGGAGATCGCGATCAATGCATATATTGGCATCCATACGGATCTCATCATAAAAATCCTGGAGAGCAATACGATGACTGAACAAACCGTACTCATCGTGCTTAATTGAGGAGTTTACACTCCAATGGATTTTGCCATCATAAAAAAGGGTTCAACACGAGGACTTCCCAGGAGGTCACCCATCCTAGTACTACTCTCTCCCAAGCACGCTTAACTGCATAGTTTGGACTCGCACGGATTTCGGCCGCGAAAAAGGGGTGCAACACGAGGACTTCCCAGGAGGTCACCCTTCCAAGTACTACTCTCGCCCAAGCACGCTTAACTGCATAGTTTGGACTCGCACGGATTTCGGCCGCGAAAAAGGGGTGCAACACGAGGACTTCCCAGGAGGTCACCCATCCTAGTACTACTCTCGCCCAAGCACGCTTAACTGCATAGTTTGGACTCGCACGGATTTTGGCCTCGAAAAAGGGGTGCAACACGAGGACTTCCCAGGAGGTCACCCATCCTAGTACTACTCTCGCCCAAGCACGCTTAACTGCGGAGTTCTGATGGAATCCGGTGCATTAGTGCTGGTATGATCGCACCCGATAGGGAGATCGCGATCAATGCATATATTGGCATCCATACGGATCTCATCATAAAAATCCTGGAGAGCAATACGATGACTGAACAAACCGTACTCATCGTGCTTAATTGAGGAGTTTACACTCCAATGGATTTTGCCATCATAAAAAAGGGTTCAACACGAGGACTTCCTAGGAGGTCACCCATCCTAGTACTACTCTCTCCCAAGCACGCTTAACTGCATAGTTTGGACTCGCACGGATTTCGGCCGCGAAAAAGGGGTGCAACACGAGGACTTCCCAGGAGGTCACCCTTCCAAGTACTACTCTCGCCCAAGCACGCTTAACTGCATAGTTTGGACTCGCACGGATTTCGGCCGCGAAAAAGGGGTGCAACACGAGGACTTCCCAGGAGGTCACCCATCCTAGTACTACTCTCGCCCAAGCACGCTTAACTGCATAGTTTGGACTCGCACGGATTTTGGCCTCGAAAAAGGGGTGCAACACGAGGACTTCCCAGGAGGTCACCCATCCTAGTACTACTCTCGCCCAAGCACGCTTAACTGCATAGTTTGGACTCGCACGGATTTCGGCCGCGAAAAAGGGGTGCAACACGAGGACTTCCCAGGAGGTCACCCTTCCAAGTACTACTCTCGCCCAAGCACGCTTAACTGCATAGTTTGGACTCGCACGGATTTCGGCCGCGAAAAAGGGGTGCAACACGAGGACTTCCCAGGAGGTCACCCATCCTAGTACTACTCTCGCCCAAGCACGCTTAACTGCATAGTTTGGACTCGCACGGATTTTGGCCGCGAAAAAGGGGTGCAACACGAGGACTTCCCAGGAGGTCACCCATCCTAGTACTACTCTCGCCCAAGCACGCTTAACTGCGGAGTTCTGATGGGATCCGGTGCATTAGTGCTGGTATGATCGCACCCGATAGGGAGATCGCGATCAATGCATATATTGGCATCCATACGGATCTCATCATAAAAATCCTGGAGAGCAATACGATGACTGAACAAACCGTACTCATCGTGCTTAATTGAGGAGTTTACACTCCAATGGATTTTGCCATCATAAAAAGGGGTGCAACACGAGGACTTCCCAGGAGGTCACCCATCCAAGTACTACTCTCTCCCAAGCACGCTTAACTGCATAGTTTGGACTCGCACGGATTTCGGCCGCGAAAAAGGGGTGCAACACGAGGACTTCCCAGGAGGTCACCCATCATAGTACTACTCTCGCCCAAGCACGCTTAACTGCGGAGTTCTGATGGGATCCGGTGCATTAGTGCTGGTATGATCGCACCCGATAGGGAGATCGCGATCAATGCATATATTGGCATCCATACGGATCTCATCATAAAAATCCTGGAGAGCAATACGATGACTGAACAAACCGTACTCATCGTGCTTAATTGAGGAGTTTACACTCCAATGGATTTTGCCATCATAAAAAGGGGTGCAACACGAGGACTTCCCAGGAGGTCACCCATCCAAGTACTACTCTCTCCCAAGCACGCTTAACTGCATAGTTTGGACTCGCACGGATTTCGGCCGCGAAAAAGGGGTGCAACACGAGGACTTCCCAGGAGGTCACCCATCATAGTACTACTCTCGCCCAAGCACGCTTAACTGCGGAGTTCTGATGGGATCCGGTGCATTAGTGCTGGTATGATCGCACCCGATAGGGAGATCGCGATCAATGCATATATTGGCATCCATACGGATCTCATCATAAAAATCCTGGAGAGCAATACGATGACTGAACAAACCGTACTCATCGTGCTTAATTGAGGAGTTTACACTCCAATGGATTTTGCCATCATAAAAAGGGGTGCAACACGAGGACTTCCCAGGAGGTCACCCATCCTGGTACTACTCTCGCCCAAGCACGCTTAACTGCGGAGTTCTGATGGAATCCGGTGCATTAGTGCTGGTATGATCGCACCCGATAGGGAGATCGCGATCAATGCATATATTGGCATCCATACGGATCTCATCATAAAAATCCTGGAGAGCAATACGATGACTGAACAAACCGTACTCATCGTGCTTAATTGAGGAGTTTACACTCCAATGGATTTTGCCATCATAAAAAGGGGTGCAACACGAGGACTTCCCAGGAGGTCACCCATCCTAGTACTACTCTCGCCCAAGCACGCTTAACTGCATAGTTTGGACTCGCACGGATTTCGGCCGCGAAAAAGGGGTGCAACACGAGGACTTCCCAGGAGGTCACCCATCCTAGTACTACTCTCGCCCAAGCACGCTTAACTGCGGAGTTCTGATGGAATCCGGTGCATTAGTGCTGGTATGATCGCACCCGATAGGGAGATCGCGATCAATGCATATATTGGCATCCATACGGATCTCATCATAAAAATCCTGGAGAGCAATACGATGACTGAACAAACCGTACTCATCGTGCTTAATTGAGGAGTTTACACTCCAATGGATTTTGCCATCATAAAAAGGGGTGCAACACGAGGACTTCCCAGGAGGTCACCCATCCTAGTACTACTCTCGCCCAAGCACGCTTAACTGCATAGTTTGGACTCGCACGGATTTCGGCCGCGAAAAAGGGGTGCAACACGAGGACTTCCCAGGAGGTCACCCATCCTAGTACTACTCTCGCCCAAGCACGCTTAACTGCGGAGTTCTGATGGAATCCGGTGCATTAGTGCTGGTATGATCGCACCCGATAGGGAGATCGCGATCAATGCATATATTGGCATCCATACGGATCTCATCATAAAAATCCTGGAGAGCAATACGATGACTGAACAAACCGTACTCATCGTGCTTAATTGAGGAGTTTACACTCCAATGGATTTTGTCATCATAAAAAGGGGTGCAACACAAGGACTTCCCAGGAGGTCACCCATCCAAGTACTACTCTCTCCCAAGCACGCTTAACTGCATAGTTTGGACTCGCACGGATTTCGGCCGCGAAAAAGGGGTGCAACACGAGGACTTCCCAGGAGGTCACCCATCCTAGTACTACTCTCGCCCAAGCACGCTTAACTGCATAGTTTGGACTCGCACGGATTTCGGCCGCGAAAAAGGGGTGCAACACGAGGACTTCCCAGGAGGTCACCCATCCTAGTACTACTCTCGCCCAAGCACGCTTAGCTGCGGAGTTCTGATGGGATCCGGTGCATTAGTGCTGGTATGATCGCACCCGATAGGGAGATCGCGATCAATGCATATATTGGCATCCATACGGATCTCATCATAAAAATCCTGGAGAGCAATACGATGACTGAACAAACCGTACTCATCGTGCTTAATTGAGGAGTTTACACTCCAATGGATTTTGCCATCATAAAAAAGGGTTCAACACGAGGACTTCCCAGGAGGTCACCCATCCTAGTACTACTCTCTCCCAAGCACGCTTAACTGCATAGTTTGGACTCGCACGGATTTCGGCCGCGAAAAAGGGGTGCAACACGAGGACTTCCCAGGAGGTCACCCTTCCAAGTACTACTCTCGCCCAAGCACGCTTAACTGCATAGTTTGGACTCGCACGGATTTCGGCCGCGAAAAAGGGGTGCAACACGAGGACTTCCCAGGAGGTCACCCATCCTAGTACTACTCTCGCCCAAGCACGCTTAACTGCATAGTTTGGACTCGCACGGATTTTGGCCTCGAAAAAGGGGTGCAACACGAGGACTTCCCAGGAGGTCACCCATCCTAGTACTACTCTCGCCCAAGCACGCTTAACTGCATAGTTTGGACTCGCACGGATTTCGGCCGCGAAAAAGGGGTGCAACACGAGGACTTCCCAGGAGGTCACCCATCCTAGTACTACTCTCGCCCAAGCACGCTTAGCTGCGGAGTTCTGATGGGATCCGGTGCATTAGTGCTGGTATGATCGCACCCGATAGGGAGATCGCGATCAATGCATATATTGGCATCCATACGGATCTCATCATAAAAATCCTGGAGAGCAATACGATGACTGAACAAACCGTACTCATCGTGCTTAATTGAGGAGTTTACACTCCAATGGATTTTGCCATCATAAAAAAGGGTTCAACACGAGGACTTCCCAGGAGGTCACCCATCCTAGTACTACTCTCTCCCAAGCACGCTTAACTGCATAGTTTGGACTCGCACGGATTTCGGCCGCGAAAAAGGGGTGCAACACGAGGACTTCCCAGGAGGTCACCCTTCCAAGTACTACTCTCGCCCAAGCACGCTTAACTGCATAGTTTGGACTCGCACGGATTTCGGCCGCGAAAAAGGGGTGCAACACGAGGACTTCCCAGGAGGTCACCCATCCTAGTACTACTCTCGCCCAAGCACGCTTAACTGCATAGTTTGGACTCGCACGGATTTTGGCCTCGAAAAAGGGGTGCAACACGAGGACTTCCCAGGAGGTCACCCATCCTAGTACTACTCTCGCCCAAGCACGCTTAACTGCGGAGTTCTGATGGAATCCGGTGCATTAGTGCTGGTATGATCGCACCCGATAGGGAGATCGCGATCAATGCATATATTGGCATCCATACGGATCTCATCATAAAAATCCTGGAGAGCAATACGATGACTGAACAAACCGTACTCATCGTGCTTAATTGAGGAGTTTACACTCCAATGGATTTTGCCATCATAAAAAAGGGTTCAACACGAGGACTTCCTAGGAGGTCACCCATCCTAGTACTACTCTCTCCCAAGCACGCTTAACTGCATAGTTTGGACTCGCACGGATTTCGGCCGCGAAAAAGGGGTGCAACACGAGGACTTCCCAGGAGGTCACCCTTCCAAGTACTACTCTCGCCCAAGCACGCTTAACTGCATAGTTTGGACTCGCACGGATTTCGGCCGCGAAAAAGGGGTGCAACACGAGGACTTCCCAGGAGGTCACCCATCCTAGTACTACTCTCGCCCAAGCACGCTTAACTGCATAGTTTGGACTCGCACGGATTTTGGCCTCGAAAAAGGGGTGCAACACGAGGACTTCCCAGGAGGTCACCCATCCTAGTACTACTCTCGCCCAAGCACGCTTAACTGCATAGTTTGGACTCGCACGGATTTCGGCCGCGAAAAAGGGGTGCAACACGAGGACTTCCCAGGAGGTCACCCTTCCAAGTACTACTCTCGCCCAAGCACGCTTAACTGCATAGTTTGGACTCGCACGGATTTCGGCCGCGAAAAAGGGGTGCAACACGAGGACTTCCCAGGAGGTCACCCATCCTAGTACTACTCTCGCCCAAGCACGCTTAACTGCATAGTTTGGACTCGCACGGATTTTGGCCGCGAAAAAGGGGTGCAACACGAGGACTTCCCAGGAGGTCACCCATCCTAGTACTACTCTCGCCCAAGCACGCTTAACTGCGGAGTTCTGATGGGATCCGGTGCATTAGTGCTGGTATGATCGCACCCGATAGGGAGATCGCGATCAATGCATATATTGGCATCCATACGGATCTCATCATAAAAATCCTGGAGAGCAATACGATGACTGAACAAACCGTACTCATCGTGCTTAATTGAGGAGTTTACACTCCAATGGATTTTGCCATCATAAAAAGGGGTGCAACACGAGGACTTCCCAGGAGGTCACCCATCCAAGTACTACTCTCTCCCAAGCACGCTTAACTGCATAGTTTGGACTCGCACGGATTTCGGCCGCGAAAAAGGGGTGCAACACGAGGACTTCCCAGGAGGTCACCCATCATAGTACTACTCTCGCCCAAGCACGCTTAACTGCGGAGTTCTGATGGGATCCGGTGCATTAGTGCTGGTATGATCGCACCCGATAGGGAGATCGCGATCAATGCATATATTGGCATCCATACGGATCTCATCATAAAAATCCTGGAGAGCAATACGATGACTGAACAAACCGTACTCATCGTGCTTAATTGAGGAGTTTACACTCCAATGGATTTTGCCATCATAAAAAGGGGTGCAACACGAGGACTTCCCAGGAGGTCACCCATCCAAGTACTACTCTCTCCCAAGCACGCTTAACTGCATAGTTTGGACTCGCACGGATTTCGGCCGCGAAAAAGGGGTGCAACACGAGGACTTCCCAGGAGGTCACCCATCATAGTACTACTCTCGCCCAAGCACGCTTAACTGCGGAGTTCTGATGGGATCCGGTGCATTAGTGCTGGTATGATCGCACCCGATAGGGAGATCGCGATCAATGCATATATTGGCATCCATACGGATCTCATCATAAAAATCCTGGAGAGCAATACGATGACTGAACAAACCGTACTCATCGTGCTTAATTGAGGAGTTTACACTCCAATGGATTTTGCCATCATAAAAAGGGGTGCAACACGAGGACTTCCCAGGAGGTCACCCATCCTGGTACTACTCTCGCCCAAGCACGCTTAACTGCGGAGTTCTGATGGAATCCGGTGCATTAGTGCTGGTATGATCGCACCCGATAGGGAGATCGCGATCAATGCATATATTGGCATCCATACGGATCTCATCATAAAAATCCTGGAGAGCAATACGATGACTGAACAAACCGTACTCATCGTGCTTAATTGAGGAGTTTACACTCCAATGGATTTTGCCATCATAAAAAGGGGTGCAACACGAGGACTTCCCAGGAGGTCACCCATCCTAGTACTACTCTCGCCCAAGCACGCTTAACTGCATAGTTTGGACTCGCACGGATTTCGGCCGCGAAAAAGGGGTGCAACACGAGGACTTCCCAGGAGGTCACCCATCCTAGTACTACTCTCGCCCAAGCACGCTTAACTGCGGAGTTCTGATGGAATCCGGTGCATTAGTGCTGGTATGATCGCACCCGATAGGGAGATCGCGATCAATGCATATATTGGCATCCATACGGATCTCATCATAAAAATCCTGGAGAGCAATACGATGACTGAACAAACCGTACTCATCGTGCTTAATTGAGGAGTTTACACTCCAATGGATTTTGCCATCATAAAAAGGGGTGCAACACGAGGACTTCCCAGGAGGTCACCCATCCTAGTACTACTCTCGCCCAAGCACGCTTAACTGCATAGTTTGGACTCGCACGGATTTCGGCCGCGAAAAAGGGGTGCAACACGAGGACTTCCCAGGAGGTCACCCATCCTAGTACTACTCTCGCCCAAGCACGCTTAACTGCGGAGTTCTGATGGAATCCGGTGCATTAGTGCTGGTATGATCGCACCCGATAGGGAGATCGCGATCAATGCATATATTGGCATCCATACGGATCTCATCATAAAAATCCTGGAGAGCAATACGATGACTGAACAAACCGTACTCATCGTGCTTAATTGAGGAGTTTACACTCCAATGGATTTTGTCATCATAAAAAGGGGTGCAACACAAGGACTTCCCAGGAGGTCACCCATCCAAGTACTACTCTCTCCCAAGCACGCTTAACTGCATAGTTTGGACTCGCACGGATTTCGGCCGCGAAAAAGGGGTGCAACACGAGGACTTCCCAGGAGGTCACCCATCCTAGTACTACTCTCGCCCAAGCACGCTTAACTGCATAGTTTGGACTCGCACGGATTTCGGCCGCGAAAAAGGGGTGCAACACGAGGACTTCCCAGGAGGTCACCCATCCTAGTACTACTCTCGCCCAAGCACGCTTAGCTGCGGAGTTCTGATGGGATCCGGTGCATTAGTGCTGGTATGATCGCACCCGATAGGGAGATCGCGATCAATGCATATATTGGCATCCATACGGATCTCATCATAAAAATCCTGGAGAGCAATACGATGACTGAACAAACCGTACTCATCGTGCTTAATTGAGGAGTTTACACTCCAATGGATTTTGCCATCATAAAAAAGGGTTCAACACGAGGACTTCCCAGGAGGTCACCCATCCTAGTACTACTCTCTCCCAAGCACGCTTAACTGCATAGTTTGGACTCGCACGGATTTCGGCCGCGAAAAAGGGGTGCAACACGAGGACTTCCCAGGAGGTCACCCTTCCAAGTACTACTCTCGCCCAAGCACGCTTAACTGCATAGTTTGGACTCGCACGGATTTCGGCCGCGAAAAAGGGGTGCAACACGAGGACTTCCCAGGAGGTCACCCATCCTAGTACTACTCTCGCCCAAGCACGCTTAACTGCATAGTTTGGACTCGCACGGATTTTGGCCTCGAAAAAGGGGTGCAACACGAGGACTTCCCAGGAGGTCACCCATCCTAGTACTACTCTCGCCCAAGCACGCTTAACTGCATAGTTTGGACTCGCACGGATTTCGGCCGCGAAAAAGGGGTGCAACACGAGGACTTCCCAGGAGGTCACCCTTCCAAGTACTACTCTCGCCCAAGCACGCTTAACTGCATAGTTTGGACTCGCACGGATTTCGGCCGCGAAAAAGGGGTGCAACACGAGGACTTCCCAGGAGGTCACCCATCCTAGTACTACTCTCGCCCAAGCACGCTTAACTGCATAGTTTGGACTCGCACGGATTTCGGCCGCGAAAAAGGGGTGCAACACGAGGACTTCCCAGGAGGTCACCCATCCTAGTACTACTCTCGCCCAAGCACGCTTAACTGCGGAGTTCTGATGGGATCCGGTGCATTAGTGCTGGTATGATCGCACCCGATAGGGAGATCGCGATCAATGCATATATTGGCATCCATACGGATCTCATCATAAAAATCCTGGAGAGCAATACGATGACTGAACAAACCGTACTCATCGTGCTTAATTGAGGAGTTTACACTCCAATGGATTTTGCCATCATAAAAAAGGGTTCAACACGAGGACTTCCCAGGAGGTCACCCATCCTAGTACTACTCTCTCCCAAGCACGCTTAACTGCATAGTTTGGACTCGCACGGATTTCGGCCGCGAAAAAGGGGTGCAACACGAGGACTTCCCAGGAGGTCACCCTTCCAAGTACTACTCTCGCCCAAGCACGCTTAACTGCATAGTTTGGACTCGCACGGATTTCGGCCGCGAAAAAGGGGTGCAACACGAGGACTTCCCAGGAGGTCACCCATCCTAGTACTACTCTCGCCCAAGCACGCTTAACTGCATAGTTTGGACTCGCACGGATTTTGGCTTCGAAAAAGGGGTGCAACACGAGGACTTCCCAGGAGGTCACCCATCCTAGTACTACTCTCGCCCAAGCACGCTTAACTGCATAGTTTGGACTCGCACGGATTTCGGCCGCGAAAAAGGGGTGCAACACGAGGACTTCCCAGGAGGTCACCCTTCCAAGTACTACTCTCGCCCAAGCACGCTTAACTGCATAGTTTGGACTCGCACGGATTTCGGACGCGAAAAAGGGGTGCAACACGAGGACTTCCCAGGAGGTCACCCATCCTAGTACTACTCTCGCCCAAGCACGCTTAACTGCATAGTTTGGACTCGCACGGATTTCGGCCGCGAAAAAGGGGTGCAACACGAGGACTTCCCAGGAGGTCACCCATCCTAGTACTACTCTCGCCCAAGCACGCTTAACTGCGGAGTTCTGATGGGATCCGGTGCATTAGTGCTGGTATGATCGCACCCGATAGGGAGATCGCGATCAATGCATATATTGGCATCCATACGGATCTCATCATAAAAATCCTGGAGAGCAATACGATGACTGAACAAACCGTACTCATCGTGCTTAATTGAGGAGTTTACACTCCAATGGATTTTGCCATCATAAAAAGGGGTGCAACACGAGGACTTCCCAGGAGGTCACCCATCCAAGTACTACTCTCTCCCAAGCACGCTTAACTGCATAGTTTGGACTCGCACGGATTTCGGCCGCGAAAAAGGGGTGCAACACGAGGACTTCCCAGGAGGTCACCCATCATAGTACTACTCTCGCCCAAGCACGCTTAACTGCGGAGTTCTGATGGGATCCGGTGCATTAGTGCTGGTATGATCGCACCCGATAGGGAGATCGCGATCAATGCATATATTGGCATCCATACGGATCTCATCATAAAAATCCTGGAGAGCAATACGATGACTGAACAAACCGTACTCATCGTGCTTAATTGAGGAGTTTACACTCCAATGGATTTTGCCATCATAAAAAGGGGTGCAACACGAGGACTTCCCAGGAGGTCACCCATCCTAGTACTACTCTCGCCCAAGCACGCTTAACTGCATAGTTTGGACTCGCACGGATTTCGGCCGCGAAAAAGGGGTGCAACACGAGGACTTCCCAGGAGGTCACCCATCCTAGTACTACTCTCGCCCAAGCACGCTTAGCTGCGGAGTTCTGATGGGATCCGGTGCATTAGTGCTGGTATGATCGCACCCGATAGGGAGATCGCGATCAATGCATATATTGGCATCCATACGGATCTCATCATAAAAATCCTGGAGAGCAATACGATGACTGAACAAACCGTACTCATCGTGCTTAATTGAGGAGTTTACACTCCAATGGATTTTGCCATCATAAAAAAGGGTTCAACACGAGGACTTCCCAGGAGGTCACCCATCCTAGTACTACTCTCTCCCAAGCACGCTTAACTGCATAGTTTGGACTCGCACGGATTTCGGCCGCGAAAAAGGGGTGCAACACGAGGACTTCCCAGGAGGTCACCCTTCCAAGTACTACTCTCGCCCAAGCACGCTTAACTGCATAGTTTGGACTCGCACGGATTTCGGCCGCGAAAAAGGGGTGCAACACGAGGACTTCCCAGGAGGTCACCCATCCTAGTACTACTCTCGCCCAAGCACGCTTAACTGCATAGTTTGGACTCGCACGGATTTTGGCCTCGAAAAAGGGGTGCAACACGAGGACTTCCCAGGAGGTCACCCATCCTAGTACTACTCTCGCCCAAGCACGCTTAACTGCATAGTTTGGACTCGCACGGATTTCGGCCGCGAAAAAGGGGTGCAACACGAGGACTTCCCAGGAGGTCACCCTTCCAAGTACTACTCTCGCCCAAGCACGCTTAACTGCATAGTTTGGACTCGCACGGATTTCGGCCGCGAAAAAGGGGTGCAACACGAGGACTTCCCAGGAGGTCACCCATCCTAGTACTACTCTCGCCCAAGCACGCTTAACTGCATAGTTTGGACTCGCACGGATTTCGGCCGCAAAAAAGGGGTGCAACACGAGGACTTCCCAGGAGGTCACCCATCCTAGTACTACTCTCGCCCAAGCACGCTTAACTGCGGAGTTCTGATGGGATCCGGTGCATTAGTGCTGGTATGATCGCACCCGATAGGGAGATCGCGATCAATGCATATATTGGCATCCATACGGATCTCATCATAAAAATCCTGGAGAGCAATACGATGACTGAACAAACCGTACTCATCGTGCTTAATTGAGGAGTTTACACTCCAATGGATTTTGCCATCATAAAAAGGGGTGCAACACGAGGACTTCCCAGGAGGTCACCCATCCAAGTACTACTCTCTCCCAAGCACGCTTAACTGCATAGTTTGGACTCGCACGGATTTCGGCCGCGAAAAAGGGGTGCAACACGAGGACTTCCCAGGAGGTCACCCATCATAGTACTACTCTCGCCCAAGCACGCTTAACTGCGGAGTTCTGATGGGATCCGGTGCATTAGTGCTGGTATGATCGCACCCGATAGGGAGATCGCGATCAATGCATATATTGGCATCCATACGGATCTCATCATAAAAATCCTGGAGAGCAATACGATGACTGAACAAACCGTACTCATCGTGCTTAATTGAGGAGTTTACACTCCAATGGATTTTGCCATCATAAAAAGGGGTGCAACACGAGGACTTCCCAGGAGGTCACCCATCCTAGTACTACTCTCGCCCAAGCACGCTTAACTGCATAGTTTGGACTCGCACGGATTTCGGCCGCGAAAAAGGGGTGCAACACGAGGACTTCCCAGGAGGTCACCCATCCTAGTACTACTCTCGCCCAAGCACGCTTAGCTGCGGAGTTCTGATGGGATCCGGTGCATTAGTGCTGGTATGATCGCACCCGATAGGGAGATCGCGATCAATGCATATATTGGCATCCATACGGATCTCATCATAAAAATCCTGGAGAGCAATACGATGACTGAACAAACCGTACTCATCGTGCTTAATTGAGGAGTTTACACTCCAATGGATTTTGCCATCATAAAAAAGGGTTCAACACGAGGACTTCCCAGGAGGTCACCCATCCTAGTACTACTCTCTCCCAAGCACGCTTAACTGCATAGTTTGGACTCGCACGGATTTCGGCCGCGAAAAAGGGGTGCAACACGAGGACTTCCCAGGAGGTCACCCTTCCAAGTACTACTCTCGCCCAAGCACGCTTAACTGCATAGTTTGGACTCGCACGGATTTCGGCCGCGAAAAAGGGGTGCAACACGAGGACTTCCCAGGAGGTCACCCATCCTAGTACTACTCTCGCCCAAGCACGCTTAACTGCATAGTTTGGACTCGCACGGATTTTGGCCTCGAAAAAGGGGTGCAACACGAGGACTTCCCAGGAGGTCACCCATCCTAGTACTACTCTCGCCCAAGCACGCTTAACTGCATAGTTTGGACTCGCACGGATTTCGGCCGCGAAAAAGGGGTGCAACACGAGGACTTCCCAGGAGGTCACCCTTCCAAGTACTACTCTCGCCCAAGCACGCTTAACTGCATAGTTTGGACTCGCACGGATTTCGGCCGCGAAAAAGGGGTGCAACACGAGGACTTCCCAGGAGGTCACCCATCCTAGTACTACTCTCGCCCAAGCACGCTTAACTGCATAGTTTGGACTCGCACGGATTTCGGCCGCGAAAAAGGGGTGCAACACGAGGACTTCCCAGGAGGTCACCCATCCTAGTACTACTCTCGCCCAAGCACGCTTAACTGCGGAGTTCTGATGGGATCCGGTGCATTAGTGCTGGTATGATCGCACCCGATAGGGAGATCGCGATCAATGCATATATTGGCATCCATACGGATCTCATCATAAAAATCCTGGAGAGCAATACGATGACTGAACAAACCGTACTCATCGTGCTTAATTGAGGAGTTTACACTCCAATGGATTTTGCCATCATAAAAAAGGGTTCAACACGAGGACTTCCCAGGAGGTCACCCATCCTAGTACTACTCTCTCCCAAGCACGCTTAACTGCATAGTTTGGACTCGCACGGATTTCGGCCGCGAAAAAGGGGTGCAACACGAGGACTTCCCAGGAGGTCACCCTTCCAAGTACTACTCTCGCCCAAGCACGCTTAACTGCATAGTTTGGACTCGCACGGATTTCGGCCGCGAAAAAGGGGTGCAACACGAGGACTTCCCAGGAGGTCACCCATCCTAGTACTACTCTCGCCCAAGCACGCTTAACTGCATAGTTTGGACTCGCACGGATTTTGGCCTCGAAAAAGGGGTGCAACACGAGGACTTCCCAGGAGGTCACCCATCCTAGTACTACTCTCGCCCAAGCACGCTTAACTGCATAGTTTGGACTCGCACGGATTTCGGCCGCGAAAAAGGGGTGCAACACGAGGACTTCCCAGGAGGTCACCCTTCCAAGTACTACTCTCGCCCAAGCACGCTTAACTGCATAGTTTGGACTCGCACGGATTTCGGCCGCGAAAAAGGGGTGCAACACGAGGACTTCCCAGGAGGTCACCCATCCTAGTACTACTCTCGCCCAAGCACGCTTAACTGCATAGTTTGGACTCGCACGGATTTCGGCCGCGAAAAAGGGGTGCAACACGAGGACTTCCCAGGAGGTCACCCATCCTAGTACTACTCTCGCCCAAGCACGCTTAACTGCGGAGTTCTGATGGGATCCGGTGCATTAGTGCTGGTATGATCGCACCCGATAGGGAGATCGCGATCAATGCATATATTGGCATCCATACGGATCTCATCATAAAAATCCTGGAGAGCAATACGATGACTGAACAAACCGTACTCATCGTGCTTAATTGAGGAGTTTACACTCCAATGGATTTTGCCATCATAAAAAAGGGTTCAACACGAGGACTTCCCAGGAGGTCACCCATCCTAGTACTACTCTCTCCCAAGCACGCTTAACTGCATAGTTTGGACTCGCACGGATTTCGGCCGCGAAAAAGGGGTGCAACACGAGGACTTCCCAGGAGGTCACCCTTCCAAGTACTACTCTCGCCCAAGCACGCTTAACTGCATAGTTTGGACTCGCACGGATTTCGGCCGCGAAAAAGGGGTGCAACACGAGGACTTCCCAGGAGGTCACCCATCCTAGTACTACTCTCGCCCAAGCACGCTTAACTGCATAGTTTGGACTCGCACGGATTTTGGCCTCGAAAAAGGGGTGCAACACGAGGACTTCCCAGGAGGTCACCCATCCTAGTACTACTCTCGCCCAAGCACGCTTAACTGCATAGTTTGGACTCGCACGGATTTCGGCCGCGAAAAAGGGGTGCAACACGAGGACTTCCCAGGAGGTCACCCTTCCAAGTACTACTCTCGCCCAAGCACGCTTAACTGCATAGTTTGGACTCGCACGGATTTCGGCCGCGAAAAAGGGGTGCAACACGAGGACTTCCCAGGAGGTCACCCATCCTAGTACTACTCTCGCCCAAGCACGCTTAACTGCATAGTTTGGACTCGCACGGATTTCGGCCGCGAAAAAGGGGTGCAACACGAGGACTTCCCAGGAGGTCACCCATCCTAGTACTACTCTCGCCCAAGCACGCTTAACTGCGGAGTTCTGATGGGATCCGGTGCATTAGTGCTGGTATGATCGCACCCGATAGGGAGATCGCGATCAATGCATATATTGGCATCCATACGGATCTCATCATAAAAATCCTGGAGAGCAATACGATGACTGAACAAACCGTACTCATCGTGCTTAATTGAGGAGTTTACACTCCAATGGATTTTGCCATCATAAAAAGGGGTGCAACACGAGGACTTCCCAGGAGGTCACCCATCCAAGTACTACTCTCTCCCAAGCACGCTTAACTGCATAGTTTGGACTCGCACGGATTTCGGCCGCGAAAAAGGGGTGCAACACGAGGACTTCCCAGGAGGTCACCCATCATAGTACTACTCTCGCCCAAGCACGCTTATCTGCGGAGTTCTGATGGGATCCGGTGCATTAGTGCTGGTATGATCGCACCCGATAGGGAGATCGCGATCAATGCATATATTGGCATCCATACGGATCTCATCATAAAAATCCTGGAGAGCAATACGATGACTGAACAAACCGTACTCATCGTGCTTAATTGAGGAGTTTACACTCCAATGGATTTTGCCATCATAAAAAGGGGTGCAACACGAGGACTTCCCAGGAGGTCACCCATCCTAGTACTACTCTCGCCCAAGCACGCTTAACTGCATAGTTTGGACTCGCACGGATTTCGGCCGCGAAAAAGGGGTGCAACACGAGGACTTCCCAGGAGGTCACCCATCCTAGTACTACTCTCGCCCAAGCACGCTTAACTGCGGAGTTCTGATGGAATCCGGTGCATTAGTGCTGGTATGATCGCACCCGATAGGGAGATCGCGATCAATGCATATATTGGCATCCATACGGATCTCATCATAAAAATCCTGGAGAGCAATACGATGACTGAACAAACCGTACTCATCGTGCTTAATTGAGGAGTTTACACTCCAATGGATTTTGTCATCATAAAAAGGGGTGCAACACAAGGACTTCCCAGGAGGTCACCCATCCAAGTACTACTCTCTCCCAAGCACGCTTAACTGCATAGTTTGGACTCGCACGGATTTCGGCCGCGAAAAAGGGGTGCAACACGAGGACTTCCCAGGAGGTCACCCATCCTAGTACTACTCTCGCCCAAGCACGCTTAACTGCATAGTTTGGACTCGCACGGATTTCGGCCGCGAAAAAGGGGTGCAACACGAGGACTTCCCAGGAGGTCACCCATCCTAGTACTACTCTCGCCCAAGCACGCTTAGCTGCGGAGTTCTGATGGGATCCGGTGCATTAGTGCTGGTATGATCGCACCCGATAGGGAGATCGCGATCAATGCATATATTGGCATCCATACGGATCTCATCATAAAAATCCTGGAGAGCAATACGATGACTGAACAAACCGTACTCATCGTGCTTAATTGAGGAGTTTACACTCCAATGGATTTTGCCATCATAAAAAAGGGTTCAACACGAGGACTTCCCAGGAGGTCACCCATCCTAGTACTACTCTCTCCCAAGCACGCTTAACTGCATAGTTTGGACTCGCACGGATTTCGGCCGCGAAAAAGGGGTGCAACACGAGGACTTCCCAGGAGGTCACCCTTCCAAGTACTACTCTCGCCCAAGCACGCTTAACTGCATAGTTTGGACTCGCACGGATTTCGGCCGCGAAAAAGGGGTGCAACACGAGGACTTCCCAGGAGGTCACCCATCCTAGTACTACTCTCGCCCAAGCACGCTTAACTGCATAGTTTGGACTCGCACGGATTTCGGCCGCGAAAAAGGGGTGCAACACGAGGACTTCCCAGGAGGTCACCCTTCCAAGTACTACTCTCGCCCAAGCACGCTTAACTGCATAGTTTGGACTCGCACGGATTTCGGCCGCGAAAAAGGGGTGCAACACGAGGACTTCCCAGGAGGTCACCCATCCTAGTACTACTCTCGCCCAAGCACGCTTAACTGCATAGTTTGGACTCGCACGGATTTTGGCCTCGAAAAAGGGGTGCAACACGAGGACTTCCCAGGAGGTCACCCATCCTAGTACTACTCTCGCCCAAGCACGCTTAACTGCATAGTTTGGACTCGCACGGATTTCGGCCGCGAAAAAGGGGTGCAACACGAGGACTTCCCAGGAGGTCACCCTTCCAAGTACTACTCTCGCCCAAGCACGCTTAACTGCATAGTTTGGACTCGCACGGATTTCGGCCGCGAAAAAGGGGTGCAACACGAGGACTTCCCAGGAGGTCACCCATCCTAGTACTACTCTCGCCCAAGCACGCTTAACTGCATAGTTTGGACTCGCACGGATTTCGGCCGCGAAAAAGGGGTGCAACACGAGGACTTCCCAGGAGGTCACCCATCCTAGTACTACTCTCGCCCAAGCACGCTTAACTGCGGAGTTCTGATGGGATCCGGTGCATTAGTGCTGGTATGATCGCACCCGATAGGGAGATCGCGATCAATGCATATATTGGCATCCATACGGATCTCATCATAAAAATCCTGGAGAGCAATACGATGACTGAACAAACCGTACTCATCGTGCTTAATTGAGGAGTTTACACTCCAATGGATTTTGCCATCATAAAAAAGGGTTCAACACGAGGACTTCCCAGGAGGTCACCCATCCTAGTACTACTCTCTCCCAAGCACGCTTAACTGCATAGTTTGGACTCGCACGGATTTCGGCCGCGAAAAAGGGGTGCAACACGAGGACTTCCCAGGAGGTCACCCTTCCAAGTACTACTCTCGCCCAAGCACGCTTAACTGCATAGTTTGGACTCGCACGGATTTCGGCCGCGAAAAAGGGGTGCAACACGAGGACTTCCCAGGAGGTCACCCATCCTAGTACTACTCTCGCCCAAGCACGCTTAACTGCATAGTTTGGACTCGCACGGATTTTGGCCTCGAAAAAGGGGTGCAACACGAGGACTTCCCAGGAGGTCACCCATCCTAGTACTACTCTCGCCCAAGCACGCTTAACTGCATAGTTTGGACTCGCACGGATTTCGGCCGCGAAAAAGGGGTGCAACACGAGGACTTCCCAGGAGGTCACCCTTCCAAGTACTACTCTCGCCCAAGCACGCTTAACTGCATAGTTTGGACTCGCACGGATTTCGGCCGCGAAAAAGGGGTGCAACACGAGGACTTCCCAGGAGGTCACCCATCCTAGTACTACTCTCGCCCAAGCACGCTTAACTGCATAGTTTGGACTCGCACGGATTTCGGCCGCGAAAAAGGGGTGCAACACGAGGACTTCCCAGGAGGTCACCCATCCTAGTACTACTCTCGCCCAAGCACGCTTAACTGCGGAGTTCTGATGGGATCCGGTGCATTAGTGCTGGTATGATCGCACCCGATAGGGAGATCGCGATCAATGCATATATTGGCATCCATACGGATCTCATCATAAAAATCCTGGAGAGCAATACGATGACTGAACAAACCGTACTCATCGTGCTTAATTGAGGAGTTTACACTCCAATGGATTTTGCCATCATAAAAAGGGGTGCAACACGAGGACTTCCCAGGAGGTCACCCATCCAAGTACTACTCTCTCCCAAGCACGCTTAACTGCATAGTTTGGACTCGCACGGATTTTGGCCGCGAAAAAGGGGTGCAACACGAGGACTTCCCAGGAGGTCACCCATCATAGTACTACTCTCGCCCAAGCACGCTTAACTGCGGAGTTCTGATGGGATCCGGTGCATTAGTGCTGGTATGATCGCACCCGATAGGGAGATCGCGATCAATGCATATATTGGCATCCATACGGATCTCATCATAAAAATCCTGGAGAGCAATACGATGACTGAACAAACCGTACTCATCGTGCTTAATTGAGGAGTTTACACTCCAATGGATTTTGCCATCATAAAAAGGGGTGCAACACGAGGACTTCCCAGGAGGTCACCCATCCTAGTACTACTCTCGCCCAAGCACGCTTAACTGCATAGTTTGGACTCGCACGGATTTCGGCCGCGAAAAAGGGGTGCAACACGAGGACTTCCCAGGAGGTCACCCATCCTAGTACTACTCTCGCCCAAGCACGCTTAACTGCGGAGTTCTGATGGAATCCGGTGCATTAGTGCTGGTATGATCGCACCCGATAGGGAGATCGCGATCAATGCATATATTGGCATCCATACGGATCTCATCATAAAAATCCTGGAGAGCAATACGATGACTGAACAAACCGTACTCATCGTGCTTAATTGAGGAGTTTACACTCCAATGGATTTTGTCATCATAAAAAGGGGTGCAACACAAGGACTTCCCAGGAGGTCACCCATCCAAGTACTACTCTCTCCCAAGCACGCTTAACTGCATAGTTTGGACTCGCACGGATTTCGGCCGCGAAAAAGGGGTGCAACACGAGGACTTCCCAGGAGGTCACCCATCCTAGTACTACTCTCGCCCAAGCACGCTTAACTGCATAGTTTGGACTCGCACGGATTTCGGCCGCGAAAAAGGGGTGCAACACGAGGACTTCCCAGGAGGTCACCCATCCTAGTACTACTCTCGCCCAAGCACGCTTAGCTGCGGAGTTCTGATGGGATCCGGTGCATTAGTGCTGGTATGATCGCACCCGATAGGGAGATCGCGATCAATGCATATATTGGCATCCATACGGATCTCATCATAAAAATCCTGGAGAGCAATACGATGACTGAACAAACCGTACTCATCGTGCTTAATTGAGGAGTTTACACTCCAATGGATTTTGCCATCATAAAAAAGGGTTCAACACGAGGACTTCCCAGGAGGTCACCCATCCTAGTACTACTCTCTCCCAAGCACGCTTAACTGCATAGTTTGGACTCGCACGGATTTCGGCCGCGAAAAAGGGGTGCAACACGAGGACTTCCCAGGAGGTCACCCTTCCAAGTACTACTCTCGCCCAAGCACGCTTAACTGCATAGTTTGGACTCGCACGGATTTCGGCCGCGAAAAAGGGGTGCAACACGAGGACTTCCCAGGAGGTCACCCATCCTAGTACTACTCTCGCCCAAGCACGCTTAACTGCATAGTTTGGACTCGCACGGATTTTGGCCTCGAAAAAGGGGTGCAACACGAGGACTTCCCAGGAGGTCACCCATCCTAGTACTACTCTCGCCCAAGCACGCTTAACTGCATAGTTTGGACTCGCACGGATTTCGGCCGCGAAAAAGGGGTGCAACACGAGGACTTCCCAGGAGGTCACCCTTCCAAGTACTACTCTCGCCCAAGCACGCTTAACTGCATAGTTTGGACTCGCACGGATTTCGGCCGCGAAAAAGGGGTGCAACACGAGGACTTCCCAGGAGGTCACCCATCCTAGTACTACTCTCGCCCAAGCACGCTTAACTGCATAGTTTGGACTCGCACGGATTTCGGCCGCGAAAAAGGGGTGCAACACGAGGACTTCCCAGGAGGTCACCCATCCTAGTACTACTCTCGCCCAAGCACGCTTAACTGCGGAGTTCTGATGGGATCCGGTGCATTAGTGCTGGTATGATCGCACCCGATAGGGAGATCGCGATCAATGCATATATTGGCATCCATACGGATCTCATCATAAAAATCCTGGAGAGCAATACGATGACTGAACAAACCGTACTCATCGTGCTTAATTGAGGAGTTTACACTCCAATGGATTTTGCCATCATAAAAAAGGGTTCAACACGAGGACTTCCCAGGAGGTCACCCATCCTAGTACTACTCTCTCCCAAGCACGCTTAACTGCATAGTTTGGACTCGCACGGATTTCGGCCGCGAAAAAGGGGTGCAACACGAGGACTTCCCAGGAGGTCACCCTTCCAAGTACTACTCTCGCCCAAGCACGCTTAACTGCATAGTTTGGACTCGCACGGATTTCGGCCGCGAAAAAGGGGTGCAACACGAGGACTTCCCAGGAGGTCACCCATCCTAGTACTACTCTCGCCCAAGCACGCTTAGCTGCGGAGTTCTGATGGGATCCGGTGCATTAGTGCTGGTATGATCGCACCCGATAGGGAGATCGCGATCAATGCATATATTGGCATCCATACGGATCTCATCATAAAAATCCTGGAGAGCAATACGATGACTGAACAAACCGTACTCATCGTGCTTAATTGAGGAGTTTACACTCCAATGGATTTTGCCATCATAAAAAAGGGTTCAACACGAGGACTTCCCAGGAGGTCACCCATCCTAGTACTACTCTCTCCCAAGCACGCTTAACTGCATAGTTTGGACTCGCACGGATTTCGGCCGCGAAAAAGGGGTGCAACACGAGGACTTCCCAGGAGGTCACCCTTCCAAGTACTACTCTCGCCCAAGCACGCTTAACTGCATAGTTTGGACTCGCACGGATTTCGGCCGCGAAAAAGGGGTGCAACACGAGGACTTCCCAGGAGGTCACCCATCCTAGTACTACTCTCGCCCAAGCACGCTTAACTGCATAGTTTGGACTCGCACGGATTTCGGCCGCGAAAAAGGGGTGCAACACGAGGACTTCCCAGGAGGTCACCCTTCCAAGTACTACTCTCGCCCAAGCACGCTTAACTGCATAGTTTGGACTCGCACGGATTTCGGCCGCGAAAAAGGGGTGCAACACGAGGACTTCCCAGGAGGTCACCCATCCTAGTACTACTCTCGCCCAAGCACGCTTAACTGCATAGTTTGGACTCGCACGGATTTTGGCCTCGAAAAAGGGGTGCAACACGAGGACTTCCCAGGAGGTCACCCATCCTAGTACTACTCTCGCCCAAGCACGCTTAACTGCATAGTTTGGACTCGCACGGATTTCGGCCGCGAAAAAGGGGTGCAACACGAGGACTTCCCAGGAGGTCACCCTTCCAAGTACTACTCTCGCCCAAGCACGCTTAACTGCATAGTTTGGACTCGCACGGATTTCGGCCGCGAAAAAGGGGTGCAACACGAGGACTTCCCAGGAGGTCACCCATCCTAGTACTACTCTCGCCCAAGCACGCTTAACTGCATAGTTTGGACTCGCACGGATTTCGGCCGCGAAAAAGGGGTGCAACACGAGGACTTCCCAGGAGGTCACCCATCCTAGTACTACTCTCGCCCAAGCACGCTTAACTGCATAGTTTGGACTCGCACGGATTTTGGCCTCGAAAAAGGGGTGCAACACGAGGACTTCCCAGGAGGTCACCCATCCTAGTACTACTCTCGCCCAAGCACGCTTAACTGCATAGTTTGGACTCGCACGGATTTCGGCCGCGAAAAAGGGGTGCAACACGAGGACTTCCCAGGAGGTCACCCTTCCAAGTACTACTCTCGCCCAAGCACGCTTAACTGCATAGTTTGGACTCGCACGGATTTCGGCCGCGAAAAAGGGGTGCAACACGAGGACTTCCCAGGAGGTCACCCATCCTAGTACTACTCTCGCCCAAGCACGCTTAACTGCATAGTTTGGACTCGCACGGATTTCGGCCGCGAAAAAGGGGTGCAACACGAGGACTTCCCAGGAGGTCACCCATCCTAGTACTACTCTCGCCCAAGCACGCTTAACTGCGGAGTTCTGATGGGATCCGGTGCATTAGTGCTGGTATGATCGCACCCGATAGGGAGATCGCGATCAATGCATATATTGGCATCCATACGGATCTCATCATAAAAATCCTGGAGAGCAATACGATGACTGAACAAACCGTACTCATCGTGCTTAATTGAGGAGTTTACACTCCAATGGATTTTGCCATCATAAAAAAGGGTTCAACACGAGGACTTCCCAGGAGGTCACCCATCCTAGTACTACTCTCTCCCAAGCACGCTTAACTGCATAGTTTGGACTCGCACGGATTTCGGCCGCGAAAAAGGGGTGCAACACGAGGACTTCCCAGGAGGTCACCCTTCCAAGTACTACTCTCGCCCAAGCACGCTTAACTGCATAGTTTGGACTCGCACGGATTTCGGCCGCGAAAAAGGGGTGCAACACGAGGACTTCCCAGGAGGTCACCCATCCTAGTACTACTCTCGCCCAAGCACGCTTAGCTGCGGAGTTCTGATGGGATCCGGTGCATTAGTGCTGGTATGATCGCACCCGATAGGGAGATCGCGATCAATGCATATATTGGCATCCATACGGATCTCATCATAAAAATCCTGGAGAGCAATACGATGACTGAACAAACCGTACTCATCGTGCTTAATTGAGGAGTTTACACTCCAATGGATTTTGCCATCATAAAAAAGGGTTCAACACGAGGACTTCCCAGGAGGTCACCCATCCTAGTACTACTCTCTCCCAAGCACGCTTAACTGCATAGTTTGGACTCGCACGGATTTCGGCCGCGAAAAAGGGGTGCAACACGAGGACTTCCCAGGAGGTCACCCTTCCAAGTACTACTCTCGCCCAAGCACGCTTAACTGCATAGTTTGGACTCGCACGGATTTCGGCCGCGAAAAAGGGGTGCAACACGAGGACTTCCCAGGAGGTCACCCATCCTAGTACTACTCTCGCCCAAGCACGCTTAACTGCATAGTTTGGACTCGCACGGATTTCGGCCGCGAAAAAGGGGTGCAACACGAGGACTTCCCAGGAGGTCACCCTTCCAAGTACTACTCTCGCCCAAGCACGCTTAACTGCATAGTTTGGACTCGCACGGATTTCGGCCGCGAAAAAGGGGTGCAACACGAGGACTTCCCAGGAGGTCACCCATCCTAGTACTACTCTCGCCCAAGCACGCTTAACTGCATAGTTTGGACTCGCACGGATTTTGGCCTCGAAAAAGGGGTGCAACACGAGGACTTCCCAGGAGGTCACCCATCCTAGTACTACTCTCGCCCAAGCACGCTTAACTGCATAGTTTGGACTCGCACGGATTTCGGCCGCGAAAAAGGGGTGCAACACGAGGACTTCCCAGGAGGTCACCCTTCCAAGTACTACTCTCGCCCAAGCACGCTTAACTGCATAGTTTGGACTCGCACGGATTTCGGCCGCGAAAAAGGGGTGCAACACGAGGACTTCCCAGGAGGTCACCCATCCTAGTACTACTCTCGCCCAAGCACGCTTAACTGCATAGTTTGGACTCGCACGGATTTCGGCCGCGAAAAAGGGGTGCAACACGAGGACTTCCCAGGAGGTCACCCATCCTAGTACTACTCTCGCCCAAGCACGCTTAACTGCGGAGTTCTGATGGGATCCGGTGCATTAGTGCTGGTATGATCGCACCCGATAGGGAGATCGCGATCAATGCATATATTGGCATCCATACGGATCTCATCATAAAAATCCTGGAGAGCAATACGATGACTGAACAAACCGTACTCATCGTGCTTAATTGAGGAGTTTACACTCCAATGGATTTTGCCATCATAAAAAAGGGTTCAACACGAGGACTTCCCAGGAGGTCACCCATCCTAGTACTACTCTCTCCCAAGCACGCTTAACTGCATAGTTTGGACTCGCACGGATTTCGGCCGCGAAAAAGGGGTGCAACACGAGGACTTCCCAGGAGGTCACCCTTCCAAGTACTACTCTCGCCCAAGCACGCTTAACTGCATAGTTTGGACTCGCACGGATTTCGGCCGCGAAAAAGGGGTGCAACACGAGGACTTCCCAGGAGGTCACCCATCCTAGTACTACTCTCGCCCAAGCACGCTTAACTGCATAGTTTGGACTCGCACGGATTTCGGCCGCGAAAAAGGGGTGCAACACGAGGACTTCCCAGGAGGTCACCCATCCTAGTACTACTCTCGCCCAAGCACGCTTAACTGCATAGTTTGGACTCGCACGGATTTCGGCCGCGAAAAAGGGGTGCAACACGAGGACTTCCCAGGAGGTCACCCATCCTAGTACTACTCTCGCCCAAGCACGCTTAACTGCGGAGTTCTGATGGGATCCGGTGCATTAGTGCTGGTATGATCGCACCCGATAGGGAGATCGCGATCAATGCATATATTGGCATCCATACGGATCTCATCATAAAAATCCTGGAGAGCAATACGATGACTGAACAAACCGTACTCATCGTGCTTAATTGAGGAGTTTACACTCCAATGGATTTTGCCATCATAAAAAAGGGTTCAACACGAGGACTTCCCAGGAGGTCACCCATCCTAGTACTACTCTCTCCCAAGCACGCTTAACTGCATAGTTTGGACTCGCACGGATTTCGGCCGCGAAAAAGGGGTGCAACACGAGGACTTCCCAGGAGGTCACCCTTCCAAGTACTACTCTCGCCCAAGCACGCTTAACTGCATAGTTTGGACTCGCACGGATTTCGGCCGCGAAAAAGGGGTGCAACACGAGGACTTCCCAGGAGGTCACCCATCCTAGTACTACTCTCGCCCAAGCACGCTTAGCTGCGGAGTTCTGATGGGATCCGGTGCATTAGTGCTGGTATGATCGCACCCGATAGGGAGATCGCGATCAATGCATATATTGGCATCCATACGGATCTCATCATAAAAATCCTGGAGAGCAATACGATGACTGAACAAACCGTACTCATCGTGCTTAATTGAGGAGTTTACACTCCAATGGATTTTGCCATCATAAAAAAGGGTTCAACACGAGGACTTCCCAGGAGGTCACCCATCCTAGTACTACTCTCTCCCAAGCACGCTTAACTGCATAGTTTGGACTCGCACGGATTTCGGCCGCGAAAAAGGGGTGCAACACGAGGACTTCCCAGGAGGTCACCCTTCCAAGTACTACTCTCGCCCAAGCACGCTTAACTGCATAGTTTGGACTCGCACGGATTTCGGCCGCGAAAAAGGGGTGCAACACGAGGACTTCCCAGGAGGTCACCCATCCTAGTACTACTCTCGCCCAAGCACGCTTAACTGCATAGTTTGGACTCGCACGGATTTCGGCCGCGAAAAAGGGGTGCAACACGAGGACTTCCCAGGAGGTCACCCTTCCAAGTACTACTCTCGCCCAAGCACGCTTAACTGCATAGTTTGGACTCGCACGGATTTCGGCCGCGAAAAAGGGGTGCAACACGAGGACTTCCCAGGAGGTCACCCATCCTAGTACTACTCTCGCCCAAGCACGCTTAACTGCATAGTTTGGACTCGCACGGATTTTGGCCTCGAAAAAGGGGTGCAACACGAGGACTTCCCAGGAGGTCACCCATCCTAGTACTACTCTCGCCCAAGCACGCTTAACTGCATAGTTTGGACTCGCACGGATTTCGGCCGCGAAAAAGGGGTGCAACACGAGGACTTCCCAGGAGGTCACCCTTCCAAGTACTACTCTCGCCCAAGCACGCTTAACTGCATAGTTTGGACTCGCACGGATTTCGGCCGCGAAAAAGGGGTGCAACACGAGGACTTCCCAGGAGGTCACCCATCCTAGTACTACTCTCGCCCAAGCACGCTTAACTGCATAGTTTGGACTCGCACGGATTTCGGCCGCGAAAAAGGGGTGCAACACGAGGACTTCCCAGGAGGTCACCCATCCTAGTACTACTCTCGCCCAAGCACGCTTAACTGCGGAGTTCTGATGGGATCCGGTGCATTAGTGCTGGTATGATCGCACCCGATAGGGAGATCGCGATCAATGCATATATTGGCATCCATACGGATCTCATCATAAAAATCCTGGAGAGCAATACGATGACTGAACAAACCGTACTCATCGTGCTTAATTGAGGAGTTTACACTCCAATGGATTTTGCCATCATAAAAAAGGGTTCAACACGAGGACTTCCCAGGAGGTCACCCATCCTAGTACTACTCTCTCCCAAGCACGCTTAACTGCATAGTTTGGACTCGCACGGATTTCGGCCGCGAAAAAGGGGTGCAACACGAGGACTTCCCAGGAGGTCACCCTTCCAAGTACTACTCTCGCCCAAGCACGCTTAACTGCATAGTTTGGACTCGCACGGATTTTGGCCTCGAAAAAGGGGTGCAACACGAGGACTTCCCAGGAGGTCACCCATCCTAGTACTACTCTCGCCCAAGCACGCTTAACTGCATAGTTTGGACTCGCACGGTTTTGGGCCTCGAAAAAGGGGTGCAACACGAGGACTTCCCAGGAGGTCACCCATCCTAGTACTACTCTCGCCCAAGCACGCTTAACTGCATAGTTTGGACTCGCACGGATTTCGGCCGCGAAAAAGGGGTGCAACACGAGGACTTCCCAGGAGGTCACCCTTCCAAGTACTACTCTCGCCCAAGCACGCTTAACTGCATAGTTTGGACTCGCACGGATTTCGGCCGCGAAAAAGGGGTGCAACACGAGGACTTCCCAGGAGGTCACCCATCCTAGTACTACTCTCGCCCAAGCACGCTTAACTGCATAGTTTGGACTCGCACGGATTTCGGCCGCGAAAAAGGGGTGCAACACGAGGACTTCCCAGGAGGTCACCCATCCTAGTACTACTCTCGCCCAAGCACGCTTAACTGCGGAGTTCTGATGGGATCCGGTGCATTAGTGCTGGTATGATCGCACCCGATAGGGAGATCGCGATCAATGCATATATTGGCATCCATACGGATCTCATCATAAAAATCCTGGAGAGCAATACGATGACTGAACAAACCGTACTCATCGTGCTTAATTGAGGAGTTTACACTCCAATGGATTTTGCCATCATAAAAAGGGGTGCAACACGAGGACTTCCCAGGAGGTCACCCATCCAAGTACTACTCTCTCCCAAGCACGCTTAACTGCATAGTTTGGACTCGCACGGATTTTGGCCGCGAAAAAGGGGTGCAACACGAGGACTTCCCAGGAGGTCACCCATCATAGTACTACTCTCGCCCAAGCACGCTTAACTGCGGAGTTCTGATGGGATCCGGTGCATTAGTGCTGGTATGATCGCACCCGATAGGGAGATCGCGATCAATGCATATATTGGCATCCATACGGATCTCATCATAAAAATCCTGGAGAGCAATACGATGACTGAACAAACCGTACTCATCGTGCTTAATTGAGGAGTTTACACTCCAATGGATTTTGCCATCATAAAAAGGGGTGCAACACGAGGACTTCCCAGGAGGTCACCCATCCTAGTACTACTCTCGCCCAAGCACGCTTAACTGCATAGTTTGGACTCGCACGGATTTCGGCCGCGAAAAAGGGGTGCAACACGAGGACTTCCCAGGAGGTCACCCATCCTAGTACTACTCTCGCCCAAGCACGCTTAACTGCGGAGTTCTGATGGAATCCGGTGCATTAGTGCTGGTATGATCGCACCCGATAGGGAGATCGCGATCAATGCATATATTGGCATCCATACGGATCTCATCATAAAAATCCTGGAGAGCAATACGATGACTGAACAAACCGTACTCATCGTGCTTAATTGAGGAGTTTACACTCCAATGGATTTTGTCATCATAAAAAGGGGTGCAACACAAGGACTTCCCAGGAGGTCACCCATCCAAGTACTACTCTCTCCCAAGCACGCTTAACTGCATAGTTTGGACTCGCACGGATTTCGGCCGCGAAAAAGGGGTGCAACACGAGGACTTCCCAGGAGGTCACCCATCCTAGTACTACTCTCGCCCAAGCACGCTTAACTGCATAGTTTGGACTCGCACGGATTTCGGCCGCGAAAAAGGGGTGCAACACGAGGACTTCCCAGGAGGTCACCCATCCTAGTACTACTCTCGCCCAAGCACGCTTAGCTGCGGAGTTCTGATGGGATCCGGTGCATTAGTGCTGGTATGATCGCACCCGATAGGGAGATCGCGATCAATGCATATATTGGCATCCATACGGATCTCATCATAAAAATCCTGGAGAGCAATACGATGACTGAACAAACCGTACTCATCGTGCTTAATTGAGGAGTTTACACTCCAATGGATTTTGCCATCATAAAAAAGGGTTCAACACGAGGACTTCCCAGGAGGTCACCCATCCTAGTACTACTCTCTCCCAAGCACGCTTAACTGCATAGTTTGGACTCGCACGGATTTCGGCCGCGAAAAAGGGGTGCAACACGAGGACTTCCCAGGAGGTCACCCTTCCAAGTACTACTCTCGCCCAAGCACGCTTAACTGCATAGTTTGGACTCGCACGGATTTCGGCTGCGAAAAAGGGGTGCAACACGAGGACTTCCCAGGAGGTCACCCATCCTAGTACTACTCTCGCCCAAGCACGCTTAACTGCATAGTTTGGACTCGCACGGATTTCGGCCGCGAAAAAGGGGTGCAACACGAGGACTTCCCAGGAGGTCACCCTTCCAAGTACTACTCTCGCCCAAGCACGCTTAACTGCATAGTTTGGACTCGCACGGATTTCGGCCGCGAAAAAGGGGTGCAACACGAGGACTTCCCAGGAGGTCACCCATCCTAGTACTACTCTCGCCCAAGCACGCTTAACTGCATAGTTTGGACTCGCACGGATTTTGGCCTCGAAAAAGGGGTGCAACACGAGGACTTCCCAGGAGGTCACCCATCCTAGTACTACTCTCGCCCAAGCACGCTTAACTGCATAGTTTGGACTCGCACGGATTTCGGCCGCGAAAAAGGGGTGCAACACGAGGACTTCCCAGGAGGTCACCCATCCTAGTACTACTCTCGCCCAAGCACGCTTAACTGCATAGTTTGGACTCGCACGGATTTTGGCCTCGAAAAAGGGGTGCAACACGAGGACTTCCCAGGAGGTCACCCATCCTAGTACTACTCTCGCCCAAGCACGCTTAACTGCATAGTTTGGACTCGCACGGATTTCGGCCGCGAAAAAGGGGTGCAACACGAGGACTTCCCAGGAGGTCACCCTTCCAAGTACTACTCTCGCCCAAGCACGCTTAACTGCATAGTTTGGACTCGCACGGATTTCGGCCGCGAAAAAGGGGTGCAACACGAGGACTTCCCAGGAGGTCACCCATCCTAGTACTACTCTCGCCCAAGCACGCTTAACTGCATAGTTTGGACTCGCACGGATTTCGGCCGCGAAAAAGGGGTGCAACACGAGGACTTCCCAGGAGGTCACCCTTCCAAGTACTACTCTCGCCCAAGCACGCTTAACTGCATAGTTTGGACTCGCACGGATTTCGGCCGCGAAAAAGGGGTGCAACACGAGGACTTCCCAGGAGGTCACCCATCCTAGTACTACTCTCGCCCAAGCACGCTTAACTGCATAGTTTGGACTCGCACGGATTTTGGCCTCGAAAAAGGGGTGCAACACGAGGACTTCCCAGGAGGTCACCCATCCTAGTACTACTCTCGCCCAAGCACGCTTAACTGCATAGTTTGGACTCGCACGGATTTCGGCCGCGAAAAAGGGGTGCAACACGAGGACTTCCCAGGAGGTCACCCTTCCAAGTACTACTCTCGCCCAAGCACGCTTAACTGCATAGTTTGGACTCGCACGGATTTCGGCCGCGAAAAAGGGGTGCAACACGAGGACTTCCCAGGAGGTCACCCATCCTAGTACTACTCTCGCCCAAGCACGCTTAACTGCATAGTTTGGACTCGCACGGATTTCGGCCGCGAAAAAGGGGTGCAACACGAGGACTTCCCAGGAGGTCACCCATCCTAGTACTACTCTCGCCCAAGCACGCTTAACTGCGGAGTTCTGATGGGATCCGGTGCATTAGTGCTGGTATGATCGCACCCGATAGGGAGATCGCGATCAATGCATATATTGGCATCCATACGGATCTCATCATAAAAATCCTGGAGAGCAATACGATGACTGAACAAACCGTACTCATCGTGCTTAATTGAGGAGTTTACACTCCAATGGATTTTGCCATCATAAAAAAGGGTTCAACACGAGGACTTCCCAGGAGGTCACCCATCCTAGTACTACTCTCTCCCAAGCACGCTTAACTGCATAGTTTGGACTCGCACGGATTTCGGCCGCGAAAAAGGGGTGCAACACGAGGACTTCCCAGGAGGTCACCCTTCCAAGTACTACTCTCGCCCAAGCACGCTTAACTGCATAGTTTGGACTCGCACGGATTTCGGCCGCGAAAAAGGGGTGCAACACGAGGACTTCCCAGGAGGTCACCCATCCTAGTACTACTCTCGCCCAAGCACGCTTAACTGCATAGTTTGGACTCGCACGGATTTTGGCCTCGAAAAAGGGGTGCAACACGAGGACTTCCCAGGAGGTCACCCATCCTAGTACTACTCTCGCCCAAGCACGCTTAACTGCATAGTTTGGACTCGCACGGATTTCGGCCGCGAAAAAGGGGTGCAACACGAGGACTTCCCAGGAGGTCACCCTTCCAAGTACTACTCTCGCCCAAGCACGCTTAACTGCATAGTTTGGACTCGCACGGATTTCGGCCGCGAAAAAGGGGTGCAACACGAGGACTTCCCAGGAGGTCACCCATCCTAGTACTACTCTCGCCCAAGCACGCTTAACTGCATAGTTTGGACTCGCACGGATTTCGGCCGCGAAAAAGGGGTGCAACACGAGGACTTCCCAGGAGGTCACCCATCCTAGTACTACTCTCGCCCAAGCACGCTTAACTGCGGAGTTCTGATGGGATCCGGTGCATTAGTGCTGGTATGATCGCACCCGATAGGGAGATCGCGATCAATGCATATATTGGCATCCATACGGATCTCATCATAAAAATCCTGGAGAGCAATACGATGACTGAACAAACCGTACTCATCGTGCTTAATTGAGGAGTTTACACTCCAATGGATTTTGCCATCATAAAAAGGGGTGCAACACGAGGACTTCCCAGGAGGTCACCCATCCAAGTACTACTCTCTCCCAAGCACGCTTAACTGCATAGTTTGGACTCGCACGGATTTTGGCCGCGAAAAAGGGGTGCAACACGAGGACTTCCCAGGAGGTCACCCATCATAGTACTACTCTCGCCCAAGCACGCTTAACTGCGGAGTTCTGATGGGATCCGGTGCATTAGTGCTGGTATGATCGCACCCGATAGGGAGATCGCGATCAATGCATATATTGGCATCCATACGGATCTCATCATAAAAATCCTGGAGAGCAATACGATGACTGAACAAACCGTACTCATCGTGCTTAATTGAGGAGTTTACACTCCAATGGATTTTGCCATCATAAAAAGGGGTGCAACACGAGGACTTCCCAGGAGGTCACCCATCCTAGTACTACTCTCGCCCAAGCACGCTTAACTGCATAGTTTGGACTCGCACGGATTTCGGCCGCGAAAAAGGGGTGCAACACGAGGACTTCCCAGGAGGTCACCCATCCTAGTACTACTCTCGCCCAAGCACGCTTAACTGCGGAGTTCTGATGGAATCCGGTGCATTAGTGCTGGTATGATCGCACCCGATAGGGAGATCGCGATCAATGCATATATTGGCATCCATACGGATCTCATCATAAAAATCCTGGAGAGCAATACGATGACTGAACAAACCGTACTCATCGTGCTTAATTGAGGAGTTTACACTCCAATGGATTTTGTCATCATAAAAAGGGGTGCAACACAAGGACTTCCCAGGAGGTCACCCATCCAAGTACTACTCTCTCCCAAGCACGCTTAACTGCATAGTTTGGACTCGCACGGATTTCGGCCGCGAAAAAGGGGTGCAACACGAGGACTTCCCAGGAGGTCACCCATCCTAGTACTACTCTCGCCCAAGCACGCTTAACTGCATAGTTTGGACTCGCACGGATTTCGGCCGCGAAAAAGGGGTGCAACACGAGGACTTCCCAGGAGGTCACCCATCCTAGTACTACTCTCGCCCAAGCACGCTTAGCTGCGGAGTTCTGATGGGATCCGGTGCATTAGTGCTGGTATGATCGCACCCGATAGGGAGATCGCGATCAATGCATATATTGGCATCCATACGGATCTCATCATAAAAATCCTGGAGAGCAATACGATGACTGAACAAACCGTACTCATCGTGCTTAATTGAGGAGTTTACACTCCAATGGATTTTGCCATCATAAAAAAGGGTTCAACACGAGGACTTCCCAGGAGGTCACCCATCCTAGTACTACTCTCTCCCAAGCACGCTTAACTGCATAGTTTGGACTCGCACGGATTTCGGCCGCGAAAAAGGGGTGCAACACGAGGACTTCCCAGGAGGTCACCCTTCCAAGTACTACTCTCGCCCAAGCACGCTTAACTGCATAGTTTGGACTCGCACGGATTTCGGCCGCGAAAAAGGGGTGCAACACGAGGACTTCCCAGGAGGTCACCCATCCTAGTACTACTCTCGCCCAAGCACGCTTAACTGCATAGTTTGGACTCGCACGGATTTCGGCCGCGAAAAAGGGGTGCAACACGAGGACTTCCCAGGAGGTCACCCTTCCAAGTACTACTCTCGCCCAAGCACGCTTAACTGCATAGTTTGGACTCGCACGGATTTCGGCCGCGAAAAAGGGGTGCAACACGAGGACTTCCCAGGAGGTCACCCATCCTAGTACTACTCTCGCCCAAGCACGCTTAACTGCATAGTTTGGACTCGCACGGATTTCGGCCGCGAAAAAGGGGTGCAACACGAGGACTTCCCAGGAGGTCACCCATCCTAGTACTACTCTCGCCCAAGCACGCTTAACTGCGGAGTTCTGATGGGATCCGGTGCATTAGTGCTGGTATGATCGCACCCGATAGGGAGATCGCGATCAATGCATATATTGGCATCCATACGGATCTCATCATAAAAATCCTGGAGAGCAATACGATGACTGAACAAACCGTACTCATCGTGCTTAATTGAGGAGTTTACACTCCAATGGATTTTGCCATCATAAAAAGGGGTGCAACACGAGGACTTCCCAGGAGGTCACCCATCCAAGTACTACTCTCTCCCAAGCACGCTTAACTGCATAGTTTGGACTCGCACGGATTTTGGCCGCGAAAAAGGGGTGCAACACGAGGACTTCCCAGGAGGTCACCCATCATAGTACTACTCTCGCCCAAGCACGCTTAACTGCGGAGTTCTGATGGGATCCGGTGCATTAGTGCTGGTATGATCGCACCCGATAGGGAGATCGCGATCAATGCATATATTGGCATCCATACGGATCTCATCATAAAAATCCTGGAGAGCAATACGATGACTGAACAAACCGTACTCATCGTGCTTAATTGAGGAGTTTACACTCCAATGGATTTTGCCATCATAAAAAGGGGTGCAACACGAGGACTTCCCAGGAGGTCACCCATCCTAGTACTACTCTCGCCCAAGCACGCTTAACTGCATAGTTTGGACTCGCACGGATTTCGGCCGCGAAAAAGGGGTGCAACACGAGGACTTCCCAGGAGGTCACCCATCCTAGTACTACTCTCGCCCAAGCACGCTTAACTGCGGAGTTCTGATGGAATCCGGTGCATTAGTGCTGGTATGATCGCACCCGATAGGGAGATCGCGATCAATGCATATATTGGCATCCATACGGATCTCATCATAAAAATCCTGGAGAGCAATACGATGACTGAACAAACCGTACTCATCGTGCTTAATTGAGGAGTTTACACTCCAATGGATTTTGTCATCATAAAAAGGGGTGCAACACAAGGACTTCCCAGGAGGTCACCCATCCAAGTACTACTCTCTCCCAAGCACGCTTAACTGCATAGTTTGGACTCGCACGGATTTCGGCCGCGAAAAAGGGGTGCAACACGAGGACTTCCCAGGAGGTCACCCATCCTAGTACTACTCTCGCCCAAGCACGCTTAACTGCATAGTTTGGACTCGCACGGATTTCGGCCGCGAAAAAGGGGTGCAACACGAGGACTTCCCAGGAGGTCACCCATCCTAGTACTACTCTCGCCCAAGCACGCTTAGCTGCGGAGTTCTGATGGGATCCGGTGCATTAGTGCTGGTATGATCGCACCCGATAGGGAGATCGCGATCAATGCATATATTGGCATCCATACGGATCTCATCATAAAAATCCTGGAGAGCAATACGATGACTGAACAAACCGTACTCATCGTGCTTAATTGAGGAGTTTACACTCCAATGGATTTTGCCATCATAAAAAAGGGTTCAACACGAGGACTTCCCAGGAGGTCACCCATCCTAGTACTACTCTCTCCCAAGCACGCTTAACTGCATAGTTTGGACTCGCACGGATTTCGGCCGCGAAAAAGGGGTGCAACACGAGGACTTCCCAGGAGGTCACCCTTCCAAGTACTACTCTCGCCCAAGCACGCTTAACTGCATAGTTTGGACTCGCACGGATTTCGGCCGCGAAAAAGGGGTGCAACACGAGGACTTCCCAGGAGGTCACCCATCCTAGTACTACTCTCGCCCAAGCACGCTTAACTGCATAGTTTGGACTCGCACGGATTTCGGCCGCGAAAAAGGGGTGCAACACGAGGACTTCCCAGGAGGTCACCCTTCCAAGTACTACTCTCGCCCAAGCACGCTTAACTGCATAGTTTGGACTCGCACGGATTTCGGCCGCGAAAAAGGGGTGCAACACGAGGACTTCCCAGGAGGTCACCCATCCTAGTACTACTCTCGCCCAAGCACGCTTAACTGCATAGTTTGGACTCGCACGGATTTTGGCCTCGAAAAAGGGGTGCAACACGAGGACTTCCCAGGAGGTCACCCATCCTAGTACTACTCTCGCCCAAGCACGCTTAACTGCATAGTTTGGACTCGCACGGATTTCGGCCGCGAAAAAGGGGTGCAACACGAGGACTTCCCAGGAGGTCACCCTTCCAAGTACTACTCTCGCCCAAGCACGCTTAACTGCATAGTTTGGACTCGCACGGATTTCGGCCGCGAAAAAGGGGTGCAACACGAGGACTTCCCAGGAGGTCACCCATCCTAGTACTACTCTCGCCCAAGCACGCTTAACTGCATAGTTTGGACTCGCACGGATTTCGGCCGCGAAAAAGGGGTGCAACACGAGGACTTCCCAGGAGGTCACCCATCCTAGTACTACTCTCGCCCAAGCACGCTTAACTGCGGAGTTCTGATGGGATCCGGTGCATTAGTGCTGGTATGATCGCACCCGATAGGGAGATCGCGATCAATGCATATATTGGCATCCATACGGATCTCATCATAAAAATCCTGGAGAGCAATACGATGACTGAACAAACCGTACTCATCGTGCTTAATTGAGGAGTTTACACTCCAATGGATTTTGCCATCATAAAAAAGGGTTCAACACGAGGACTTCCCAGGAGGTCACCCATCCTAGTACTACTCTCTCCCAAGCACGCTTAACTGCATAGTTTGGACTCGCACGGATTTCGGCCGCGAAAAAGGGGTGCAACACGAGGACTTCCCAGGAGGTCACCCTTCCAAGTACTACTCTCGCCCAAGCACGCTTAACTGCATAGTTTGGACTCGCACGGATTTCGGCCGCGAAAAAGGGGTGCAACACGAGGACTTCCCAGGAGGTCACCCATCCTAGTACTACTCTCGCCCAAGCACGCTTAACTGCATAGTTTGGACTCGCACGGATTTCGGCCGCGAAAAAGGGGTGCAACACGAGGACTTCCCAGGAGGTCACCCTTCCAAGTACTACTCTCGCCCAAGCACGCTTAACTGCATAGTTTGGACTCGCACGGATTTCGGCCGCGAAAAAGGGGTGCAACACGAGGACTTCCCAGGAGGTCACCCATCCTAGTACTACTCTCGCCCAAGCACGCTTAACTGCATAGTTTGGACTCGCACGGATTTCGGCCGCGAAAAAGGGGTGCAACACGAGGACTTCCCAGGAGGTCACCCATCCTAGTACTACTCTCGCCCAAGCACGCTTAACTGCGGAGTTCTGATGGGATCCGGTGCATTAGTGCTGGTATGATCGCACCCGATAGGGAGATCGCGATCAATGCATATATTGGCATCCATACGGATCTCATCATAAAAATCCTGGAGAGCAATACGATGACTGAACAAACCGTACTCATCGTGCTTAATTGAGGAGTTTACACTCCAATGGATTTTGCCATCATAAAAAGGGGTGCAACACGAGGACTTCCCAGGAGGTCACCCATCCAAGTACTACTCTCTCCCAAGCACGCTTAACTGCATAGTTTGGACTCGCACGGATTTCGGCCGCGAAAAAGGGGTGCAACACGAGGACTTCCCAGGAGGTCACCCATCATAGTACTACTCTCGCCCAAGCACGCTTAACTGCGGAGTTCTGATGGGATCCGGTGCATTAGTGCTGGTATGATCGCACCCGATAGGGAGATCGCGATCAATGCATATATTGGCATCCATACGGATCTCATCATAAAAATCCTGGAGAGCAATACGATGACTGAACAAACCGTACTCATCGTGCTTAATTGAGGAGTTTACACTCCAATGGATTTTGCCATCATAAAAAGGGGTGCAACACGAGGACTTCCCAGGAGGTCACCCATCCTAGTACTACTCTCGCCCAAGCACGCTTAACTGCATAGTTTGGACTCGCACGGATTTCGGCCGCGAAAAAGGGGTGCAACACGAGGACTTCCCAGGAGGTCACCCATCCTAGTACTACTCTCGCCCAAGCACGCTTAACTGCGGAGTTCTGATGGAATCCGGTGCATTAGTGCTGGTATGATCGCACCCGATAGGGAGATCGCGATCAATGCATATATTGGCATCCATACGGATCTCATCATAAAAATCCTGGAGAGCAATACGATGACTGAACAAACCGTACTCATCGTGCTTAATTGAGGAGTTTACACTCCAATGGATTTTGTCATCATAAAAAGGGGTGCAACACAAGGACTTCCCAGGAGGTCACCCATCCAAGTACTACTCTCTCCCAAGCACGCTTAACTGCATAGTTTGGACTCGCACGGATTTCGGCCGCGAAAAAGGGGTGCAACACGAGGACTTCCCAGGAGGTCACCCATCCTAGTACTACTCTCGCCCAAGCACGCTTAACTGCATAGTTTGGACTCGCACGGATTTCGGCCGCGAAAAAGGGGTGCAACACGAGGACTTCCCAGGAGGTCACCCATCCTAGTACTACTCTCGCCCAAGCACGCTTAGCTGCGGAGTTCTGATGGGATCCGGTGCATTAGTGCTGGTATGATCGCACCCGATAGGGAGATCGCGATCAATGCATATATTGGCATCCATACGGATCTCATCATAAAAATCCTGGAGAGCAATACGATGACTGAACAAACCGTACTCATCGTGCTTAATTGAGGAGTTTACACTCCAATGGATTTTGCCATCATAAAAAAGGGTTCAACACGAGGACTTCCCAGGAGGTCACCCATCCTAGTACTACTCTCTCCCAAGCACGCTTAACTGCATAGTTTGGACTCGCACGGATTTCGGCCGCGAAAAAGGGGTGCAACACGAGGACTTCCCAGGAGGTCACCCTTCCAAGTACTACTCTCGCCCAAGCACGCTTAACTGCATAGTTTGGACTCGCACGGATTTCGGCCGCGAAAAAGGGGTGCAACACGAGGACTTCCCAGGAGGTCACCCATCCTAGTACTACTCTCGCCCAAGCACGCTTAACTGCATAGTTTGGACTCGCACGGATTTTGGCCTCGAAAAAGGGGTGCAACACGAGGACTTCCCAGGAGGTCACCCATCCTAGTACTACTCTCGCCCAAGCACGCTTAACTGCATAGTTTGGACTCGCACGGATTTCGGCCGCGAAAAAGGGGTGCAACACGAGGACTTCCCAGGAGGTCACCCTTCCAAGTACTACTCTCGCCCAAGCACGCTTAACTGCATAGTTTGGACTCGCACGGATTTCGGCCGCGAAAAAGGGGTGCAACACGAGGACTTCCCAGGAGGTCACCCATCCTAGTACTACTCTCGCCCAAGCACGCTTAACTGCATAGTTTGGACTCGCACGGATTTCGGCCGCGAAAAAGGGGTGCAACACGAGGACTTCCCAGGAGGTCACCCATCCTAGTACTACTCTCGCCCAAGCACGCTTAACTGCGGAGTTCTGATGGGATCCGGTGCATTAGTGCTGGTATGATCGCACCCGATAGGGAGATCGCGATCAATGCATATATTGGCATCCATACGGATCTCATCATAAAAATCCTGGAGAGCAATACGATGACTGAACAAACCGTACTCATCGTGCTTAATTGAGGAGTTTACACTCCAATGGATTTTGTCATCATAAAAAGGGGTGCAACACAAGGACTTCCCAGGAGGTCACCCATCCAAGTACTACTCTCTCCCAAGCACGCTTAACTGCATAGTTTGGACTCGCACGGATTTCGGCCGCGAAAAAGGGGTGCAACACGAGGACTTCCCAGGAGGTCACCCATCCTAGTACTACTCTCGCCCAAGCACGCTTAACTGCATAGTTTGGACTCGCACGGATTTCGGCCGCGAAAAAGGGGTGCAACACGAGGACTTCCCAGGAGGTCACCCATCCTAGTACTACTCTCGCCCAAGCACGCTTAGCTGCGGAGTTCTGATGGGATCCGGTGCATTAGTGCTGGTATGATCGCACCCGATAGGGAGATCGCGATCAATGCATATATTGGCATCCATACGGATCTCATCATAAAAATCCTGGAGAGCAATACGATGACTGAACAAACCGTACTCATCGTGCTTAATTGAGGAGTTTACACTCCAATGGATTTTGCCATCATAAAAAAGGGTTCAACACGAGGACTTCCCAGGAGGTCACCCATCCTAGTACTACTCTCTCCCAAGCACGCTTAACTGCATAGTTTGGACTCGCACGGATTTCGGCCGCGAAAAAGGGGTGCAACACGAGGACTTCCCAGGAGGTCACCCTTCCAAGTACTACTCTCGCCCAAGCACGCTTAACTGCATAGTTTGGACTCGCACGGATTTCGGCCGCGAAAAAGGGGTGCAACACGAGGACTTCCCAGGAGGTCACCCATCCTAGTACTACTCTCGCCCAAGCACGCTTAACTGCATAGTTTGGACTCGCACGGATTTTGGCCTCGAAAAAGGGGTGCAACACGAGGACTTCCCAGGAGGTCACCCATCCTAGTACTACTCTCGCCCAAGCACGCTTAACTGCATAGTTTGGACTCGCACGGATTTCGGCCGCGAAAAAGGGGTGCAACACGAGGACTTCCCAGGAGGTCACCCTTCCAAGTACTACTCTCGCCCAAGCACGCTTAACTGCATAGTTTGGACTCGCACGGATTTCGGCCGCGAAAAAGGGGTGCAACACGAGGACTTCCCAGGAGGTCACCCATCCTAGTACTACTCTCGCCCAAGCACGCTTAACTGCATAGTTTGGACTCGCACGGATTTCGGCCGCGAAAAAGGGGTGCAACACGAGGACTTCCCAGGAGGTCACCCATCCTAGTACTACTCTCGCCCAAGCACGCTTAACTGCGGAGTTCTGATGGGATCCGGTGCATTAGTGCTGGTATGATCGCACCCGATAGGGAGATCGCGATCAATGCATATATTGGCATCCATACGGATCTCATCATAAAAATCCTGGAGAGCAATACGATGACTGAACAAACCGTACTCATCGTGCTTAATTGAGGAGTTTACACTCCAATGGATTTTGCCATCATAAAAAAGGGTTCAACACGAGGACTTCCCAGGAGGTCACCCATCCTAGTACTACTCTCTCCCAAGCACGCTTAACTGCATAGTTTGGACTCGCACGGATTTCGGCCGCGAAAAAGGGGTGCAACACGAGGACTTCCCAGGAGGTCACCCTTCCAAGTACTACTCTCGCCCAAGCACGCTTAACTGCATAGTTTGGACTCGCACGGATTTCGGCCGCGAAAAAGGGGTGCAACACGAGGACTTCCCAGGAGGTCACCCATCCTAGTACTACTCTCGCCCAAGCACGCTTAACTGCATAGTTTGGACTCGCACGGATTTTGGCCTCGAAAAAGGGGTGCAACACGAGGACTTCCCAGGAGGTCACCCATCCTAGTACTACTCTCGCCCAAGCACGCTTAACTGCATAGTTTGGACTCGCACGGATTTCGGCCGCGAAAAAGGGGTGCAACACGAGGACTTCCCAGGAGGTCACCCTTCCAAGTACTACTCTCGCCCAAGCACGCTTAACTGCATAGTTTGGACTCGCACGGATTTCGGCCGCGAAAAAGGGGTGCAACACGAGGACTTCCCAGGAGGTCACCCATCCTAGTACTACTCTCGCCCAAGCACGCTTAACTGCATAGTTTGGACTCGCACGGATTTCGGCCGCGAAAAAGGGGTGCAACACGAGGACTTCCCAGGAGGTCACCCATCCTAGTACTACTCTCGCCCAAGCACGCTTAACTGCGGAGTTCTGATGGGATCCGGTGCATTAGTGCTGGTATGATCGCACCCGATAGGGAGATCGCGATCAATGCATATATTGGCATCCATACGGATCTCATCATAAAAATCCTGGAGAGCAATACGATGACTGAACAAACCGTACTCATCGTGCTTAATTGAGGAGTTTACACTCCAATGGATTTTGCCATCATAAAAAGGGGTGCAACACGAGGACTTCCCAGGAGGTCACCCATCCAAGTACTACTCTCTCCCAAGCACGCTTAACTGCATAGTTTGGACTCGCACGGATTTCGGCCGCGAAAAAGGGGTGCAACACGAGGACTTCCCAGGAGGTCACCCATCATAGTACTACTCTCGCCCAAGCACGCTTAACTGCGGAGTTCTGATGGGATCCGGTGCATTAGTGCTGGTATGATCGCACCCGATAGGGAGATCGCGATCAATGCATATATTGGCATCCATACGGATCTCATCATAAAAATCCTGGAGAGCAATACGATGACTGAACAAACCGTACTCATCGTGCTTAATTGAGGAGTTTACACTCCAATGGATTTTGCCATCATAAAAAGGGGTGCAACACGAGGACTTCCCAGGAGGTCACCCATCCAAGTACTACTCTCTCCCAAGCACGCTTAACTGCATAGTTTGGACTCGCACGGATTTCGGCCGCGAAAAAGGGGTGCAACACGAGGACTTCCCAGGAGGTCACCCATCATAGTACTACTCTCGCCCAAGCACGCTTAACTGCGGAGTTCTGATGGGATCCGGTGCATTAGTGCTGGTATGATCGCACCCGATAGGGAGATCGCGATCAATGCATATATTGGCATCCATACGGATCTCATCATAAAAATCCTGGAGAGCAATACGATGACTGAACAAACCGTACTCATCGTGCTTAATTGAGGAGTTTACACTCCAATGGATTTTGCCATCATAAAAAGGGGTGCAACACGAGGACTTCCCAGGAGGTCACCCATCCTAGTACTACTCTCTCCCAAGCACGCTTAACTGCATAGTTTGGACTCGCACGGATTTCGGCCGCGAAAAAGGGGTGCAACACGAGGACTTCCCAGGAGGTCACCCATCCAAGTACTACTCTCTCCCAAGCACGCTTAACTGCATAGTTTGGACTCGCACGGATTTCGGCCGCGAAAAAGGGGTGCAACACGAGGACTTCCCAGGAGGTCACCCATCCTAGTACTACTCTCGCCCAAGCACGCTTAGCTGCGGAGTTCTGATGGGATCCGGTGCATTAGTGCTGGTATGATCGCACCCGATAGGGAGATCGCGATCAATGCATATATTGGCATCCATACGGATCTCATCATAAAAATCCTGGAGAGCAATACGATGACTGAACAAACCGTACTCATCGTGCTTAATTGAGGAGTTTACACTCCAATGGATTTTGCCATCATAAAAAGGGGTGCAACACGAGGACTTCCCAGGAGGTCACCCATCCTAGTACTACTCTCGCCCAAGCACGCTTAACTGCATAGTTTGGACTCGCACGGATTTCGGCCGCGAAAAAGGGGTGCAACACGAGGACTTCCCAGGAGGTCACCCATCCTAGTACTACTCTCGCCCAAGCACGCTTAACTGCGGAGTTCTGATGGAATCCGGTGCATTAGTGCTGGTATGATCGCACCCGATAGGGAGATCGCGATCAATGCATATATTGGCATCCATACGGATCTCATCATAAAAATCCTGGAGAGCAATACGATGACTGAACAAACCGTACTCATCGTGCTTAATTGAGGAGTTTACACTCCAATGGATTTTGTCATCATAAAAAGGGGTGCAACACAAGGACTTCCCAGGAGGTCACCCATCCAAGTACTACTCTCTCCCAAGCACGCTTAACTGCATAGTTTGGACTCGCACGGATTTCGGCCGCGAAAAAGGGGTGCAACACGAGGACTTCCCAGGAGGTCACCCATCCTAGTACTACTCTCGCCCAAGCACGCTTAACTGCATAGTTTGGACTCGCACGGATTTCGGCCGCGAAAAAGGGGTGCAACACGAGGACTTCCCAGGAGGTCACCCATCCTAGTACTACTCTCGCCCAAGCACGCTTAGCTGCGGAGTTCTGATGGGATCCGGTGCATTAGTGCTGGTATGATCGCACCCGATAGGGAGATCGCGATCAATGCATATATTGGCATCCATACGGATCTCATCATAAAAATCCTGGAGAGCAATACGATGACTGAACAAACCGTACTCATCGTGCTTAATTGAGGAGTTTACACTCCAATGGATTTTGCCATCATAAAAAAGGGTTCAACACGAGGACTTCCCAGGAGGTCACCCATCCTAGTACTACTCTCTCCCAAGCACGCTTAACTGCATAGTTTGGACTCGCACGGATTTCGGCCGCGAAAAAGGGGTGCAACACGAGGACTTCCCAGGAGGTCACCCTTCCAAGTACTACTCTCGCCCAAGCACGCTTAACTGCATAGTTTGGACTCGCACGGATTTCGGCCGCGAAAAAGGGGTGCAACACGAGGACTTCCCAGGAGGTCACCCATCCTAGTACTACTCTCGCCCAAGCACGCTTAACTGCATAGTTTGGACTCGCACGGATTTTGGCCTCGAAAAAGGGGTGCAACACGAGGACTTCCCAGGAGGTCACCCATCCTAGTACTACTCTCGCCCAAGCACGCTTAACTGCATAGTTTGGACTCGCACGGATTTCGGCCGCGAAAAAGGGGTGCAACACGAGGACTTCCCAGGAGGTCACCCTTCCAAGTACTACTCTCGCCCAAGCACGCTTAACTGCATAGTTTGGACTCGCACGGATTTCGGCCGCGAAAAAGGGGTGCAACACGAGGACTTCCCAGGAGGTCACCCATCCTAGTACTACTCTCGCCCAAGCACGCTTAACTGCATAGTTTGGACTCGCACGGATTTCGGCCGCGAAAAAGGGGTGCAACACGAGGACTTCCCAGGAGGTCACCCATCCTAGTACTACTCTCGCCCAAGCACGCTTAACTGCGGAGTTCTGATGGGATCCGGTGCATTAGTGCTGGTATGATCGCACCCGATAGGGAGATCGCGATCAATGCATATATTGGCATCCATACGGATCTCATCATAAAAATCCTGGAGAGCAATACGATGACTGAACAAACCGTACTCATCGTGCTTAATTGAGGAGTTTACACTCCAATGGATTTTGCCATCATAAAAAGGGGTGCAACACGAGGACTTCCCAGGAGGTCACCCATCCAAGTACTACTCTCTCCCAAGCACGCTTAACTGCATAGTTTGGACTCGCACGGATTTCGGCCGCGAAAAAGGGGTGCAACACGAGGACTTCCCAGGAGGTCACCCATCATAGTACTACTCTCGCCCAAGCACGCTTAACTGCGGAGTTCTGATGGGATCCGGTGCATTAGTGCTGGTATGATCGCACCCAATAGAGAGATCGCGATCAATGCATATATTGGCATCCATACGGATCTCATCATAAAAATCCTGGAGAGCAATACGATGACTGAACAAACCGTACTCATCGTGCTTAATTGAGGAGTTTACACTCCAATGGATTTTGCCATCATAAAAAGGGGTGCAACACGAGGACTTCCCAGGAGGTCACCCATCCAAGTACTACTCTCTCCCAAGCACGCTTAACTGCATAGTTTGGACTTGCACGGATTTCGGCCGCGAAAAAGGGGTGCAACACGAGGACTTCCCAGGAGGTCACCCATCATAGTACTACTCTCGCCCAAGCACGCTTAACTGCGGAGTTCTGATGGGATCCGGTGCATTAGTGCTGGTATGATCGCACCCGATAGGGAGATCGCGATCAATGCATATATTGGCATCCATACGGATCTCATCATAAAAATCCTGGAGAGCAATACGATGACTGAACAAACCGTACTCATCGTGCTTAATTGAGGAGTTTACACTCCAATGGATTTTGCCATCATAAAAAGGGGTGCAACACGAGGACTTCCCAGGAGGTCACCCATCCAAGTACTACTCTCTCCCAAGCACGCTTAACTGCATAGTTTGGACTCGCACGGATTTCGGCCGCGAAAAAGGGGTGCAACACGAGGACTTCCCAGGAGGTCACCCATCATAGTACTACTCTCGCCCAAGCACGCTTAACTGCGGAGTTCTGATGGGATCCGGTGCATTAGTGCTGGTATGATCGCACCCGATAGGGAGATCGCGATCAATGCATATATTGGCATCCATACGGATCTCATCATAAAAATCCTGGAGAGCAATACGATGACTGAACAAACCGTACTCATCGTGCTTAATTGAGGAGTTTACACTCCAATGGATTTTGCCATCATAAAAAGGGGTGCAACACGAGGACTTCCCAGGAGGTCACCCATCCAAGTACTACTCTCTCCCAAGCACGCTTAACTGCATAGTTTGGACTTGCACGGATTTCGGCCGCGAAAAAGGGGTGCAACACGAGGACTTCCCAGGAGGTCACCCATCATAGTACTACTCTCGCCCAAGCACGCTTAACTGCGGAGTTCTGATGGGATCCGGTGCATTAGTGCTGGTATGATCGCACCCGATAGGGAGATCGCGATCAATGCATATATTGGCATCCATACGGATCTCATCATAAAAATCCTGGAGAGCAATACGATGACTGAACAAACCGTACTCATCGTGCTTAATTGAGGAGTTTACACTCCAATGGATTTTGCCATCATAAAAAGGGGTGCAACACGAGGACTTCCCAGGAGGTCACCCATCCTAGTACTACTCTCTCCCAAGCACGCTTAACTGCATAGTTTGGACTCGCACGGATTTCGGCCGCGAAAAAGGGGTGCAACACGAGGACTTCCCAGGAGGTCACCCATCCAAGTACTACTCTCTCCCAAGCACGCTTAACTGCATAGTTTGGACTCGCACGGATTTCGGCCGCGAAAAAGGGGTGCAACACGAGGACTTCCCAGGAGGTCACCCATCCTAGTACTACTCTCGCCCAAGCACGCTTAACTGCATAGTTTGGACTCGCACGGATTTCGGCCGCGAAAAAGGGGTGCAACACGAGGACTTCCCAGGAGGTCACCCATCCTAGTACTACTCTCGCCCAAGCACGCTTAGCTGCGGAGTTCTGATGGGATCCGGTGCATTAGTGCTGGTATGATCGCACCCGATAGGGAGATCGCGATCAATGCATATATTGGCATCCATACGGATCTCATCATAAAAATCCTGGAGAGCAATACGATGACTGAACAAACCGTACTCATCGTGCTTAATTGAGGAGTTTACACTCCAATGGATTTTGCCATCATAAAAAAGGGTTCAACACGAGGACTTCCCAGGAGGTCACCCATCCTAGTACTACTCTCTCCCAAGCACGCTTAACTGCATAGTTTGGACTCGCACGGATTTCGGCCGCGAAAAAGGGGTGCAACACGAGGACTTCCCAGGAGGTCACCCTTCCAAGTACTACTCTCGCCCAAGCACGCTTAACTGCATAGTTTGGACTCGCACGGATTTCGGCCGCGAAAAAGGGGTGCAACACGAGGACTTCCCAGGAGGTCACCCATCCTAGTACTACTCTCGCCCAAGCACGCTTAACTGCATAGTTTGGACTCGCACGGATTTTGGCCTCGAAAAAGGGGTGCAACACGAGGACTTCCCAGGAGGTCACCCATCCTAGTACTACTCTCGCCCAAGCACGCTTAACTGCATAGTTTGGACTCGCACGGATTTCGGCCGCGAAAAAGGGGTGCAACACGAGGACTTCCCAGGAGGTCACCCTTCCAAGTACTACTCTCGCCCAAGCACGCTTAACTGCATAGTTTGGACTCGCACGGATTTCGGCCGCGAAAAAGGGGTGCAACACGAGGACTTCCCAGGAGGTCACCCATCCTAGTACTACTCTCGCCCAAGCACGCTTAACTGCATAGTTTGGACTCGCACGGATTTCGGCCGCGAAAAAGGGGTGCAACACGAGGACTTCCCAGGAGGTCACCCATCCTAGTACTACTCTCGCCCAAGCACGCTTAACTGCGGAGTTCTGATGGGATCCGGTGCATTAGTGCTGGTATGATCGCACCCGATAGGGAGATCGCGATCAATGCATATATTGGCATCCATACGGATCTCATCATAAAAATCCTGGAGAGCAATACGATGACTGAACAAACCGTACTCATCGTGCTTAATTGAGGAGTTTACACTCCAATGGATTTTGCCATCATAAAAAGGGGTGCAACACGAGGACTTCCCAGGAGGTCACCCATCCAAGTACTACTCTCTCCCAAGCACGCTTAACTGCATAGTTTGGACTCGCACGGATTTCGGCCGCGAAAAAGGGGTGCAACACGAGGACTTCCCAGGAGGTCACCCATCATAGTACTACTCTCGCCCAAGCACGCTTAACTGCGGAGTTCTGATGGGATCCGGTGCATTAGTGCTGGTATGATCGCACCCAATAGAGAGATCGCGATCAATGCATATATTGGCATCCATACGGATCTCATCATAAAAATCCTGGAGAGCAATACGATGACTGAACAAACCGTACTCATCGTGCTTAATTGAGGAGTTTACACTCCAATGGATTTTGCCATCATAAAAAGGGGTGCAACACGAGGACTTCCCAGGAGGTCACCCATCCAAGTACTACTCTCTCCCAAGCACGCTTAACTGCATAGTTTGGACTTGCACGGATTTCGGCCGCGAAAAAGGGGTGCAACACGAGGACTTCCCAGGAGGTCACCCATCATAGTACTACTCTCGCCCAAGCACGCTTAACTGCGGAGTTCTGATGGGATCCGGTGCATTAGTGCTGGTATGATCGCACCCGATAGGGAGATCGCGATCAATGCATATATTGGCATCCATACGGATCTCATCATAAAAATCCTGGAGAGCAATACGATGACTGAACAAACCGTACTCATCGTGCTTAATTGAGGAGTTTACACTCCAATGGATTTTGCCATCATAAAAAGGGGTGCAACACGAGGACTTCCCAGGAGGTCACCCATCCAAGTACTACTCTCTCCCAAGCACGCTTAACTGCATAGTTTGGACTCGCACGGATTTCGGCCGCGAAAAAGGGGTGCAACACGAGGACTTCCCAGGAGGTCACCCATCATAGTACTACTCTCGCCCAAGCACGCTTAACTGCGGAGTTCTGATGGGATCCGGTGCATTAGTGCTGGTATGATCGCACCCGATAGGGAGATCGCGATCAATGCATATATTGGCATCCATACGGATCTCATCATAAAAATCCTGGAGAGCAATACGATGACTGAACAAACCGTACTCATCGTGCTTAATTGAGGAGTTTACACTCCAATGGATTTTGCCATCATAAAAAGGGGTGCAACACGAGGACTTCCCAGGAGGTCACCCATCCAAGTACTACTCTCTCCCAAGCACGCTTAACTGCATAGTTTGGACTTGCACGGATTTCGGCCGCGAAAAAGGGGTGCAACACGAGGACTTCCCAGGAGGTCACCCATCATAGTACTACTCTCGCCCAAGCACGCTTAACTGCGGAGTTCTGATGGGATCCGGTGCATTAGTGCTGGTATGATCGCACCCGATAGGGAGATCGCGATCAATGCATATATTGGCATCCATACGGATCTCATCATAAAAATCCTGGAGAGCAATACGATGACTGAACAAACCGTACTCATCGTGCTTAATTGAGGAGTTTACACTCCAATGGATTTTGCCATCATAAAAAGGGGTGCAACACGAGGACTTCCCAGGAGGTCACCCATCCTAGTACTACTCTCTCCCAAGCACGCTTAACTGCATAGTTTGGACTCGCACGGATTTCGGCCGCGAAAAAGGGGTGCAACACGAGGACTTCCCAGGAGGTCACCCATCCAAGTACTACTCTCTCCCAAGCACGCTTAACTGCATAGTTTGGACTCGCACGGATTTCGGCCGCGAAAAAGGGGTGCAACACGAGGACTTCCCAGGAGGTCACCCATCCTAGTACTACTCTCGCCCAAGCACGCTTAACTGCATAGTTTGGACTCGCACGGATTTCGGCCGCGAAAAAGGGGTGCAACACGAGGACTTCCCAGGAGGTCACCCATCCTAGTACTACTCTCGCCCAAGCACGCTTAGCTGCGGAGTTCTGATGGGATCCGGTGCATTAGTGCTGGTATGATCGCACCCGATAGGGAGATCGCGATCAATGCATATATTGGCATCCATACGGATCTCATCATAAAAATCCTGGAGAGCAATACGATGACTGAACAAACCGTACTCATCGTGCTTAATTGAGGAGTTTACACTCCAATGGATTTTGCCATCATAAAAAGGGGTGCAACACGAGGACTTCCCAGGAGGTCACCCATCCTAGTACTACTCTCGCCCAAGCACGCTTAACTGCATAGTTTGGACTCGCACGGATTTCGGCCGCGAAAAAGGGGTGCAACACGAGGACTTCCCAGGAGGTCACCCATCCTAGTACTACTCTCGCCCAAGCACGCTTAACTGCGGAGTTCTGATGGAATCCGGTGCATTAGTGCTGGTATGATCGCACCCGATAGGGAGATCGCGATCAATGCATATATTGGCATCCATACGGATCTCATCATAAAAATCCTGGAGAGCAATACGATGACTGAACAAACCGTACTCATCGTGCTTAATTGAGGAGTTTACACTCCAATGGATTTTGTCATCATAAAAAGGGGTGCAACACAAGGACTTCCCAGGAGGTCACCCATCCAAGTACTACTCTCTCCCAAGCACGCTTAACTGCATAGTTTGGACTCGCACGGATTTCGGCCGCGAAAAAGGGGTGCAACACGAGGACTTCCCAGGAGGTCACCCATCCTAGTACTACTCTCGCCCAAGCACGCTTAACTGCATAGTTTGGACTCGCACGGATTTCGGCCGCGAAAAAGGGGTGCAACACGAGGACTTCCCAGGAGGTCACCCATCCTAGTACTACTCTCGCCCAAGCACGCTTAGCTGCGGAGTTCTGATGGGATCCGGTGCATTAGTGCTGGTATGATCGCACCCGATAGGGAGATCGCGATCAATGCATATATTGGCATCCATACGGATCTCATCATAAAAATCCTGGAGAGCAATACGATGACTGAACAAACCGTACTCATCGTGCTTAATTGAGGAGTTTACACTCCAATGGATTTTGCCATCATAAAAAAGGGTTCAACACGAGGACTTCCCAGGAGGTCACCCATCCTAGTACTACTCTCTCCCAAGCACGCTTAACTGCATAGTTTGGACTCGCACGGATTTCGGCCGCGAAAAAGGGGTGCAACACGAGGACTTCCCAGGAGGTCACCCTTCCAAGTACTACTCTCGCCCAAGCACGCTTAACTGCATAGTTTGGACTCGCACGGATTTCGGCCGCGAAAAAGGGGTGCAACACGAGGACTTCCCAGGAGGTCACCCATCCTAGTACTACTCTCGCCCAAGCACGCTTAACTGCATAGTTTGGACTCGCACGGATTTTGGCCTCGAAAAAGGGGTGCAACACGAGGACTTCCCAGGAGGTCACCCATCCTAGTACTACTCTCGCCCAAGCACGCTTAACTGCATAGTTTGGACTCGCACGGATTTCGGCCGCGAAAAAGGGGTGCAACACGAGGACTTCCCAGGAGGTCACCCTTCCAAGTACTACTCTCGCCCAAGCACGCTTAACTGCATAGTTTGGACTCGCACGGATTTCGGCCGCGAAAAAGGGGTGCAACACGAGGACTTCCCAGGAGGTCACCCATCCTAGTACTACTCTCGCCCAAGCACGCTTAACTGCATAGTTTGGACTCGCACGGATTTCGGCCGCGAAAAAGGGGTGCAACACGAGGACTTCCCAGGAGGTCACCCATCCTAGTACTACTCTCGCCCAAGCACGCTTAACTGCGGAGTTCTGATGGGATCCGGTGCATTAGTGCTGGTATGATCGCACCCGATAGGGAGATCGCGATCAATGCATATATTGGCATCCATACGGATCTCATCATAAAAATCCTGGAGAGCAATACGATGACTGAACAAACCGTACTCATCGTGCTTAATTGAGGAGTTTACACTCCAATGGATTTTGCCATCATAAAAAGGGGTGCAACACGAGGACTTCCCAGGAGGTCACCCATCCAAGTACTACTCTCTCCCAAGCACGCTTAACTGCATAGTTTGGACTCGCACGGATTTCGGCCGCGAAAAAGGGGTGCAACACGAGGACTTCCCAGGAGGTCACCCATCATAGTACTACTCTCGCCCAAGCACGCTTAACTGCGGAGTTCTGATGGGATCCGGTGCATTAGTGCTGGTATGATCGCACCCAATAGAGAGATCGCGATCAATGCATATATTGGCATCCATACGGATCTCATCATAAAAATCCTGGAGAGCAATACGATGACTGAACAAACCGTACTCATCGTGCTTAATTGAGGAGTTTACACTCCAATGGATTTTGCCATCATAAAAAGGGGTGCAACACGAGGACTTCCCAGGAGGTCACCCATCCAAGTACTACTCTCTCCCAAGCACGCTTAACTGCATAGTTTGGACTCGCACGGATTTCGGCCGCGAAAAAGGGGTGCAACACGAGGACTTCCCAGGAGGTCACCCATCATAGTACTACTCTCGCCCAAGCACGCTTAACTGCGGAGTTCTGATGGGATCCGGTGCATTAGTGCTGGTATGATCGCACCCGATAGGGAGATCGCGATCAATGCATATATTGGCATCCATACGGATCTCATCATAAAAATCCTGGAGAGCAATACGATGACTGAACAAACCGTACTCATCGTGCTTAATTGAGGAGTTTACACTCCAATGGATTTTGCCATCATAAAAAGGGGTGCAACACGAGGACTTCCCAGGAGGTCACCCATCCAAGTACTACTCTCTCCCAAGCACGCTTAACTGCATAGTTTGGACTCGCACGGATTTCGGCCGCGAAAAAGGGGTGCAACACGAGGACTTCCCAGGAGGTCACCCATCATAGTACTACTCTCGCCCAAGCACGCTTAACTGCGGAGTTCTGATGGGATCCGGTGCATTAGTGCTGGTATGATCGCACCCGATAGGGAGATCGCGATCAATGCATATATTGGCATCCATACGGATCTCATCATAAAAATCCTGGAGAGCAATACGATGACTGAACAAACCGTACTCATCGTGCTTAATTGAGGAGTTTACACTCCAATGGATTTTGCCATCATAAAAAGGGGTGCAACACGAGGACTTCCCAGGAGGTCACCCATCCAAGTACTACTCTCTCCCAAGCACGCTTAACTGCATAGTTTGGACTCGCACGGATTTCGGCCGCGAAAAAGGGGTGCAACACGAGGACTTCCCAGGAGGTCACCCATCATAGTACTACTCTCGCCCAAGCACGCTTAACTGCGGAGTTCTGATGGGATCCGGTGCATTAGTGCTGGTATGATCGCACCCGATAGGGAGATCGCGATCAATGCATATATTGGCATCCATACGGATCTCATCATAAAAATCCTGGAGAGCAATACGATGACTGAACAAACCGTACTCATCGTGCTTAATTGAGGAGTTTACACTCCAATGGATTTTGCCATCATAAAAAGGGGTGCAACACGAGGACTTCCCAGGAGGTCACCCATCCAAGTACTACTCTCTCCCAAGCACGCTTAACTGCATAGTTTGGACTTGCACGGATTTCGGCCGCGAAAAAGGGGTGCAACACGAGGACTTCCCAGGAGGTCACCCATCATAGTACTACTCTCGCCCAAGCACGCTTAACTGCGGAGTTCTGATGGGATCCGGTGCATTAGTGCTGGTATGATCGCACCCGATAGGGAGATCGCGATCAATGCATATATTGGCATCCATACGGATCTCATCATAAAAATCCTGGAGAGCAATACGATGACTGAACAAACCGTACTCATCGTGCTTAATTGAGGAGTTTATACTCCAATGGATTTTGCCATCATAAAAAGGGGTGCAACACGAGGACTTCCCAGGAGGTCACCCATCCAAGTACTACTGGGTGCAACACGAGGACTTCCCAGGAGGTCACCCATCCTAGTACTACTCTCGCCCAAGCACGCTTAACTGCGGAGTTCTGATGGAATCCGGTGCATTAGTGCTGGTATGATCGCACCCGATAGGGAGATCGCGATCAATGCATATATTGGCATCCATACGGATCTCATCATAAAAATCCTGGAGAGCAATACGATGACTGAACAAACCGTACTCATCGTGCTTAATTGAGGAGTTTACACTCCAATGGATTTTGCCATCATAAAAAGGGGTGCAACACGAGGACTTCCCAGGAGGTCACCCATCCTAGTACTACTCTCGCCCAAGCACGCTTAACTGCATAGTTTGGACTCGCACGGATTTCGGCCGCGAAAAAGGGGTGCAACACGAGGACTTCCCAGGAGGTCACCCATCCTAGTACTACTCTCGCCCAAGCACGCTTAACTGCGGAGTTCTGATGGGATCCGGTGCATTAGTGCTGGTATGATCGCACCCGATAGGGAGATCGCGATCAATGCATATATTGGCATCCATACGGATCTCATCATAAAAATCCTGGAGAGCAATACGATGACTGAACAAACCGTACTCATCGTGCTTAATTGAGGAGTTTACACTCCAATGGATTTTGCCATCATAAAAAGGGGTGCAACACGAGGACTTCCCAGGAGGTCACCCATCCAAGTACTACTCTCTCCCAAGCACGCTTAACTGCATAGTTTGGACTCGCACGGATTTCGGCCGCGAAAAAGGGGTGCAACACGAGGACTTCCCAGGAGGTCACCCATCCTAGTACTACTCTCGCCCAAGCACGCTTAACTGCGGAGTTCTGATGGGATCCGGTGCATTAGTGCTGGTATGATCGCACCCGATAGGGAGATCGCGATCAATGCATATATTGGCATCCATACGGATCTCATCATAAAAATCCTGGAGAGCAATACGATGACTGAACAAACCGTACTCATCGTGCTTAATTGAGGAGTTTACACTCCAATGGATTTTGCCATCATAAAAAGGGGTGCAACACGAGGACTTCCCAGGAGGTCACCCATCCAAGTACTACTCTCTCCCAAGCACGCTTAACTGCATAGTTTGGACTCGCACGGATTTCGGCCGCGAAAAAGGGGTGCAACACGAGGACTTCCCAGGAGGTCACCCATCCTAGTACTACTCTCGCCCAAGCACGCTTAACTGCGGAGTTCTGATGGGATCCGGTGCATTAGTGCTGGTATGATCGCACCCGATAGGGAGATCGCGATCAATGCATATATTGGCATCCATACGGATCTCATCATAAAAATCCTGGAGAGCAATACGATGACTGAACAAACCGTACTCATCGTGCTTAATTGAGGAGTTTACACTCCAATGGATTTTGCCATCATAAAAAGGGGTGCAACACGAGGACTTCCCAGGAGGTCACCCATCCAAGTACTACTCTCTCCCAAGCACGCTTAACTGCATTGTTTGGACTCGCACGGATTTCGGCCGCGAAAAAGGGGTGCAACACGAGGACTTCCCAGGAGGTCACCCATCCTAGTACTACTCTCGCCCAAGCACGCTTAACTGCGGAGTTCTGATGGGATCCGGTGCATTAGTGCTGGTATGATCGCACCCGATAGGGAGATCGCGATCAATGCATATATTGGCATCCATACGGATCTCATCATAAAAATCCTGGAGAGCAATACGATGACTGAACAAACCGTACTCATCGTGCTTAATTGAGGAGTTTACACTCCAATGGATTTTGCCATCATAAAAAGGGGTGCAACACGAGGACTTCCCAGGAGGTCACCCATCCTAGTACTACTCTCGCCCAAGCACGCTTAACTGCATAGTTTGGACTCGCACGGATTTCGGCCGCGAAAAAGGGGTGCAACACGAGGACTTCCCAGGAGGTCACCCATCCTAGTACTACTCTCGCCCAAGCACGCTTAACTGCGGAGTTCTGATGGGATCCGGTGCATTAGTGCTGGTATGATCGCACCCGATAGGGAGATCGCGATCAATGCATATATTGGCATCCATACGGATCTCATCATAAAAATCCTGGAGAGCAATACGATGACTGAACAAACCGTACTCATCGTGCTTAATTGAGGAGTTTACACTCCAATGGATTTTGCCATCATAAAAAGGGGTGCAACACGAGGACTTCCCAGGAGGTCACCCATCCAAGTACTACTCTCTCCCAAGCACGCTTAACTGCATAGTTTGGACTCGCACGGATTTCGGCCGCGAAAAAGGGGTGCAACACGAGGACTTCCCAGGAGGTCACCCATCCTAGTACTACTCTCGCCCAAGCACGCTTAACTGCGGAGTTCTGATGGGATCCGGTGCATTAGTGCTGGTATGATCGCACCCGATAGGGAGATCGCGATCAATGCATATATTGGCATCCATACGGATCTCATCATAAAAATCCTGGAGAGCAATACGATGACTGAACAAACCGTACTCATCGTGCTTAATTGAGGAGTTTACACTCCAATGGATTTTGCCATCATAAAAAGGGGTGCAACACGAGGACTTCCCAGGAGGTCACCCATCCAAGTACTACTCTCTCCCAAGCACGCTTAACTGCATAGTTTGGACTCGCACGGATTTCGGCCGCGAAAAAGGGGTGCAACACGAGGACTTCCCAGGAGGTCACCCATCCTAGTACTACTCTCGCCCAAGCACGCTTAACTGCGGAGTTCTGATGGGATCCGGTGCATTAGTGCTGGTATGATCGCACCCGATAGGGAGATCGCGATCAATGCATATATTGGCATCCATACGGATCTCATCATAAAAATCCTGGAGAGCAATACGATGACTGAACAAACCGTACTCATCGTGCTTAATTGAGGAGTTTACACTCCAATGGATTTTGCCATCATAAAAAGGGGTGCAACACGAGGACTTCCCAGGAGGTCACCCATCCAAGTACTACTCTCTCCCAAGCACGCTTAACTGCATAGTTTGGACTCGCACGGATTTCGGCCGCGAAAAAGGGGTGCAACACGAGGACTTCCCAGGAGGTCACCCATCCTAGTACTACTCTCGCCCAAGCACGCTTAACTGCGGAGTTCTGATGGGATCCGGTGCATTAGTGCTGGTATGATCGCACCCGATAGGGAGATCGCGATCAATGCATATATTGGCATCCATACGGATCTCATCATAAAAATCCTGGAGAGCAATACGATGACTGAACAAACCGTACTCATCGTGCTTAATTGAGGAGTTTACACTCCAATGGATTTTGTGTTGGAAATCGTGCCCTAGGGGCCAATCATTGTCTTATGAACATTATTGATTTATGAATTTATTAATTGAGTTATCATATTATTTGCATGTTTACTATGATGACCATCCTTGGATAATTCATGATATTATCCTAAATGTCCCTGGTCGATCATCTATGTGGGAGCACAGATGAAATAAGACCAGTATGACTTTGAAGATGTATAGAGATATAAATCAAAGTCATAAGCACATGTAAGAGTACAGGGTGTTGGACCGACCCGCTATGAGAGAACTGCATGGGTAACGTCATAAGCTTCTCTCATATACAAACCATGTCAATATGCCCTTTGACCTGAGATCATCATGGATTCCTACATGACAAAACGCTCAGCTTTGACCTAGTCAAAAGTCACTTTTGACCGAGTGATCATAAAGACTATGTTCGGGCTTAGTGGTTTTTCATGCGGAGGAATGTGAATGGTCAAGATGGAATTTGTCCCTCACATTCGTGGAGAGATATTACTGGGCCCCTCGATGAGTGAGTCTGAGAAATGTATGGCCATACTGTAATGGAAAGGTAGTTCCATTTCTATAGTCAGACTACTCAGGGATCGAGAAAGTAACGGTCGGGAATAGGAGGATGACATTATCCATGCCTCATCCATGACCAAAATATCGCGTGACAGAAGGGACATGATATGGTTGTATAAAAGGTTACATCGTTTATCGATCCTCATATGATTTGGGTAGTTGTTATGTCTTGCTAGAGACCGCTTGCGACTTGTGGGCTAGTATAGCAAATGGCCCACTGCCAACTTCATATGGGCCTACAGGGTCGCACACAAAATAGCCCAACACGAGCTATGATGTCCAGATTCATTGAATCTAAGACATGTCCAGATTCAATGAAAGATCCAGGTTAATGTATATATATATTTATTTATATTTATATTCGTATATATATAAATTCGTATATATATATATATTATATATATGAGATATATGAGATTTAATTTATAAGGATAAATTAGATCCCTATCATGTTTGAATTCGAAATTCAAATTGATAGGATATCTCATATAAGAGATATTTATAAGATTTAATTTATAAGGATAAATTAAATCTCTATCACGTTTGAAATTCGAAATTTAAATTGATAGGATATCTCAAATTTGATTTATGGGAATAAATCAAATATAACTCAGTCTCATCTTTATTTAAAGTTAAATAAATAAGTAATTAAATCTGTGGGACGGATTTAATATTATTTTATTTAATTAGTTTCTTATAAAATTATACAATATATGATATTGTATCAATTCGGAATTAATATAAGATTAACTCCAAAATCCAATTAGGTCAAAGGTAAAAACGCATAGCATCCTCTATATCTGATTGGAGGAGCTACGTTTGAAAAGAACATAGAACACAAAAGGCCGAACGGAATCTGCAAAAGGTTTGCAGACAAGAAACTGCCGAAATAGAGACGGAGACTTGTGAAAGCCTTGGAGGGACAGGAGACGCTAGCACGTCGTTCGTGGTTGGAACGCTGTTCGTGTGGATACCAGTAGAGGAAGCCGACCTGAGGCGTCGACTTCTTGTGATCGGAAAGAGATCACCACCCACGTAGAGAAGCTGTGAAATTCGCTGAGCAACACTAAGGGTAAGGATTCTTTCCACTTGACTTAAACACATACGGCAGATCCTGGCAAGGAATGGAAAATTTTTAAAGTTTATTTCCGCTGCGTGTCTTCCAATTCCTTACAGTGGTATCAGAGCCATGCCGTTTTGTGTTTAAGTTAGGCTTGATTTGTGATTTATATGATATATGTTATTAGTAGCCGATCATATAATAAGCGTTGTATGTGTGACATATATGGAATCCTTGTTGTGTATGACATAAAAGGAATCTAAAAGGAAATTGAAATCGGTGGTGATGCTTTTTGATTTGATCAATCCGCATAGATGGGGTCTAAGAAAACCGAATTCGAATTTGTGATTATTTGTGAAAACCGAATTCAGATTCGTGATTATTTATGAAACAAAAAACAAAAAAAAATTTCTTCCGGGGCGCTGCCCCAGAGACCCCGCCCGCTAACCGGCTAGCGGGACAGCCGCCCGCTAACCGGCTAGCGGGACCGCCGTAGCTACCTGTTCGTAGCGCATCATAACCGTAACATATGTTACTTTGTAAATGTTTTTTGCCCTTCGATTAGATCTGAATATTGATTCTTGAATGTTTGGGTATGGTGAACAATATGGCTCTAGATTGCAAGTGTTGTAATTTTTAAAAATACGGCCTGCGTGTCGTGCCTTCCTCTATATACTCTCAATGTACCTTCTCCTCTCATCTCACTCCCCTCGAATGTTAAAAGAGGTTTCTATATGTAATTTCTCTTTTCTTACTAGAGAGCTCCTCTCATTGGCTTGAGGGGACTTAGGATAGGTGAGCCATATTGTATCACGTTTGAATTATGCATCTTATGATTAGATCAGCACATGCATATTACTTGTATGAGATACGAACTGAGAAACATGCGTTTTATAAACCAGATAGTTAAATTAGGCCCTCTAAAAGAAATCTTAAGTCATAATGCTGTCAATTTATGAACACTTGTCAAAACCTTGATCGCTCAATTGTGGACTCCACCAAAGTGGGTGCTTTTGAGTTATCTTGGGGAGATAAGCAAAGAGTAATGGTGCTACTCTCATAGGTTCATTATTGTTTGACTTAATTGAGATTAACAAAACGGTTTTGGATCTCAAGGCATTAGATGGGATTAGAACATGCCAGATCATATGATGATAGGATCCCATGAATATCTAAGAGTTACATTTGATGTAATTGGTAAAGGTGTTACCTACCTAAATAACTTAATCTAAGCGTCCTGCCAAAGCGGACTTAAGTTTGAGCCAAATATGGATCTTAGCCCACTAACTATTGCATTGAGGGTTGTTTATTTAGTGGGAGATTACTAATTACATTGCATATTTTAATTGTAGAATCATGACGACTAGTAATACTGCTACATTATCGCTGTGATCTGTCCTTGAGAAGGACAAACTCAATGGGACAAACTTTCTTGACTGGTTTAGGAACTTGAGAATTGTTCTCAAGCAGGAAAGAAAGGCGCATGTCCTAGATCAACCCATTCCTGAGGAGCCAGCCGCCAATGCTCCCAGAGCTCAGAGAGATGCTTATATGAAGCATAAGGAAGACTCTGTCGATGTGGGATGCTTGATGCTAGCCACCATGGTTCCGGAGCTCCAAAGAGATCTGGAACACATGGAGGCTTATGAGATGATTGTGCATCTCAAGGAAATGTTCCAGCAACAGGCAAGGCAAGAGAGGTATGAGACCACTAAGGCCTTACATTCCTGCAAGATGGCTGAAGGTGCATCAGTCAGTGCTCATGTCTTAAAGATGAAAGGGTACATTGATCACCTTGAGAGGCTTGGATTTCCCATGAGCCAGGAGTTAGCTACGGATTTGTTCTTGAACTCACTCCCAAAAAGTTATGACCAGTTTGTCATGAACTACAACATGAACAACATGGAGCAATCTATTTCTGAACTGCATGGGATGCTTAAAACTACTGAGTCGAGTCTTAAGAAGAAGCCCAGTACTGTTTTGATGGTTCAGAAAGGAAAGGGTATGAAAAAGAAAGGCAAAGGTAAGGGGAAGGGTCATGGCTCATCAGGTAAGACCAAAGAGTCAGGCAAGCCCGAAACCAAGCCTGCACCAAAGAAGGCAAAGCCTCCGAAGGAAGGAGTCTGCTTCTTCTGCAATGAACCGGGTCATTGGAAGAGGAATTGCAAACTCTACCTCGAAGATCTGAAAAAGAACAAGAAGGATAGCGGGGCTATCGCTTCAGGTATTTATGTTATAGACATTCATCTTTCTACTTCCACCTCATGGGTATTAGATACTGCATGTGGTTCTCACATTTGTACGAATGTGCAGGGACTAAAGGACAGTAGGAAGCTGAAAAGGGGTGAAGTTGACCTACGAGTTGGAAACAGAGCAAGGGTTGCTGCGTTAGCTGTAGGCACTTATGAATTAGTTCTGCCCACTGGGCTTTTGTTAGTTTTGAACAATTGCTATTATGTTCCTGCTTTAAGTAGTAACATTGTTTCACTTTCTTATTTGGATAAGGAAGGTTTCACTTCCATTGCTGGGAATAGTAGATGTTCTATTTATCGTAATGATGTTTTATATGCTCATGGTGATTTGCATGTTGATCATTACATATTAAATTTGGAACAACCCAATCATGGAAATATCTATAACGTAACCGCCAAAAGGGTCAAACCAAACGATTTGAATCCCACATACCTCTGGCACTGTCGTCTGGGCCACATAAATGAGAAACGCATTTCCAAACTCCATCAAGATGGATTTCTAAACTCATTTGATTTTGAATCATATGACACTTGCGAGTCTTGCTTGTTAGGAAAGATGACAAAGTCACCTTTCACTGGGCACAGTGAGAGGGCCACTGATTTATTGGGCCTCATACATACAGATGTGTGTGGACCGATGAACACAAATGCCAGAGGAGGTTATTCGTACTTTATAACATTCATAGATGATTTCAGCAGATATGGGTACATCTATCTAATGAAACATAAATCTGAATCTTTTGAAAAGTTCAAGATATTTCAAAATGAAGTACAAAACCAGCTTGGCAAAACAATTAAAGCCCTTCGATCTGATCGGGGTGGTGAATATTTGAGCCAAGAGTTCATAGATCATCTTAGGAATTGTGGGACACTCTCACAATTGACTCCTCCAGGGACACCACAATGGAATGGCGTTTCTGAACGGAGAAATCGAACACTATTAGATATGGTCCGATCCATGATGAGTCGAACAGATCTTCCGCCCTCCTTTTGGGGCTATGCCCTAGAGACAGCTGCGTTCACACTCAATCGTGTTCCATCTAAGGCAATCGAAAAGACTCCGTATGAGATATGGACTGGGAGGACGCCTAGTTTGTCTTTCCTCAAGATTTGGGGATGCGAGGTCTATGTTAAGCAACAAGCCTCAGACAAATTAGCGCCCAAATCCTCAAAATGCCTTTTTGTGGGATATCCTAAGGAAACCAAGGGATATTACGTCTACAACCCTGCTGATAACAAAGTGTTTGTTGTCAGAAATGGTATCTTTCTTGAACGAGAATTTATCTCTAAAAGAACCAGTGGGAGTAAGGTACAACTCGAAGAAGTTCGAGAGCTACAAGACACCACAGAACTGCAGATAGAAAATAGAGAAGACTCACAACAAGTTGTTGAGACTCCTCAAGTCACGCAAGGTCCACGAAAGTCTAATAGGACACGACTTCAGCCTCAGAGATATGGATTTCTGATTTCTGATAGTCGTGATGTGTTGCTCATTGAGCATAATGAGCCGACTACCTATCGAGAAGCTATAGTGGGACCAAACTCCGAAAAATGGCTTAGTGCCATGAAGTCTGAGATGCAATCCATGTACGACAATAAGGTTTGGACCTTAGTCGACCCGCCTGAAGGTGTAAAAACCGTCGGGTGCAAGTGGGTTTTCAAAGAGAAAACTGACATGGATGGCAATGTAAATGTCTTCAAGGCACGACTGGTTGCAAAAGGTTTTACTCAAACTCATGGTGTGGACTATGATGAGACCTTTTCCCCAGTAGCAATGGCCAAATCAATCAGAATCCTCTTTGCTATTGCAGCATATTATGACTATGAAATATGGCAGATGGACGTCAAGACAGCCTTCCTTAATGGAAAGCTCCTTGAGGATGTGTACATGACACAACCTGAAGGGTTTGTGCGTTCCGAGGACTCTGGTAAAGTGTGCAAGCTTCAAAAGTCCATTTATGGACTAAAGCAAGCCTCTCGGAGTTGGAATCATCGTTTTGATGAAGTAATCAAAGAGTTTGGATTTCTTCAAAACATTGATGAACCTTGTGTGTACAAGAAGGTTAGTGGGAGCACAGTTGTGTTTTTGGTACTCTATGTCGATGACATCCTACTTATTGGGAATGACATTCCTACCTTGCAGATTGTCAAGTCTTGGTTAGGAAAGTCTTTCTCGATGAAAGACTTGGGTGAAGCCACCTACATCCTAGGAATCAGGATCTATAGAGATAGATCTAAAAGACTTCTAGGACTCAGTCAGAGTACATACATAGACAAAATACTGCATAGGTTCAGTATGCACGAATCAAAGAGGGGTTTCATACCCATGTCTCATGGTACTCACCTCAGCAAAGATCTGTGTCCTAGTACATCTGATCAGCGAGGTCGCATGAGTAAGGTTCCATATGCCTCGGCCATAGGATCTATCATGTACGCCATGTTATGTACTCGACCGGATGTCTCGTTTGCCTTAAGTATGACTAGCAGATACCAACAGGACCCTGGTGAGGGCCATTGGACTGCTGTCAAGAATATCCTTAAGTACTTAAGAAGGACTAAGGACTTATTCTTGGTCTATGGTGGATTGGATGATGAGCTCTGTGTAACTGGTTACACAGATGCGAGTTTCCAAACTGACCAGGACGACCAAAAATCGCAGTCTGGATACATATTCCTCCTCAATAATGGAGCAGTAAGCTGGAAGAGCTCTAAGCAGGGCACTGTAGCAGATTCTGCAACGGAAGCTGAGTATATAGCAGCATCTGATGCAGCTAAGGAAGCCGTTTGGATCAGGAAGTTCATCACAGAACTAGGGGTGATACCTACCATCTCAGATCCAATAACTTTGCTCTGTGACAATAGCGGTGCTATTGCACAGGCCAAAGAGCCTAGGTCACATCAAAGGACCAAGCATATACTCAGGCGATTTCATCTCATCAGAGAAATCAACGATAGAGGTGATATAAAAATATGCAAAGTAGCAGGAGAAGATAATGTTGCTGATCCTCTAACAAAGCCGCTTGTGCAGGCAAAGCATGAGCGTCATGTTAGGTCAATGGGAATTAGTCAAATTAATGATTGTACCTAGTGCAAGTGGGAGGTTGTTGGAAATCGTGCCCTAGGGGCCAATCATTGTCTTATGAACATTATTGATTTATGAATTTATTAATTGAGTTATCATATTATTTGCATGTTTACTATGATGACCATCCTTGGATAATTCATGATATTATCCTAAATGTCCCTGGTCGATCATCTATGTGGGAGCACAGATGAAATAAGACCAGTATGACTTTGAAGATGTATAGAGATATAAATCAAAGTCATAAGCACATGTAAGAGTACAGGGTGTTGGACCGACCCGCTATGAGAGAACTGCATGGGTAACGTCATAAGCTTCTCTCATATACAAACCATGTCAATATGCCCTTTGACCTGAGATCATCATGGATTCCTACATGACAAAACGCTCAGCTTTGACCTAGTCAAAAGTCACTTTTGACCGAGTGATCATAAAGACTATGTTCGGGCTTAGTGGTTTTTCATGCGGAGGAATGTGAATGGTCAAGATGGAATTTGTCCCTCACATTCGTGGAGAGATATTACTGGGCCCCTCGATGAGTGAGTCTGAGAAATGTATGGCCATACTGTAATGGAAAGGTAGTTCCATTTCTATAGTCAGACTACTCAGGGATCGAGAAAGTAACGGTCGGGAATAGGAGGATGACATTATCCATGCCTCATCCATGACCAAAATATCGCGTGACAGAAGGGACATGATATGGTTGTATAAAAGGTTACATCGTTTATCGATCCTCATATGATTTGGGTAGTTGTTATGTCTTGCTAGAGACCGCTTGCGACTTGTGGGCTAGTATAGCAAATGGCCCACTGCCAACTTCATATGGGCCTACAGGGTCGCACACAAAATAGCCCAACACGAGCTATGATGTCCAGATTCATTGAATCTAAGACATGTCCAGATTCAATGAAAGATCCAGGTTAATGTATATATATATTTATTTATATTTATATTCGTATATATATAAATTCGTATATATATATATATTATATATATGAGATATATGAGATTTAATTTATAAGGATAAATTAGATCCCTATCATGTTTGAATTCGAAATTCAAATTGATAGGATATCTCATATAAGAGATATTTATAAGATTTAATTTATAAGGATAAATTAAATCTCTATCACGTTTGAAATTCGAAATTTAAATTGATAGGATATCTCAAATTTGATTTATGGGAATAAATCAAATATAACTCAGTCTCATCTTTATTTAAAGTTAAATAAATAAGTAATTAAATCTGTGGGACGGATTTAATATTATTTTATTTAATTAGTTTCTTATAAAATTATACAATATATGATATTGTATCAATTCGGAATTAATATAAGATTAACTCCAAAATCCAATTAGGTCAAAGGTAAAAACGCATAGCATCCTCTATATCTGATTGGAGGAGCTACGTTTGAAAAGAACATAGAACACAAAAGGCCGAACGGAATCTGCAAAAGGTTTGCAGACAAGAAACTGCCGAAATAGAGACGGAGACTTGTGAAAGCCTTGGAGGGACAGGAGACGCTAGCACGTCGTTCGTGGTTGGAACGCTGTTCGTGTGGATACCAGTAGAGGAAGCCGACCTGAGGCGTCGACTTCTTGTGATCGGAAAGAGATCACCACCCACGTAGAGAAGCTGTGAAATTCGCTGAGCAACACTAAGGGTAAGGATTCTTTCCACTTGACTTAAACACATACGGCAGATCCTGGCAAGGAATGGAAAATTTTTAAAGTTTATTTCCGCTGCGTGTCTTCCAATTCCTTACATTTTGCCATCATAAAAAGGGGTGCAACACGAGGACTTCCCAGGAGGTCACCCATCCAAGTACTACTCTCTCCCAAGCACGCTTAACTGCATTGTTTGGACTCGCACGGATTTCGGCCGCGAAAAAGGGGTGCAACACGAGGACTTCCCAGGAGGTCACCCATCCTAGTACTACTCTCGCCCAAGCATGCTTAACTGCGGAGTTCTGATGGAATCCGGTGCATTAGTGCTGGTATGATCGCACCCGATAGGGAGATCGCGATCAATGCATATATTGGCATCCATACGGATCTCATCATAAAAATCCTGGAGAGCAATACGATGACTGAACAAACCGTACTCATCGTGCTTAATTGAGGAGTTTACACTCCAATGGATTTTGCCATCATAAAAAGGGGTGCAACACGAGGACTTCCCAGGAGGTCACCCATCCTAGTACTACTCTCGCCCAAGCACGCTTAACTGCATAGTTTGGACTCGCACGGATTTCGGCCGCGAAAAAGGGGTGCAACACGAGGACTTCCCAGGAGGTCACCCATCCTAGTACTACTCTCGCCCAAGCACGCTTAACTGCGGAGTTCTGATGGGATCCGGTGCATTAGTGCTGGTATGATCGCACCCGATAGGGAGATCGCGATCAATGCATATATTGGCATCCATACGGATCTCATCATAAAAATCCTGGAGAGCAATACGATGACTGAACAAACCGTACTCATCGTGCTTAATTGAGGAGTTTACACTCCAATGGATTTTGCCATCATAAAAAGGGGTGCAACACGAGGACTTCCCAGGAGGTCACCCATCCAAGTACTACTCTCTCCCAAGCACGCTTAACTGCATAGTTTGGACTCGCACGGATTTCGGCCGCGAAAAAGGGGTGCAACACGAGGACTTCCCAGGAGGTCACCCATCCTAGTACTACTCTCGCCCAAGCACGCTTAACTGCGGAGTTCTGATGGGATCCGGTGCATTAGTGCTGGTATGATCGCACTCGATAGGGAGATCGCGATCAATGCATATATTGGCATCCATACGGATCTCATCATAAAAATCCTGGAGAGCAATACGATGACTGAACAAACCGTACTCATCGTGCTTAATTGAGGAGTTTACACTCCAATGGATTTTGCCATCATAAAAAGGGGTGCAACACGAGGACTTCCCAGGAGGTCACCCATCCAAGTACTACTCTCTCCCAAGCACGCTTAACTGCATAGTTTGGACTCGCACGGATTTCGGCCGCGAAAAAGGGGTGCAACACGAGGACTTCCCAGGAGGTCACCCATCCTAGTACTACTCTCGCCCAAGCACGCTTAACTGCGGAGTTCTGATGGGATCCGGTGCATTAGTGCTGGTATGATCGCACCCGATAGGGAGATCGCGATCAATGCATATATTGGCATCCATACGGATCTCATCATAAAAATCCTGGAGAGCAATACGATGACTGAACAAACCGTACTCATCGTGCTTAATTGAGGAGTTTACACTCCAATGGATTTTGCCATCATAAAAAGGGGTGCAACACGAGGACTTCCCAGGAGGTCACCCATCCAAGTACTACTCTCTCCCAAGCACGCTTAACTGCATTGTTTGGACTCGCACGGATTTCGGCCGCGAAAAAGGGGTGCAACACGAGGACTTCCCAGGAGGTCACCCATCCTAGTACTACTCTCGCCCAAGCATGCTTAACTGCGGAGTTCTGATGGAATCCGGTGCATTAGTGCTGGTATGATCGCACCCGATAGGGAGATCGCGATCAATGCATATATTGGCATCCATACGGATCTCATCATAAAAATCCTGGAGAGCAATACGATGACTGAACAAACCGTACTCATCGTGCTTAATTGAGGAGTTTACACTCCAATGGATTTTGCCATCATAAAAAGGGGTGCAACACGAGGACTTCCCAGGAGGTCACCCATCCTAGTACTACTCTCGCCCAAGCACGCTTAACTGCATAGTTTGGACTCGCACGGATTTCGGCCGCGAAAAAGGGGTGCAACACGAGGACTTCCCAGGAGGTCACCCATCCTAGTACTACTCTCGCCCAAGCACGCTTAACTGCGGAGTTCTGATGGAATCCGGTGCATTAGTGCTGGTATGATCGCACCCGATAGGGAGATCGCGATCAATGCATATATTGGCATCCATACGGATCTCATCATAAAAATCCTGGAGAGCAATACGATGACTGAACAAACCGTACTCATCGTGCTTAATTGAGGAGTTTACACTCCAATGGATTTTGCCATCATAAAAAGGGGTGCAACACGAGGACTTCCCAGGAGGTCACCCATCCAAGTACTACTCTCTCCCAAGCACGCTTAACTGCATAGTTTGGACTCGCACGGATTTCGGCCGCGAAAAAGGGGTGCAACACGAGGACTTCTCAGGAGGTCACCCATCCTAGTACTACTCTCGCCCAAGCGCGCTTAACTGCGGAGTTCTGATGGGATCCGGTGCATTAGTGCTGGTATGATCGCACCCGATAGGGAGATCGCGATCAATGCATATATTGGCATCCATACGGATCTCATCATAAAAATCCTGGAGAGCAATACGATGACTGAACAAACCGTACTCATCGTGCTTAATTGAGGAGTTTACACTCCAATGGATTTTGCCATCATAAAAAGGGGTGCAACACGAGGACTTCCCAGGAGGTCACCCATCCAAGTACTACTCTCTCCCAAGCACGCTTAACTGCATTGTTTGGACTCGCACGGATTTCGGCCGCAAAAAAGGGGTGCAACACGAGGACTTCCCAGGAGGTCACCCATCCTAGTACTACTCTCGCCCAAGCACGCTTAACTGCGGAGTTCTGATGGGATCCGGTGCATTAGTGCTGGTATGATCGCACCCGATAGGGAGATCGCGATCAATGCATATATTGGCATCCATACGGATCTCATCATAAAAATCGTGGAGAGCAATACGATGACTGAACAAACCGTACTCATCGTGCTTAATTGAGGAGTTTACACTCCAATGGATTTTGCCATCATAAAAAGGGGTGCAACACGAGGACTTCCCAGGAGGTCACCCATCCTAGTACTACTCTCGCCCAAGCACGCTTAACTGCATAGTTTGGACTCGCACGGATTTCGGCCGCGAAAAAGGGGTGCAACACGAGAACTTCCCAGGAGGTCACCCATCCTAGTACTACTCTCGCCCAAGCACGCTTAACTGCGGAGTTCTGATGGGATCCGGTGCATTAGTGCTGGTATGATCGCACCTGATAGGGAGATCGCGATCAATGCATATATTGGCATCCATACGGATCTCATCATAAAAATCCTGGAGAGCAATACGATGACTGAACAAACCGTACTCATCGTGCTTAATTGAGGAGTTTACACTCCAATGGATTTTGCCATCATAAAAAGGGGTGCAACACGAGGACTTCCCAGGAGGTCACCCATCCAAGTACTACTCTCTCCCAAGCACGCTTAACTGCATTGTTTGGACTCGCACGGATTTCGGCCGCGAAAAAGGGGTGCAACACGAGGACTTCCCAGGAGGTCACCCATCCTAGTACTACTCTCGCCCAAGCATGCTTAATTGCGGAGTTCTGATGGAATCCGGTGCATTAGTGCTGGTATGATCGCACCCGATAGGGAGATCGCGATCAATGCATATATTGGCATCCATACGGATCTCATCATAAAAATCCTGGAGAGCAATACGATGACTGAACAAACCGTACTCATCGTGCTTAATTGAGGAGTTTACACTCCAATGGATTTTGCCATCATAAAAAGGGGTGCAACACGAGGACTTCCCAGGAGGTCACCCATCCTAGTACTACTCTCGCCCAAGCACGCTTAACTGCATAGTTTGGACTCGCACGGATTTCGGCCGCGAAAAAGGGGTGCAACACGAGGACTTCCCAGGAGGTCACCCATCCTAGTACTACTCTCGCCCAAGCACGCTTAACTGCGGAGTTCTGATGGGATCCGGTGCATTAGTGCTGGTATGATCGCACCCGATAGGGAGATCGCGATCAATGCATATATTGGCATCCATACGGATCTCATCATAAAAATCGTGGAGAGCAATACGATGACTGAACAAACCGTACTCATCGTGCTTAATTGAGGAGTTTACACTCCAATGGATTTTGCCATCATAAAAAGGGGTGCAACACGAGGACTTCCCAGGAGGTCACCCATCCTAGTACTACTCTCGCCCAAGCACGCTTAACTGCATAGTTTGGACTCGCACGGATTTCGGCCGCGAAAAAGGGGTGCAACACGAGGACTTCCCAGGAGGTCACCCATCCTGGTACTACTCTCGCCCAAGCACGCTTAACTGCGGAGTTCTGATGGAATCCGGTGCATTAGTGCTGGTATGATCGCACCCGATAGGGAGATCGCGATCAATGCATATATTGGCATCCATACGGATCTCATCATAAAAATCCTGGAGAGCAATACGATGACTGAACAAACCGTACTCATCGTGCTTAATTGAGGAGTTTACACTCCAATGGATTTTGCCATCATAAAAAGGGGTGCAACACGAGGACTTCCCAGGAGGTCACCCATCCTAGTACTACTCTCGCCCAAGCACGCTTAACTGCATAGTTTGGACTCGCACGGATTTCGGCCGCGAAAAAGGGGTGCAACACGAGGACTTCCCAGGAGGTCACCCATCCTAGTACTACTCTCGCCCAAGCACGCTTAACTGCGGAGTTCTGATGGAATCCGGTGCATTAGTGCTGGTATGATCGCACCCGATAGGGAGATCGCGATCAATGCATATATTGGCATCCATACGGATCTCATCATAAAAATCCTGGAGAGCAATACGATGACTGAACAAACCGTACTCATCGTGCTTAATTGAGGAGTTTACACTCCAATGGATTTTGCCATCATAAAAAGGGGTGCAACACGAGGACTTCCCAGGAGGTCACCCATCCTAGTACTACTCTCGCCCAAGCACGCTTAACTGCATAGTTTGGACTCGCACGGATTTCGGCCGCGAAAAAGGGGTGCAACACGAGGACTTCCCAGGAGGTCACCCATCCTAGTACTACTCTCGCCCAAGCACGCTTAACTGCGGAGTTCTGATGGGATCCGGTGCATTAGTGCTGGTATGATCGCACCCGATAGGGAGATCGCGATCAATGCATATATTGGCATCCATACGGATCTCATCATAAAAATCGTGGAGAGCAATACGATGACTGAACAAACCGTACTCATCGTGCTTAATTGAGGAGTTTACACTCCAATGGATTTTGCCATCATAAAAAGGGGTGCAACACGAGGACTTCCCAGGAGGTCACCCATCCTAGTACTACTCTCGCCCAAGCACGCTTAACTGCATAGTTTGGACTCGCACGGATTTCGGCCGCGAAAAAGGGGTGCAACACGAGGACTTCCCAGGAGGTCACCCATCCTGGTACTACTCTCGCCCAAGCACGCTTAACTGCGGAGTTCTGATGGAATCCGGTGCATTAGTGCTGGTATGATCGCACCCGATAGGGAGATCGCGATCAATGCATATATTGGCATCCATACGGATCTCATCATAAAAATCCTGGAGAGCAATACGATGACTGAACAAACCGTACTCATCGTGCTTAATTGAGGAGTTTACACTCCAATGGATTTTGCCATCATAAAAAGGGGTGCAACACGAGGACTTCCCAGGAGGTCACCCATCCTAGTACTACTCTCGCCCAAGCACGCTTAACTGCATAGTTTGGACTCGCACGGATTTCGGCCGCGAAAAAGGGGTGCAACACGAGGACTTCCCAGGAGGTCACCCATCCTAGTACTACTCTCGCCCAAGCACGCTTAACTGCGGAGTTCTGATGGAATCCGGTGCATTAGTGCTGGTATGATCGCACCCGATAGGGAGATCGCGATCAATGCATATATTGGCATCCATACGGATCTCATCATAAAAATCCTGGAGAGCAATACGATGACTGAACAAACCGTACTCATCGTGCTTAATTGAGGAGTTTACACTCCAATGGATTTTGCCATCATAAAAAGGGGTGCAACACGAGGACTTCCCAGGAGGTCACCCATCCTAGTACTACTCTCGCCCAAGCACGCTTAACTGCATAGTTTGGACTCGCACGGATTTCGGCCGCGAAAAAGGGGTGCAACACGAGGACTTCCCAGGAGGTCACCCATCCTAGTACTACTCTCGCCCAAGCACGCTTAACTGCGGAGTTCTGATGGGATCCGGTGCATTAGTGCTGGTATGATCGCACCCGATAGGGAGATCGCGATCAATGCATATATTGGCATCCATACGGATCTCATCATAAAAATCCTGGAGAGCAATACGATGACTGAACAAACCGTACTCATCGTGCTTAATTGAGGAGTTTACACTCCAATGGATTTTGTCATCATAAAAAGGGGTGCAACACAAGGACTTCCCAGGAGGTCACCCATCCAAGTACTACTCTCTCCCAAGCACGCTTAACTGCATAGTTTGGACTCGCACGGATTTCGGCCGCGAAAAAGGGGTGCAACACGAGGACTTCCCAGGAGGTCACCCATCCTAGTACTACTCTCGCCCAAGCACGCTTAACTGCATAGTTTGGACTCGCACGGATTTCGGCCGCGAAAAAGGGGTGCAACACGAGGACTTCCCAGGAGGTCACCCATCCTAGTACTACTCTCGCCCAAGCACGCTTAACTGCGGAGTTCTGATGGGATCCGGTGCATTAGTGCTGGTATGATCGCACCCGATAGGGAGATCGCGATCAATGCATATATTGGCATCCATACGGATCTCATCATAAAAATCCTGGAGAGCAATACGATGACTGAACAAACCGTACTCATCGTGCTTAATTGAGGAGTTTACACTCCAATGGATTTTGCCATCATAAAAAGGGGTGCAACACGAGGACTTCCCAGGAGGTCACCCATCCAAGTACTACTCTCTCCCAAGCACGCTTAACTGCATAGTTTGGACTCGCACGGATTTCGGCCGCGAAAAAGGGGTGCAACACGAGGACTTCCCAGGAGGTCACCCATCCTAGTACTACTCTCGCCCAAGCACGCTTAACTACGGAGTTCTGAAGGGATCCAGTGCATTAGTGCTGGTATGATCGCACCCGATAGGGAGATCGCGATCAATGCATATATTGGCATCCATACGGATCACATCATAAAAATCCTGGAGAGCAATACGATGACTGAACAAACCGTACTCATCGTGCTTAATTGAGGAGTTTACACTCCAATGGATTTTGCCATCATAAAAAGGGGTGCAACACGAGGACTTCCCAGGAGGTCACCCATCCAAGTACTACTCTCTCCCAAGCACGCTTAACTGCATTGTTTGGACTCGCACGGATTTCGGCCGCGAAAAAGGGGTGCAACACGAGGACTTCCCAGGAGGTCACCCATCCTAGTACTACTCTCGCCCAAGCACGCTTAACTGCATAGTTCTGATGGGATCCGGTGCATTAGTGCTGGTATGATCGCACCCGATAGGGAGATCGCGATCAATGCATATATTGGCATCCATACGGATCTCATCATAAAAATCCTGGAGAGCAATACGATGACTGAACAAACCGTACTCATCGTGCTTAATTGAGGAGTTTACACTCCAATGGATTTTGTCATCATAAAAAGGGGTGCAACACAAGGACTTCCCAGGAGGTCACCCATCCAAGTACTACTCTCTCCCAAGCACGCTTAACTGCATAGTTTGGACTCGCACGGATTTCGGCCGTGAAAATGGGGTGCAACACGAGGACTTCCCAGGAGGTCACCCATCCTAGTACTACTCTCGCCCAAGCACGCTTAACTGCATAGTTTGGACTCGCATGGATTTCGGCCGCGAAAAAGGGGTGCAACACGAGGACTTCCCAGGAGGTCACCCATCCTAGTACTACTCTCGCCCAAGCACGCTTAACTGCATAGTTTGGACTCGCACGGATTTCGGCCGCGAAAAAGGGGTGCAACACGAGGACTTCCCAGGAGGTCACCCATCCAAGTACTACTCTCGCCCAAGCACGCTTAACTGCATAATTTGGACTCGCACGGATTTCGGCCGCGAAAAAGGGGTGCAACACGAGGACTTCCCAGGAGGTCACCCATCCTAGTACTACTCTCGCCCAAGCACGCTTAACTGCATAGTTCTGATGGGATCCGGTGCATTAGTGCTGGTATGATCGCACCCGATAGGGAGATCGCGATCAATGCATATATTGGCATCCATACGGATCTCATCATAAAAATCCTGGAGAGCAATACGATGACTGAACAAACCGTACTCATCGTGCTTAATTGAGGAGTTTACACTCCAATGGATTTTGTCATCATAAAAAGGGGTGCAACACAAGGACTTCCCAGGAGGTCACCCATCCAAGTACTACTCTCTCCCAAGCACGCTTAACTGCATAGTTTGGACTCGCACGGATTTCGGCCGTGAAAATGGGGTGCAACACGAGGACTTCCCAGGAGGTCACCCATCCTAGTACTACTCTCGCCCAAGCACGCTTAACTGCATAGTTTGGACTCGCATGGATTTCGGCCGCGAAAAAGGGGTGCAACACGAGGACTTCCCAGGAGGTCACCCATCCTAGTACTACTCTCGCCCAAGCACGCTTAACTGCATAGTTTGGACTCGCACGGATTTCGGCCGCGAAAAAGGGGTGCAACACGAGGACTTCCCAGGAGGTCACCCATCCAAGTACTACTCTCGCCCAAGCACGCTTAACTGCATAATTTGGACTCGCACGGATTTCGGCCGCGAAAAAGGGGTGCAACACGAGGACTTCCCAGGAGGTCACCCATCCTAGTACTACTCTCGCCCAAGCACGCTTAACTGCATAGTTTGGACTCGCACGGATTTCGGCCGCGAAAAAGGGGTGCAACACGAGAACTTCCCAGGAGGTCACCCATCCTAGTACTACTCTCGCCCAAGCACGCTTAACTGCGGAGTTCTGATGGGATCCGGTGCATTAGTGCTGGTATGATCGCACCCGATAGGGAGATCGCGATCAATGCATATATTGGCATCCATACGGATCTCATCATAAAAATCCTGGAGAGCAATACGATGACTGAACAAACCGTACTCATCGTGCTTAATTGAGGAGTTTACACTCCAATGGATTTTGTCATCATAAAAAGGGGTGCAACACAAGGACTTCCCAGGAGGTCACCCATCCAAGTACTACTCTCTCCCAAGCACGCTTAACTGCATAGTTTGGACTCGCACGGATTTCGGCCGTGAAAATGGGGTGCAACACGAGGACTTCCCAGGAGGTCACCCATCCTAGTACTACTCTCGCCCAAGCACGCTTAACTGCATAGTTTGGACTCGCATGGATTTCGGCCGCGAAAAAGGGGTGCAACACGAGGACTTCCCAGGAGGTCACCCATCCTAGTACTACTCTCGCCCAAGCACGCTTAACTGCATAGTTTGGACTCGCACGGATTTCGGCCGCGAAAAAGGGGTGCAACACGAGGACTTCCCAGGAGGTCACCCATCCAAGTACTACTCTCGCCCAAGCACGCTTAACTGCATAATTTGGACTCGCACGGATTTCGGCCGCGAAAAAGGGGTGCAACACGAGGACTTCCCAGGAGGTCACCCATCCTAGTACTACTCTCGCCCAAGCACGCTTAACTGCATAGTTCTGATGGGATCCGGTGCATTAGTGCTGGTATGATCGCACCCGATAGGGAGATCGCGATCAATGCATATATTGGCATCCATACGGATCTCATCATAAAAATCCTGGAGAGCAATACGATGACTGAACAAACCGTACTCATCGTGCTTAATTGAGGAGTTTACACTCCAATGGATTTTGTCATCATAAAAAGGGGTGCAACACAAGGACTTCCCAGGAGGTCACCCATCCAAGTACTACTCTCTCCCAAGCACGCTTAACTGCATAGTTTGGACTCGCACGGATTTCGGCCGTGAAAATGGGGTGCAACACGAGGACTTCCCAGGAGGTCACCCATCCTAGTACTACTCTCGCCCAAGCACGCTTAACTGCATAGTTTGGACTCGCATGGATTTCGGCCGCGAAAAAGGGGTGCAACACGAGGACTTCCCAGGAGGTCACCCATCCTAGTACTACTCTCGCCCAAGCACGCTTAACTGCATAGTTTGGACTCGCACGGATTTCGGCCGCGAAAAAGGGGTGCAACACGAGGACTTCCCAGGAGGTCACCCATCCAAGTACTACTCTCGCCCAAGCACGCTTAACTGCATAATTTGGACTCGCACGGATTTCGGCCGCGAAAAAGGGGTGCAACACGAGGACTTCCCAGGAGGTCACCCATCCTAGTACTACTCTCGCCCAAGCACGCTTAACTGCATAGTTTGGACTCGCACGGATTTCGGCCGCGAAAAAGGGGTGCAACACGAGAACTTCCCAGGAGGTCACCCATCCTAGTACTACTCTCGCCCAAGCACGCTTAACTGCGGAGTTCTGATGGGATCCGGTGCATTAGTGCTGGTATGATCGCACCCGATAGGGAGATCGCGATCAATGCATATATTGGCATCCATACGGATCTCATCATAAAAATCCTGGAGAGCAATACGATGACTGAACAAACCGTACTCATCGTGCTTAATTGAGGAGTTTACACTCCAATGGATTTTGTCATCATAAAAAGGGGTGCAACACAAGGACTTCCCAGGAGGTCACCCATCCAAGTACTACTCTCTCCCAAGCACGCTTAACTGCATAGTTTGGACTCGCACGGATTTCGGCCGTGAAAATGGGGTGCAACACGAGGACTTCCCAGGAGGTCACCCATCCTAGTACTACTCTCGCCCAAGCACGCTTAACTGCATAGTTTGGACTCGCATGGATTTCGGCCGCGAAAAAGGGGTGCAACACGAGGACTTCCCAGGAGGTCACCCATCCTAGTACTACTCTCGCCCAAGCACGCTTAACTGCATAGTTTGGACTCGCACGGATTTCGGCCGCGAAAAAGGGGTGCAACACGAGGACTTCCCAGGAGGTCACCCATCCAAGTACTACTCTCGCCCAAGCACGCTTAACTGCATAATTTGGACTCGCACGGATTTCGGCCGCGAAAAAGGGGTGCAACACGAGGACTTCCCAGGAGGTCACCCATCCTAGTACTACTCTCGCCCAAGCACGCTTAACTGCATAGTTTGGACTCGCACGGATTTCGGCCGCGAAAAAGGGGTGCAACACGAGGACTTCCCAGGAGGTCACCCATCCTAGTACTACTCTCGCCCAAGCACGCTTACCTGCGGAGTTCTGATGGGATCCGGTGCATTAGTGCTGGTATGATCGCACCCGATAGGGAGATCGCGATCAATGCATATATTGGCATCCATACGGATCTCATCATAAAAATCCTGGAGAGCAATACGATGACTGAACAAACCGTACTCATCGTGCTTAATTGAGGAGTTTACACTCCAATGGATTTTGCCATCATAAAAAGGGGTGCAACACGAGGACTTCCCAGGAGGTCACCCATCCTAGTACTACTCTCGCCCAAGCACGCTTAACTGCATAGTTTGGACTCGCACGGATTTCGGCCGCGAAAAAGGGGTGCAACACGAGGACTTCCCAGGAGGTCACCCATCCTAGTACTACTCTCGCCCAAGCACGCTTAACTGCGGAGTTCTGATGGAATCCGGTGCATTAGTGCTGGTATGATCGCACCCGATAGGGAGATCGCGATCAATGCATATATTGGCATCCATACGGATCTCATCATAAAAATCCTGGAGAGCAATACGATGACTGAACAAACCGTACTCATCGTGCTTAATTGAGGAGTTTACACTCCAATGGATTTTGTCATCATAAAAAGGGGTGCAACACAAGGACTTCCCAGGAGGTCACCCATCCAAGTACTACTCTCTCCCAAGCACGCTTAACTGCATAGTTTGGACTCGCACGGATTTCGGCCGCGAAAAAGGGGTGCAACACGAGGACTTCCCAGGAGGTCACCCATCCTAGTACTACTCTCGCCCAAGCACGCTTAACTGCATAGTTTGGACTCGCATGGATTTCGGCCGCGAAAAAGGGGTGCAACACGAGGACTTCCCAGGAGGTCACCCATCCTAGTACTACTCTCGCCCAAGCACGCTTAACTGCATAGTTTGGACTCGCACGGATTTCGGCCGCGAAAAAGGGGTGCAACACGAGAACTTCCCAGGAGGTCACCCTTCCAAGTACTACTCTCGCCCAAGCACGCTTAACTGCATAGTTTGGACTCGCACGGATTTCGGCCGCGAAAAAGGGGTGCAACACGAGGACTTCCCAGGAGGTCACCCATCCTAGTACTACTCTCGCCCAAGCACGCTTAACTGCGGAGTTCTGATGGAATCCGGTGCATTAGTGCTGGTATGATCGCACCCGATAGGGAGATCGCGATCAATGCATATATTGGCATCCATACGGATCTCATCATAAAAATCCTGGAGAGCAATACGATGACTGAACAAACCGTACTCATCGTGCTTAATTGAGGAGTTTACACTCCAATGGATTTTGTCATCATAAAAAGGGGTGCAACACAAGGACTTCCCAGGAGGTCACCCATCCAAGTACTACTCTCTCCCAAGCACGCTTAACTGCATAGTTTGGACTCGCACGGATTTCGGCCGCGAAAAAGGGGTGCAACACGAGGACTTCCCAGGAGGTCACCCATCCTAGTACTACTCTCGCCCAAGCACGCTTAACTGCATAGTTTGGACTCGCATGGATTTCGGCCGCGAAAAAGGGGTGCAACACGAGGACTTCCCAGGAGGTCACCCATCCTAGTACTACTCTCGCCCAAGCACGCTTAACTGCATAGTTTGGACTCGCACGGATTTCGGCCGCGAAAAAGGGGTGCAACACGAGAACTTCCCAGGAGGTCACCCTTCCAAGTACTACTCTCGCCCAAGCACGCTTAACTGCATAGTTTGGACTCGCACGGATTTCGGCCGCGAAAAAGGGGTGCAACACGAGGACTTCCCAGGAGGTCACCCATCCTAGTACTACTCTCGCCCAAGCACGCATAACTGCATAGTTTGGACTCGCACGGATTTCGGCCGCGAAAAAGGGGTGCAACACGAGGACTTCCCAGGAGGTCACCCATCCTCGTACTACTCTCGCCCAAGCACGCTTAACTGCGGAGTTCTGATGGGATCCGGTGCATTAGTGCTGGTATGATCGCACCCGATAGGGAGATCGCGATCAATGCATATATTGGCATCCATACGGATCTCATCATAAAAATCCTGGAGAGCAATACGATGACTGAACAAACCGTACTCATCGTGCTTAATTGAGGAGTTTACACTCCAATGGATTTTGCCATCATAAAAAGGGGTGCAACACGAGGACTTCCCAGGAGGTCACCCATCCAAGTACTACTCTCTCCCAAGCACGCTTAACTGCATAGTTTGGACTCGCACGGATTTCGGCCGCGAAAAAGGGGTGCAACACGAGGACTTCCCAGGAGGTTACCCATCCTAGTACTACTCTCGCCCAAGCACGCTTAACTGCATAGTTTGGACTCGCACGGATTTCGGCCGCGAAAAAGGGGTGCAACACGAGGACTTCCCAGGAGGTCACCCATCCTAGTACTACTCTCGCCCAAGCACGCTTAACTGCATAGTTTGGACTCGCACGGATTTCGGCCGCGAAAAAGGGGTGCAACACGAGAACTTCCCAGGAGGTCACCCTTCCAAGTACTACTCTCGCCCAAGCACGCTTAACTGCATAGTTTGGACTCGCACGGATTTCGGCCGCGAAAAAGGGGTGCAACACGAGGACTTCCCAGGAGGTCACCCATCCTAGTACTACTCTCGCCCAAGCACGCTTAACTGCGGAGTTCTGATGGAATCCGGTGCATTAGTGCTGGTATGATCGCACCCGATAGGGAGATCGCGATCAATGCATATATTGGCATCCATACGGATCTCATCATAAAAATCCTGGAGAGCAATACGATGACTGAACAAACCGTACTCATCGTGCTTAATTGAGGAGTTTACACTCCAATGGATTTTGTCATCATAAAAAGGGGTGCAACACAAGGACTTCCCAGGAGGTCACCCATCCAAGTACTACTCTCTCCCAAGCACGCTTAACTGCATAGTTTGGACTCGCACGGATTTCGGCCGCGAAAAAGGGGTGCAACACGAGGACTTCCCAGGAGGTCACCCATCCTAGTACTACTCTCGCCCAAGCACGCTTAACTGCATAGTTTGGACTCGCATGGATTTCGGCCGCGAAAAAGGGGTGCAACACGAGGACTTCCCAGGAGGTCACCCATCCTAGTACTACTCTCGCCCAAGCACGCTTAACTGCATAGTTTGGACTCGCACGGATTTCGGCCGCGAAAAAGGGGTGCAACACGAGAACTTCCCAGGAGGTCACCCTTCCAAGTACTACTCTCGCCCAAGCACGCTTAACTGCATAGTTTGGACTCGCACGGATTTCGGCCGCGAAAAAGGGGTGCAACACGAGGACTTCCCAGGAGGTCACCCATCCTAGTACTACTCTCGCCCAAGCACGCTTAACTGCATAGTTTGGACTCGCCCGGATTTCGGCCGCGAAAAAGGGGTGCAACACGAGGACTTCCCAGGAGGTCACCCATCCTCGTACTACTCTCGCCCAAGCACGCTTAACTGCGGAGTTCTGATGGGATCCGGTGCATTAGTGCTGGTATGATCGCACCCGATAGGGAGATCGCGATCAATGCATATATTGGCATCCATACGGATCTCATCATAAAAATCCTGGAGAGCAATACGATGACTGAACAAACCGTACTCATCGTGCTTAATTGAGGAGTTTACACTCCAATGGATTTTGCCATCATAAAAAGGGGTGCAACACGAGGACTTCCCAGGAGGTCACCCATCCAAGTACTACTCTCTCCCAAGCACGCTTAACTGCATAGTTTGGACTCGCACGGATTTCGGCCGCGAAAAAGGGGTGCAACACGAGGACTTCCCAGGAGGTTACCCATCCTAGTACTACTCTCGCCCAAGCACGCTTAACTGCATAGTTTGGACTCGCACGGATTTCGGCCGCGAAAAAGGGGTGCAACACGAGGACTTCCCAGGAGGTCACCCATCCTAGTACTACTCTCGCCCAAGCACGCTTAACTGCATAGTTTGGACTCGCACGGATTTCGGCCGCGAAAAAGGGGTACAACACGAGGACTTCCCAGGAGGTCACCCATCCTAGTACTACTCTCGCCCAAGCACGATTAACTGCGGAGTTCTGATGGGATCCGGTGCATTAGTGCTGGTATGATCGCACCCGATAGGGAGATCGCGATCAATGGATATATTGGCATCCATACGGATCTCATCATAAAAATCCTGGAGAGCAATACGATGACTGAACAAACCGTACTCATCGTGCTTAATTGAGGAGTTTACACTCCAATGGATTTTGCCATCATAAAAAGGGGTGCAACACGAGGACTTCCCAGGAGGTCACCCATCCAAGTACTACTCTCTCCCAAGCACGCTTAACTGCATAGTTTGGACTCGCACGGATTTCGGCCGCGAAAAAGGGGTGCAACACGAGGACTTCCCAGGAGGACACCCATCCTAGTACTACTCTCGCCCAAGCACGCTTAACTGCGGAGTTCTGATGGGATCCGGTGCATTAGTGCTGGTATGATCGCACCCGATAGGGAGATCGCGATCAATGCATATATTGTCATCCATACGGATCTCATCATAAAAATCCTGGAGAGCAATACGATGACTGAACAAACCGTACTCATCGTGCTTAATTGAGGAGTTTACACACCAATGGATTTTACCATCATAAAAAGGGGTGCAACACGAGGACTTCCCAGGAGGTCACCCATCCAAGTACTACTCTCTCCCAAGCACGCTTAACTGCATAGTTTGGACTCGCACGGATTTCGGCCGCGAAAAAGGGGTGCAACACGAGGACTTCCCAGGAGGTCACCCATCCTAGTACTACTCTCGCCCAAGCACGCTTAACTGCATAGTTTGGACTCGCACGGATTTCGGCCGCGAAAAAGGGGTGCAACACGAGGACTTCCCAGGAGGTCACCCATCCTAGTACTACTCTCGCCCAAGCACGCTTAACTGCGGAGTTCTGATGGGATCCGGTGCATTAGTGCTGGTATGATCGCACCCGATAGGGAGATCGGGATCAATGCATATATTGGCATCCATACGGATCTCATCATAAAAATCCTGGAGAGCAATACGATGACTGAACAAACCGTACTCATCGTGCTTAATTGAGGAGTTTACACTCCAATGGATTTTGCCATCATAAAAAGGGGTGCAACACGAGGACTTCCCAGGAGGTCACCCATCCTAGTACTACTCTCGCCCAAGCACGCTTAACTGCATAGTTTGGACTCGCACGGATTTCGGCCGCGAAAAAGGGGTGCAACACGAGGACTTCCCAGGAGGACACCCATCCTAGTACTACTCTCGCCCAAGCACGCTTAACTGCGGAGTTCTGATGGGATCCGGTGCATTAGTGCTGGTATGATCGCACCCGATAGGGAGATCGGGATCAATGCATATATTGGCATCCATACGGATCTCATCATAAAAATCCTGGAGAGCAATACGATGACTGAACAAACCGTACTCATCGTGCTTAATTGAGGAGTTTACACTCCAATGGATTTTGCCATCATAAAAAGGGGTGCAACACGAGGACTTCCCAGGAGGTCACCCATCCAAGTACTACTCTCTCCCAAGCACGCTTAACTGCATAGTTTGGACTCGCACGGATTTCGGCCGCGAAAAAGGGGTGCAACACGAGGACTTCCCAGGAGGTTACCCATCCTAGTACTACTCTCGCCCAAGCACGCTTAACTGCATAGTTTGGACTCGCACGGATTTCGGCCGCGAAAAAGGGGTGCAACACGAGGACTTCCCAGGAGGTCACCCATCCTAGTACTACTCTCGCCCAAGCACGCTTAACTGCATAGTTTGGACTCGCACGGATTTCGGCCGCGAAAAAGGGGTGCAACACGAGGACTTCCCAGGAGGTCACCCATCCTAGTACTACTCTCGCCCAAGCACGCTTAACTGCGGAGTTCTGATGGGATCCGGTGCATTAGTGCTGGTATGATCGCACCCGATAGGGAGATCGCGATCAATGCATATATTGGCATCCATACGGATCTCATCATAAAAATCCTGGAGAGCAATACGATGACTGAACAAACCGTACTCATCGTGCTTAATTGAGGAGTTTACACTCCAATGGATTTTGCCATCATAAAAAGGGGTGCAACACGAGGACTTCCCAGGAGGTCACCCATCCAAGTACTACTCTCTCCCAAGCACGCTTAACTGCATAGTTTGGACTCGCACGGATTTCGGCCGCGAAAAAGGGGTGCAACACGAGGACTTCCCAGGAGGTCACCCATCCTCGTACTACTCTCGCCCAAGCACGCTTAACTGCGGAGTTCTGATGGGATCCGGTGCATTAGTGCTGGTATGATCGCACCCGATAGGGAGATCGGGATCAATGCATATATTGGCATCCATACGGATCTCATCATAAAAATCCTGGAGAGCAATACGATGACTGAACAAACCGTACTCATCGTGCTTAATTGAGGAGTTTACACTCCAATGGATTTTGCCATCATAAAAAGGGGTGCAACACGAGGACTTCCCAGGAGGTCACCCATCCGAGTACTACTCTCTCCCAAGCACGCTTAACTGCATAGTTTGGACTCGCACGGATTTCGGCCGCGAAAAAGGGGTGCAACACGAGGACTTCCCAGGAGGTTACCCATCCTAGTACTACTCTCGCCCAAGCACGCTTAACTGCATAGTTTGGACTCGCACGGATTTCGGCCGCGAAAAAGGGGTGCAACACGAGGACTTCCCAGGAGGTCACCCATCCTAGTACTACTCTCGCCCAAGCACGCTTAACTGCATAGTTTGGACTCGCACGGATTTCGGCCGCGAAAAAGGGGTGCAACACGAGGACTTCCCAGGAGGTCACCCATCCTAGTACTACTCTCGCCCAAGCACGCTTAACTGCGGAGTTCTGATGGGATCCGGTGCATTAGTGCTGGTATGATCGCACCCGATAGGGAGATCGCGATCAATGCATATATTGGCATCCATACGGATCTCATCATAAAAATCCTGGAGAGCAATACGATGACTGAACAAACCGTACTCATCGTGCTTAATTGAGGAGTTTACACTCCAATGGATTTTGCCATCATAAAAAGGGGTGCAACACGAGGACTTCCCAGGAGGTCACCCATCCAAGTACTACTCTCTCCCAAGCACGCTTAACTGCATAGTTTGGACTCGCACGGATTTCGGCCGCGAAAAAGGGGTGCAACACGAGGACTTCCCAGGAGGACACCCATCCTAGTACTACTCTCGCCCAAGCACGCTTAACTGCGGAGTTCTGATGGGATCCGGTGCATTAGTGCTGGTATGATCGCACCCGATAGGGAGATCGCGATCAATGCATATATTGTCATCCATACGGATCTCATCATAAAAATCCTGGAGAGCAATACGATGACTGAACAAACCGTACTCATCGTGCTTAATTGAGGAGTTTACACTCCAATGGATTTTACCATCATAAAAAGGGGTGCAACACGAGGACTTCCCAGGAGGTCACCCATCCAAGTACTACTCTCTCCCAAGCACGCTTAACTGCATAGTTTGGACTCGCACGGATTTCGGCCGCGAAAAAGGGGTGCAACACGAGGACTTCCCAGGAGGTCACCCATCCTAGTACTACTCTCGCCCAAGCACGCTTAACTGCATAGTTTGGACTCGCACGGATTTCGGCCGCGAAAAAGGGGTGCAACACGAGGACTTCCCAGGAGGTCACCCATCCTAGTACTACTCTCGCCCAAGCACGCTTAACTGCGGAGTTCTGATGGGATCCGGTGCATTAGTGCTGGTATGATCGCACCCGATAGGGAGATCGCGATCAATGCATATATTGGCATCCATACGGATCTCATCATAAAAATCCTGGAGAGCAATACGATGACTGAACAAACCGTACTCATCGTGCTTAATTGAGGAGTTTACACTCCAATGGATTTTGCCATCATAAAAAGGGGTGCAACACGAGGACTTCCCAGGAGGTCACCCATCCAAGTACTACTCTCTCCCAAGCACGCTTAACTGCATAGTTTGGACTCGCACGGATTTCGGCCGCGAAAAAGGGGTGCAACACGAGGACTTCCCAGGAGGTCACCCATCCTAGTACTACTCTCGCCCAAGCACGCTTAACTGCATAGTTTGGACTCGCACGGATTTCGGCCGCGAAAAAGGGGTGCAACACGAGGACTTCCCAGGAGGTCACCCATCCTAGTACTACTCTCGCCCAAGCACGCTTAACTGCATAGTTTGGACTCGCACGGATTTCGGCCGCGAAAAAGGGGTGCAACACGAGGACTTCCCAGGAGGTCACCCATCCTAGTACTACTCTCGCCCAAGCACGCTTAACTGCGGAGTTCTGATGGGATCCGGTGCATTAGTGCTGGTATGATCGCACCCGATAGGGAGATCGCGATCAATGCATATATTGGCATCCATACGGATCTCATCATAAAAATCCTGGAGAGCAATACGATGACTGAACAAACCGTACTCATCGTGCTTAATTGAGGAGTTTACACTCCAATGGATTTTGCCATCATAAAAAGGGGTGCAACACGAGGACTTCCCAGGAGGTCACCCATCCAAGTACTACTCTCTCCCAAGCACGCTTAACTGCATAGTTTGGACTCGCACGGATTTCGGCCGCGAAAAAGGGGTGCAACACGAGAACTTCCCAGGAGGTCACCCTTCCAAGTACTACTCTCGCCCAAGCACGCTTAACTGCATAGTTTGGACTCGCACGGATTTCGGCCGCGAAAAAGGGGTGCAACACGAGGACTTCCCAGGAGGTCACCCATCCTCGTACTACTCTCGCCCAAGCACGCTTAACTGCGGAGTTCTGATGGGATCCGGTGCATTAGTGCTGGTATGATCGCACCCGATAGGGAGATCGCGATCAATGCATATATTGGCATCCATACGGATCTCATCATAAAAATCCTGGAGAGCAATACGATGACTGAACAAACCGTACTCATCGTGCTTAATTGAGGAGTTTACACTCCAATGGATTTTGCCATCATAAAAAGGGGTGCAACACGAGGACTTCCCAGGAGGTCACCCATCCAAGTACTACTCTCTCCCAAGCACGCTTAACTGCATAGTTTGGACTCGCACGGATTTCGGCCGCGAAAAAGGGGTGCAACACGAGGACTTCCCAGGAGGTTACCCATCCTAGTACTACTCTCGCCCAAGCACGCTTAACTGCATAGTTTGGACTCGCACGGATTTCGGCCGCGAAAAAGGGGTGCAACACGAGGACTTCCCAGGAGGTCACCCATCCTAGTACTACTCTCGCCCAAGCACGCTTAACTGCATAGTTTGGACTCGCACGGATTTCGGCCGCGAAAAAGGGGTGCAACACGAGAACTTCCCAGGAGGTCACCCTTCCAAGTACTACTCTCGCCCAAGCACGCTTAACTGCATAGTTTGGACTCGCACGGATTTCGGCCGCGAAAAAGGGGTGCAACACGAGGACTTCCCAGGAGGTCACCCATCCTAGTACTACTCTCGCCCAAGCACGCTTAACTGCGGAGTTCTGATGGAATCCGGTGCATTAGTGCTGGTATGATCGCACCCGATAGGGAGATCGCGATCAATGCATATATTGGCATCCATACGGATCTCATCATAAAAATCCTGGAGAGCAATACGATGACTGAACAAACCGTACTCATCGTGCTTAATTGAGGAGTTTACACTCCAATGGATTTTGTCATCATAAAAAGGGGTGCAACACAAGGACTTCCCAGGAGGTCACCCATCCAAGTACTACTCTCTCCCAAGCACGCTTAACTGCATAGTTTGGACTCGCACGGATTTCGGCCGCGAAAAAGGGGTGCAACACGAGGACTTCCCAGGAGGTCACCCATCCTAGTACTACTCTCGCCCAAGCACGCTTAACTGCATAGTTTGGACTCGCATGGATTTCGGCCGCGAAAAAGGGGTGCAACACGAGGACTTCCCAGGAGGTCACCCATCCTAGTACTACTCTCGCCCAAGCACGCTTAACTGCATAGTTTGGACTCGCACGGATTTCGGCCGCGAAAAAGGGGTGCAACACGAGAACTTCCCAGGAGGTCACCCTTCCAAGTACTACTCTCGCCCAAGCACGCTTAACTGCATAGTTTGGACTCGCACGGATTTCGGCCGCGAAAAAGGGGTGCAACACGAGGACTTCCCAGGAGGTCACCCATCCTAGTACTACTCTCGCCCAAGCACGCTTAACTGCATAGTTTGGACTCGCACGGATTTCGGCCGCGAAAAAGGGGTGCAACACGAGGACTTCCCAGGAGGTCACCCATCCTCGTACTACTCTCGCCCAAGCACGCTTAACTGCGGAGTTCTGATGGGATCCGGTGCATTAGTGCTGGTATGATCGCACCCGATAGGGAGATCGCGATCAATGCATATATTGGCATCCATACGGATCTCATCATAAAAATCCTGGAGAGCAATACGATGACTGAACAAACCGTACTCATCGTGCTTAATTGAGGAGTTTACACTCCAATGGATTTTGCCATCATAAAAAGGGGTGCAACACGAGGACTTCCCAGGAGGTCACCCATCCAAGTACTACTCTCTCCCAAGCACGCTTAACTGCATAGTTTGGACTCGCACGGATTTCGGCCGCGAAAAAGGGGTGCAACACGAGGACTTCCCAGGAGGTTACCCATCCTAGTACTACTCTCGCCCAAGCACGCTTAACTGCATAGTTTGGACTCGCACGGATTTCGGCCGCGAAAAAGGGGTGCAACACGAGGACTTCCCAGGAGGTCACCCATCCTAGTACTACTCTCGCCCAAGCACGCTTAACTGCATAGTTTGGACTCGCACGGATTTCGGCCGCGAAAAAGGGGTGCAACACGAGGACTTCCCAGGAGGTCACCCATCCTAGTACTACTCTCGCCCAAGCACGCTTAACTGCGGAGTTCTGATGGGATCCGGTGCATTAGTGCTGGTATGATCGCACCCGATAGGGAGATCGCGATCAATGCATATATTGGCATCCATACGGATCTCATCATAAAAATCCTGGAGAGCAATACGATGACTGAACAAACCGTACTCATCGTGCTTAATTGAGGAGTTTACACTCCAATGGATTTTGCCATCATAAAAAGGGGTGCAACACGAGGACTTCCCAGGAGGTCACCCATCCAAGTACTACTCTCTCCCAAGCACGCTTAACTGCATAGTTTGGACTCGCACGGATTTCGGCCGCGAAAAAGGGGTGCAACACGAGGACTTCCCAGGAGGACACCCATCCTAGTACTACTCTCGCCCAAGCACGCTTAACTGCGGAGTTCTGATGGGATCCGGTGCATTAGTGCTGGTATGATCGCACCCGATAGGGAGATCGCGATCAATGCATATATTGTCATCCATACGGATCTCATCATAAAAATCCTGGAGAGCAATACGATGACTGAACAAACCGTACTCATCGTGCTTAATTGAGGAGTTTACACACCAATGGATTTTACCATCATAAAAAGGGGTGCAACACGAGGACTTCCCAGGAGGTCACCCATCCAAGTACTACTCTCTCCCAAGCACGCTTAACTGCATAGTTTGGACTCGCACGGATTTCGGCCGCGAAAAAGGGGTGCAACACGAGGACTTCCCAGGAGGTCACCCATCCTAGTACTACTCTCGCCCAAGCACGCTTAACTGCATAGTTTGGACTCGCACGGATTTCGGCCGCGAAAAAGGGGTGCAACACGAGGACTTCCCAGGAGGTCACCCATCCTAGTACTACTCTCGCCCAAGCACGCTTAACTGCGGAGTTCTGATGGGATCCGGTGCATTAGTGCTGGTATGATCGCACCCGATAGGGAGATCGGGATCAATGCATATATTGGCATCCATACGGATCTCATCATAAAAATCCTGGAGAGCAATACGATGACTGAACAAACCGTACTCATCGTGCTTAATTGAGGAGTTTACACTCCAATGGATTTTGCCATCATAAAAAGGGGTGCAACACGAGGACTTCCCAGGAGGTCACCCATCCTAGTACTACTCTCGCCCAAGCACGCTTAACTGCATAGTTTGGACTCGCACGGATTTCGGCCGCGAAAAAGGGGTGCAACACGAGGACTTCCCAGGAGGACACCCATCCTAGTACTACTCTCGCCCAAGCACGCTTAACTGCGGAGTTCTGATGGGATCCGGTGCATTAGTGCTGGTATGATCGCACCCGATAGGGAGATCGGGATCAATGCATATATTGGCATCCATACGGATCTCATCATAAAAATCCTGGAGAGCAATACGATGACTGAACAAACCGTACTCATCGTGCTTAATTGAGGAGTTTACACTCCAATGGATTTTGCCATCATAAAAAGGGGTGCAACACGAGGACTTCCCAGGAGGTCACCCATCCAAGTACTACTCTCTCCCAAGCACGCTTAACTGCATAGTTTGGACTCGCACGGATTTCGGCCGCGAAAAAGGGGTGCAACACGAGGACTTCCCAGGAGGTCACCCATCCTAGTACTACTCTCGCCCAAGCACGCTTAACTGCATAGTTTGGACTCGCACGGATTTCGGCCGCGAAAAAGGGGTGCAACACGAGAACTTCCCAGGAGGTCACCCTTCCAAGTACTACTCTCGCCCAAGCACGCTTAACTGCATAGTTTGGACTCGCACGGATTTCGGCCGCGAAAAAGGGGTGCAACACGAGGACTTCCCAGGAGGTCACCCATCCTAGTACTACTCTCGCCCAAGCACGCTTAACTGCATAGTTTGGACTCGCACGGATTTCGGCCGCGAAAAAGGGGTGCAACACGAGGACTTCCCAGGAGGTCACCCATCCTCGTACTACTCTCGCCCAAGCACGCTTAACTGCGGAGTTCTGATGGGATCCGGTGCATTAGTGCTGGTATGATCGCACCCGATAGGGAGATCGCGATCAATGCATATATTGGCATCCATACGGATCTCATCATAAAAATCCTGGAGAGCAATACGATGACTGAACAAACCGTACTCATCGTGCTTAATTGAGGAGTTTACACTCCAATGGATTTTGCCATCATAAAAAGGGGTGCAACACGAGGACTTCCCAGGAGGTCACCCATCCAAGTACTACTCTCTCCCAAGCACGCTTAACTGCATAGTTTGGACTCGCACGGATTTCGGCCGCGAAAAAGGGGTGCAACACGAGGACTTCCCAGGAGGTTACCCATCCTAGTACTACTCTCGCCCAAGCACGCTTAACTGCATAGTTTGGACTCGCACGGATTTCGGCCGCGAAAAAGGGGTGCAACACGAGGACTTCCCAGGAGGTCACCCATCCTAGTACTACTCTCGCCCAAGCACGCTTAACTGCATAGTTTGGACTCGCACGGATTTCGGCCGCGAAAAAGGGGTGCAACACGAGGACTTCCCAGGAGGTCACCCATCCTAGTACTACTCTCGCCCAAGCACGCTTAACTGCGGAGTTCTGATGGGATCCGGTGCATTAGTGCTGGTATGATCGCACCCGATAGGGAGATCGCGATCAATGCATATATTGGCATCCATACGGATCTCATCATAAAAATCCTGGAGAGCAATACGATGACTGAACAAACCGTACTCATCGTGCTTAATTGAGGAGTTTACACTCCAATGGATTTTGCCATCATAAAAAGGGGTGCAACACGAGGACTTCCCAGGAGGTCACCCATCCAAGTACTACTCTCTCCCAAGCACGCTTAACTGCATAGTTTGGACTCGCACGGATTTCGGCCGCGAAAAAGGGGTGCAACACGAGGACTTCCCAGGAGGACACCCATCCTAGTACTACTCTCGCCCAAGCACGCTTAACTGCGGAGTTCTGATGGGATCCGGTGCATTAGTGCTGGTATGATCGCACCCGATAGGGAGATCGCGATCAATGCATATATTGTCATCCATACGGATCTCATCATAAAAATCCTGGAGAGCAATACGATGACTGAACAAACCGTACTCATCGTGCTTAATTGAGGAGTTTACACACCAATGGATTTTACCATCATAAAAAGGGGTGCAACACGAGGACTTCCCAGGAGGTCACCCATCCAAGTACTACTCTCTCCCAAGCACGCTTAACTGCATAGTTTGGACTCGCACGGATTTCGGCCGCGAAAAAGGGGTGCAACACGAGGACTTCCCAGGAGGTCACCCATCCTAGTACTACTCTCGCCCAAGCACGCTTAACTGCATAGTTTGGACTCGCACGGATTTCGGCCGCGAAAAAGGGGTGCAACACGAGGACTTCCCAGGAGGTCACCCATCCTAGTACTACTCTCGCCCAAGCACGCTTAACTGCGGAGTTCTGATGGGATCCGGTGCATTAGTGCTGGTATGATCGCACCCGATAGGGAGATCGGGATCAATGCATATATTGGCATCCATACGGATCTCATCATAAAAATCCTGGAGAGCAATACGATGACTGAACAAACCGTACTCATCGTGCTTAATTGAGGAGTTTACACTCCAATGGATTTTGCCATCATAAAAAGGGGTGCAACACGAGGACTTCCCAGGAGGTCACCCATCCTAGTACTACTCTCGCCCAAGCACGCTTAACTGCATAGTTTGGACTCGCACGGATTTCGGCCGCGAAAAAGGGGTGCAACACGAGGACTTCCCAGGAGGACACCCATCCTAGTACTACTCTCGCCCAAGCACGCTTAACTGCGGAGTTCTGATGGGATCCGGTGCATTAGTGCTGGTATGATCGCACCCGATAGGGAGATCGGGATCAATGCATATATTGGCATCCATACGGATCTCATCATAAAAATCCTGGAGAGCAATACGATGACTGAACAAACCGTACTCATCGTGCTTAATTGAGGAGTTTACACTCCAATGGATTTTGCCATCATAAAAAGGGGTGCAACACGAGGACTTCCCAGGAGGTCACCCATCCAAGTACTACTCTCTCCCAAGCACGCTTAACTGCATAGTTTGGACTCGCACGGATTTCGGCCGCGAAAAAGGGGTGCAACACGAGGACTTCCCAGGAGGTTACCCATCCTAGTACTACTCTCGCCCAAGCACGCTTAACTGCATAGTTTGGACTCGCACGGATTTCGGCCGCGAAAAAGGGGTGCAACACGAGGACTTCCCAGGAGGTCACCCATCCTAGTACTACTCTCGCCCAAGCACGCTTAACTGCATAGTTTGGACTCGCACGGATTTCGGCCGCGAAAAAGGGGTGCAACACGAGGACTTCCCAGGAGGTCACCCATCCTAGTACTACTCTCGCCCAAGCACGCTTAACTGCGGAGTTCTGATGGGATCCGGTGCATTAGTGCTGGTATGATCGCACCCGATAGGGAGATCGCGATCAATGCATATATTGGCATCCATACGGATCTCATCATAAAAATCCTGGAGAGCAATACGATGACTGAACAAACCGTACTCATCGTGCTTAATTGAGGAGTTTACACTCCAATGGATTTTGCCATCATAAAAAGGGGTGCAACACGAGGACTTCCCAGGAGGTCACCCATCCAAGTACTACTCTCTCCCAAGCACGCTTAACTGCATAGTTTGGACTCGCACGGATTTCGGCCGCGAAAAAGGGGTGCAACACGAGGACTTCCCAGGAGGTCACCCATCCTCGTACTACTCTCGCCCAAGCACGCTTAACTGCGGAGTTCTGATGGGATCCGGTGCATTAGTGCTGGTATGATCGCACCCGATAGGGAGATCGGGATCAATGCATATATTGGCATCCATACGGATCTCATCATAAAAATCCTGGAGAGCAATACGATGACTGAACAAACCGTACTCATCGTGCTTAATTGAGGAGTTTACACTCCAATGGATTTTGCCATCATAAAAAGGGGTGCAACACGAGGACTTCCCAGGAGGTCACCCATCCGAGTACTACTCTCTCCCAAGCACGCTTAACTGCATAGTTTGGACTCGCACGGATTTCGGCCGCGAAAAAGGGGTGCAACACGAGGACTTCCCAGGAGGTTACCCATCCTAGTACTACTCTCGCCCAAGCACGCTTAACTGCATAGTTTGGACTCGCACGGATTTCGGCCGCGAAAAAGGGGTGCAACACGAGGACTTCCCAGGAGGTCACCCATCCTAGTACTACTCTCGCCCAAGCACGCTTAACTGCATAGTTTGGACTCGCACGGATTTCGGCCGCGAAAAAGGGGTGCAACACGAGGACTTCCCAGGAGGTCACCCATCCTAGTACTACTCTCGCCCAAGCACGCTTAACTGCGGAGTTCTGATGGGATCCGGTGCATTAGTGCTGGTATGATCGCACCCGATAGGGAGATCGCGATCAATGCATATATTGGCATCCATACGGATCTCATCATAAAAATCCTGGAGAGCAATACGATGACTGAACAAACCGTACTCATCGTGCTTAATTGAGGAGTTTACACTCCAATGGATTTTGCCATCATAAAAAGGGGTGCAACACGAGGACTTCCCAGGAGGTCACCCATCCAAGTACTACTCTCTCCCAAGCACGCTTAACTGCATAGTTTGGACTCGCACGGATTTCGGCCGCGAAAAAGGGGTGCAACACGAGGACTTCCCAGGAGGACACCCATCCTAGTACTACTCTCGCCCAAGCACGCTTAACTGCGGAGTTCTGATGGGATCCGGTGCATTAGTGCTGGTATGATCGCACCCGATAGGGAGATCGCGATCAATGCATATATTGTCATCCATACGGATCTCATCATAAAAATCCTGGAGAGCAATACGATGACTGAACAAACCGTACTCATCGTGCTTAATTGAGGAGTTTACACTCCAATGGATTTTACCATCATAAAAAGGGGTGCAACACGAGGACTTCCCAGGAGGTCACCCATCCAAGTACTACTCTCTCCCAAGCACGCTTAACTGCATAGTTTGGACTCGCACGGATTTCGGCCGCGAAAAAGGGGTGCAACACGAGGACTTCCCAGGAGGTCACCCATCCTAGTACTACTCTCGCCCAAGCACGCTTAACTGCATAGTTTGGACTCGCATGGATTTCGGCCGCGAAAAAGGGGTGCAACACGAGGACTTCCCAGGAGGTCACCCATCCTCGTACTACTCTCGCCCAAGCACGCTTAACTGCGGAGTTCTGATGGGATCCGGTGCATTAGTGCTGGTATGATCGCACCCGATAGGGAGATCGGGATCAATGCATATATTGGCATCCATACGGATCTCATCATAAAAATCCTGGAGAGCAATACGATGACTGAACAAACCGTACTCATCGTGCTTAATTGAGGAGTTTACACTCCAATGGATTTTGCCATCATAAAAAGGGGTGCAACACGAGGACTTCCCAGGAGGTCACCCATCCGAGTACTACTCTCTCCCAAGCACGCTTAACTGCATAGTTTGGACTCGCACGGATTTCGGCCGCGAAAAAGGGGTGCAACACGAGGACTTCCCAGGAGGTTACCCATCCTAGTACTACTCTCGCCCAAGCACGCTTAACTGCATAGTTTGGACTCGCACGGATTTCGGCCGCGAAAAAGGGGTGCAACACGAGGACTTCCCAGGAGGTCACCCATCCTAGTACTACTCTCGCCCAAGCACGCTTAACTGCATAGTTTGGACTCGCACGGATTTCGGCCGCGAAAAAGGGGTGCAACACGAGGACTTCCCAGGAGGTCACCCATCCTAGTACTACTCTCGCCCAAGCACGCTTAACTGCGGAGTTCTGATGGGATCCGGTGCATTAGTGCTGGTATGATCGCACCCGATAGGGAGATCGCGATCAATGCATATATTGGCATCCATACGGATCTCATCATAAAAATCCTGGAGAGCAATACGATGACTGAACAAACCGTACTCATCGTGCTTAATTGAGGAGTTTACACTCCAATGGATTTTGCCATCATAAAAAGGGGTGCAACACGAGGACTTCCCAGGAGGTCACCCATCCAAGTACTACTCTCTCCCAAGCACGCTTAACTGCATAGTTTGGACTCGCACGGATTTCGGCCGCGAAAAAGGGGTGCAACACGAGGACTTCCCAGGAGGACACCCATCCTAGTACTACTCTCGCCCAAGCACGCTTAACTGCGGAGTTCTGATGGGATCCGGTGCATTAGTGCTGGTATGATCGCACCCGATAGGGAGATCGCGATCAATGCATATATTGTCATCCATACGGATCTCATCATAAAAATCCTGGAGAGCAATACGATGACTGAACAAACCGTACTCATCGTGCTTAATTGAGGAGTTTACACTCCAATGGATTTTACCATCATAAAAAGGGGTGCAACACGAGGACTTCCCAGGAGGTCACCCATCCAAGTACTACTCTCTCCCAAGCACGCTTAACTGCATAGTTTGGACTCGCACGGATTTCGGCCGCGAAAAAGGGGTGCAACACGAGGACTTCCCAGGAGGTCACCCATCCTAGTACTACTCTCGCCCAAGCACGCTTAACTGCATAGTTTGGACTCGCACGGATTTCGGCCGCGAAAAAGGGGTGCAACACGAGGACTTCCCAGGAGGTCACCCATCCTAGTACTACTCTCGCCCAAGCACGCTTAACTGCGGAGTTCTGATGGGATCCGGTGCATTAGTGCTGGTATGATCGCACCCGATAGGGAGATCGCGATCAATGCATATATTGGCATCCATACGGATCTCATCATAAAAATCCTGGAGAGCAATACGATGACTGAACAAACCGTACTCATCGTGCTTAATTGAGGAGTTTACACTCCAATGGATTTTGCCATCATAAAAAGGGGTGCAACACGAGGACTTCCCAGGAGGTCACCCATCCAAGTACTACTCTCTCCCAAGCACGCTTAACTGCATAGTTTGGACTCGCACGGATTTCGGCCGCGAAAAAGGGGTGCAACACGAGGACTTCCCAGGAGGTCACCCATCCTAGTACTACTCTCGCCCAAGCACGCTTAACTGCATAGTTTGGACTCGCACGGATTTCGGCCGCGAAAAAGGGGTGCAACACGAGGACTTCCCAGGAGGTCACCCATCCTAGTACTACTCTCGCCCAAGCACGCTTAACTGCATAGTTTGGACTCGCACGGATTTCGGCCGCGAAAAAGGGGTGCAACACGAGGACTTCCCAGGAGGTCACCCATCCTAGTACTACTCTCGCCCAAGCACGCTTAACTGCGGAGTTCTGATGGGATCCGGTGCATTAGTGCTGGTATGATCGCACCCGATAGGGAGATCGCGATCAATGCATATATTGGCATCCATACGGATCTCATCATAAAAATCCTGGAGAGCAATACGATGACTGAACAAACCGTACTCATCGTGCTTAATTGAGGAGTTTACACTCCAATGGATTTTGCCATCATAAAAAGGGGTGCAACACGAGGACTTCCCAGGAGGTCACCCATCCAAGTACTACTCTCTCCCAAGCACGCTTAACTGCATAGTTTGGACTCGCACGGATTTCGGCCGCGAAAAAGGGGTGCAACACGAGGACTTCCCAGGAGGACACCCATCCTAGTACTACTCTCGCCCAAGCACGCTTAACTGCGGAGTTCTGATGGGATCCGGTGCATTAGTGCTGGTATGATCGCACCCGATAGGGAGATCGCGATCAATGCATATATTGTCATCCATACGGATCTCATCATAAAAATCCTGGAGAGCAATACGATGACTGAACAAACCGTACTCATCGTGCTTAATTGAGGAGTTTACACTCCAATGGATTTTACCATCATAAAAAGGGGTGCAACACGAGGACTTCCCAGGAGGTTGTTGGAGATTGTGCCCTAGGGGCCAATCATTATCTTATGAACATTGTTGATTTATGAATTTCTTAATAAAGTTATCATATTATTTGCATGTTTACTATGATGACAATCCTTGGATAACTCGTGATCTTATCCTAAATGTCCCTGGTCGGTCATCTATGTGGGAGCAGAGATGAAATAAGACCAGTATGACTTTGAAGATATATAGAGATATAAATCAAAGTCGTAAGCACATGTAAGAGTACAGGGTGTTGGATCGACCCGCAATGAGAGAGCTGCATGGGTCAAGTCATAAGCTTCTCTCATATACAAGCCATGTCACTATGCCCTTTGACCTGAGATCATCATGGATTCCTACATGACAAACGCTCAGCTTTGACCTAGTCAAAAGTCACTTTTGACCGAGTGATCATAAAGGCTATGCTCGGGCTTAGTGGTTTTCATGCGGAGGAATGTGAATGGTCAAGATGGAATTTGTCCCTCACATTCGTAGAGAGATATTACTGGGCCCCTCGATGAGTGAGTCTGAGAAATGTATGGCCATACTGGAATGGAAGGGTAGTTCCATTTCTATATTCAGACTACTCAGGGATCGAGAAAGTAACGGTCAGGAACAGGAGGATGACGTTCACCATGCCTCATCCTTGACCGAAATATCGTGTGACAAAAGGGACGTGATATGGTTGTATGAAAGGTTACATCGTTTATCGATCCTCATATGTTTTGGGTAGTCGTAATGCCTTGCTAGAGACCGCTTACGACTTGTGGGTCAGTATAGTAACTGGGCCACTGCCAACTTCATATGGGCCTACAGGGTCGCACACAAAACAGCCCAATGCGAGCTATGATGTCCAGATTCATTGAATCTAAGAGATGTCTAAATTCAATGAATAATCTAGGGTGGATATATATTTTATATATATATAAATTAGTTTATATATATATTATATATATAATATAAGAGATATTTGTAAGATTTAATTTATAAGGATAAATTAAATCTCTATCATTTTGAATTTGAATTTAAATGGATATGATCTATTTGAATTTGAAATTCAAATTGATAAGATATCTCAAATTTGATTTATGAGAATAAATCAAATATAATTCTGTCTTTTAAATTAAATAAATAGGTGAATTAAATCTGTGGGACGGATTTAATATAAACCATATTTATTTAATCAGTTTCTTATTAAATTATGCAATATATGATATTGTATTAATTCAGAATTAATATAAGATTAATTCTGAAGCCCGGCCCTATTAGAAGCCCGATAGCTTCCTATATATTTGACATTAGGAGCTAGGGTTCTACACACAATAGATCTCTTCACACACATTCAGTCGTGAGAAAAGGGGGCAGGGAGAGTGCAAAAGGTTTGCATATAAGAAACTGTCGAAATAGAGACGGTGAGGACGGAATCTCCAGAAAGCCTTAGAGGGACAAGAGGCGCTAGCACGTCGTTCGCAATTGGAACGCTGTTCGTGTGGATACCGGTAGAGGAAGCCGATCTGAGCTGTCGACTTCTACGATACGGCCAGACACGAAGAAAGGTCGCGACCAGAACACACTTAGGTCGCGACCAAACGGGCATCTGAACGTCAGAAATCCGAAAAGAGGAGACAGGTCGCGACGTGAAGTTTAAGAGGTCGCGACTAAAAGCTCCAGAGGCGACAGGTCGCGACTAGAAGCATAGTAGGTCGCGACTACAAACTCCAGAGGCGACAGGTCGCGACTAGAAGCTGAGGAGGTCGCGACTGAAAGTTCCAGAGGCGAGGAGTCGCGACTAGTGGACACTGAGGTCGCGACCAAAGCTTGAAACCGAAGGTAACACTTCTTTCTCCTTGACTTAAACACGTTCGGTAGATCCTAGCTGGGAATGGAAAAATTTTTAAAGTTAATTTCCGCTGCGTGTCTTCCAATTCCCTTCAGTGGTATCAGAGCCATGCCGTTTTGTGTTTAAGTTAGGTTTGATTGTTGATACATGTGATGTATGTTAGACTTCTTAGCTGATTATATGATAACATGCGTGATATGTATGACATATATGGAATCTGTTTATGTATGACATATACGGAATCTAAAAGGAAACTGAAATCGGTGGTGTATATCAATTGATTTGATCAATTAATATTGATGGGGTCTAAGGAAAAAGAATTAAGATTCTTGATTATTTATCAAAAAAAAAATTTCTATTGGGGCGCTGCCCCACACCCCGCCCGCTAACCGGCTAGCGGGATCGCCGTGGCTATTTAATCGTAACGCAACATAATCGTAATATGTATTGACTTTCCTGATATATGAATGTTTTGAAACATTTATTGCCCTTCAAATAGTATGAATTTTGATTCTTGAATGTTTGGGTATGGTGAACAATATGGCTCTAGATTACAAGTGTTGTAATTTTTCTAAATACGGCCTGCGTGTCGTGCCTTCCTCTAATGACTCTCGTTGTACATTCTCTTCTCATCTCACTCCCCTCAAATGTTAAAACGAGGTTTCCTTATGTAATTTTCCTATTCTAATTAGACAGCTTCTCTCATTGGCTTGAGGGGACTTAGGATAGGTGAGCCATATTGTGTCACGTTTAAGATTATGCATCTTTTGATTAGATCACTGCATGTATGTTTTAATATGCATAATACTTGTATGAGATACAACCGCGATACATGCATCTTATAAACCAGATAATTAATTAAACCCTCTAAAAGAAATCTTAAGTCATATGCCGTCAATTAATGGACACTTGTCAAAACCTCGATCGCTCATTTGTAGGTCCACCAAAGTGGGTGCATTTGAGTTATCTTGGGGAGATAAGCAAGAGTAATGGTGCTGCTCTTATGTTTGTTATTGTTTGACTTAATTGAGATTATCAAAACGGTTTTGGGTCTCAAGGCATTAGATGGGATTAAAACATGCCGGATCATATGATGATTGAATCCCATAAATATCTAAGAATTACATTTGATGTAATTGGTAAAGTTGTTACCTACCTAAATAACTTAAAGTTGAGCGTCCAGCCAAAGCGGACTCAAGTTTAAGCCAAATATGGATCTTAGCCCACTAATTATTACATTGAGGGTTGTTTTATTCAGTGGGAGATTGCTAATTCGCTTGCATATTTTAATTGTAGAATCATGACGACTAGTAATACTGCTACATTATCGTTGCGATCTGTCCTTGAGAAGGACAAACTCAATGGGACAAACTTTCTTGACTGGTTCAGGAACTTGAGAATTGTTCTCAAGCAGGAAAGAAAGGCATATGTCCTAGATCAACCCATTCCTGAGGAGCCAGCAGCCAATGCTCCTAGAGCTCAGAGAGATTCTTATGCGAAGCATAAGGAAGACTCTGTTGATGTGGGATGCTTGATGCTTGCCACCATGGTTCCGGAGCTCCAAAGAGATTTGGAACACATGGAGGCTTATGAGATGATTGTGCATCTTAAGGAAATGTTCCAGCAACAAGCAAGGCAAGAGAGGTATGAGACCACTAAGGCCTTACATTCCTGCAAGATGGCTGAAGGTGCATCAGTGAGTACTCATGTCTTAAAGATGAAAGGGTACATAGATCACCTTGAGAGGCTTGGATTTCCCATGAGCCAGGAGTTAGCTACAGATTTGATCTTGAACTCACTCCCGGAAAGTTATGACCAGTTTGTCATGAACTACAACATGAACAACATGGAGAAATCTATTTCTGAACTGCATGGGATGCTTAAAACTGCTGAGCCGACTGTTAAGAAGAAGCCCAGTACTGTTTTGATGGTTCAGAAAGGAAAGGGTATGAAAAGGAAAGGCAAGGGCAAGGGGAAGGGTCATGGCTCATCTGGTAAGACCAAAGAGTCAGGCAAGCCCGAAACCAAGCCTGCACCAAAGAAGGCAAAGCCTCCAAAGGAAGGAGTTTGCTTCTTCTGCAATGAACCGGGTCATTGGAAGAGGAATTGCAAACTCTACCTTGAAGATCTGAGAAAGAACAAGAAGGATAGCGGGGCTATCGCTTCAGGTATTTATGTTATAGACATTCATCTCTCTACTTCCACTACATGGGTATTAGATACTGCATGTGGTTCTCACATTTGTATAAATGTGCAGGGCCTAAAGGACAGTAGAAAGCTGAAGAAGGGCGAAGTTGACCTACGAGTTGGAAATAGAGCAAAGGTTGCTGCTCTAGCTGTAGGCACTTATGAATTAGTTCTGCCCACTGGGCTTTTGTTAGTTTTGAACAATTGCTATTATGTTCCTGCTTTGAGTAGTAACATTGTTTCTCTTTCTTATTTGGATAAGGAAGGTTACACTTCCATTTCTGGGAATGGTAAATGTTCCATTTATCGTAATGATATTTTCTATACTCATGGTGATTTGCATGTTGATCATTACATATTAAACTTGGAACAACCCAATCATGGAAATATCTATAACATAACCGCCAAAAGGATCAAACCAAATGATTTGAATCCGACGTACCTCTGGCACTGTCGTCTAGGCCACATAAATGAGAAACGCATTTCTAAACTCCATCAAGATGGATTTCTCAACTCATTTGATTTTGAATCATATGATACTTGCGAATCTTGTTTGTTAGGAAAGATGACAAAGTCGCCTTTCACTGGGCACAGTGAGAGGGCGACTGATTTGTTGGGCCTCATACATACAGATGTGTGTGGACCGATGAATACAAATGCCAGAAGAGGTTATTCGTACTTCATTACATTCATAGATGATTTCAGTAGATATGGCTATGTCTATCTAATGAAACATAAATCCGAATCTTTTGAAATGTTCAAGATATTTCAAAATGAAGTACAAAACCAGCTTGGCAAAACAATTAAAGCCCTTCGATCTGATCGAGGTGGTGAATATTTGAGCCAAGAGTTTATCGATCATCTTAGGAATTGTGGAATAGTCTCACAATTGACTCCTCCAGGAACACCACAATGGAATGGGGTTTCTGAACGGAGGAATCGAACACTATTGGATATGGTTCGATCCATGATGAGTCGAACAGATCTTCCACCATCCTTTTGGGGCCACGCCCTAGAGACAGCTGCGTTCACACTAAATCGTGTTCCATCTAAGGCAGTTGAAAAGACTCCGTATGAGATATGGACTGGGAGGAAACCTAGTTTGTCTTTTCTCAAGATTTGGGGATGTGAGGTCTATGTTAAGCAACAAGCCTCAGATAAGTTAGCGCCCAAATCTTCAAAGTGCCTTTTTGTGGGATATCCTAAGGAAACCAAGGGATATTATGTCTACAACCCCACTGATAACAAAGTGTTTGTTGTCAGAAATGGTATCTTTCTAGAACGAGAATTTATCTCTAAAAGAACCACTGGAAGCAAGGTACACCTCGAAGAAGTTCGAGAGCCACAAGACGCCACAGAACTAGAGATAGAAAGTAGAGAAGACTCACAAGAAGTTGTTGAGACTCCTCAAGTCACGCAAGGCCCAAGGCGATCTAATAGGGCACGACTTCAGCCTCAGAGATATGGATTTCTGATTTCTGATAGTCGTGATGTGTTGCTCATTGAGCATAATGAGCCCACTACCTATCAAGAAGCTATAGTGGGACCAAACTCTGAGAAATGGCTTAATGCCATGAAGTCTGAGATGCAATCCATATACGACAATAAGGTATGGACCTTAGTCGACCCGCCTGAAGGTATAAAAACCGTCGGGTGCAAGTGGGTTTTTAAAGAGAAAACTGACATGGATGGCAATGTAAATGTCTTCAAGGCACGACTGGTTGCAAAAGGATTTACTCAAACTCATGGTGTAGACTATGATGAGACCTTTTCCCCAGTTGCAATGGCCAAATCAATCAGAATCCTCCTTGCCATTGCAGCATATTATGACTATGAAATATGGCAGATGGACGTCAAGACAGCCTTCCTTAATGGAAAGCTCCTTGAGGATGTGTACATGACACAACCTGAAGGTTTTGTGCGTTCTGAGGACTCTGGTAAGGTGTGCAAGCTTCAAAGGTCCATTTATGGACTGAAGCAAGCATCTCGGAGTTGGAATCATCGTTTTGATGAAGTAGTCAAAGAGTTTGGATTTCTTCAAAATATTGATGAACCTTGTGTATACAAGAAGGTTAGTGGGAGCACAGTTGTATTTTTGGTACTCTATGTCGATGACATCCTACTCATTGGGAATGACATTCCTACCTTGCAGATTGTCAAGTCTTGGTTAGGAAAATCTTTCTCGATGAAAGACTTGGGTGAAGCCACCTACATCCTAGGAATTAGGATCTATAGAGATAGATCTAAAAGGCTTCTAGGACTGAGTCAGAGCACATACATAGACAAGATACTGCATAGGTTCAGTATGCAGGAATCAAAAAGGGGTTTCATACCCATGTCTCATGGTATTCACCTCAGCAAGGATTTGTGTCCTAGTACACCAGATCAGCGAGATCGCATGAGTAAGATTCCATATGCCTCGGCCATAGGATCTATCATGTACGCCATGTTATGTACTCGACCGGATGTCTCGTTTGCCTTAAGTATGACTAGCAGATATCAACAGGACCCTGGTGAGGGCCATTGGACTGCTGTCAAGAATATCCTTAAGTACTTAAGAAGGACTAAGGACTTATTCTTGGTCTATGGTGGATTGGTAGACGAGCTCTATGTAACTGGTTACACAGATGCAAGTTTCCAAACTGACCAGGATGACCAGAAATCGCAATCTGGATACATATTCCTCCTGAATAATGGAGCAGTAAGCTGGAAGAGCTCTAAGCAGAGCACTGTAGAAGATTCTGCAACGGAAGCTGAGTACATAGCAGCATCTGATGCAGCTAAGGAGGCCGTTTGGATCAGGAAGTTCATTACAGAATTAGGGGTGGTACCTACCATCTCAGATCCAATAACTTTGTTCTGTGACAATAGTGGTGCCATTGCACAGGCCAAAGAGCCTAGGTCACATCAAAGGACCAAGCATATACTCAGGCGATTTCATCTCATCAGAGAAATCAATGATAGAGGTGATATAAAAATATGCAAGGTAGCAGGGGAAGACAATGTTGCTGATCCTCTAACAAAGCCGCTTGTGCAAGCAAAACATGAGTGTCATGTTAGGTCAATGGGAATTAGGCAAATTAATGATTGTACCTAGTGCAAGTGGGAGGATGTTGGAGATTGTGCCCTAGGGGCCAATCATTATCTTATGAACATTGTTGATTTATGAATTTCTTAATAAAGTTATCATATTATTTGCATGTTTACTATGATGACAATCCTTGGATAACTCGTGATCTTATCCTAAATGTCCCTGGTCGGTCATCTATGTGGGAGCAGAGATGAAATAAGACCAGTATGACTTTGAAGATATATAGAGATATAAATCAAAGTCGTAAGCACATGTAAGAGTACAGGGTGTTGGATCGACCCGCAATGAGAGAGCTGCATGGGTCAAGTCATAAGCTTCTCTCATATACAAGCCATGTCACTATGCCCTTTGACCTGAGATCATCATGGATTCCTACATGACAAACGCTCAGCTTTGACCTAGTCAAAAGTCACTTTTGACCGAGTGATCATAAAGGCTATGCTCGGGCTTAGTGGTTTTCATGCGGAGGAATGTGAATGGTCAAGATGGAATTTGTCCCTCACATTCGTAGAGAGATATTACTGGGCCCCTCGATGAGTGAGTCTGAGAAATGTATGGCCATACTGGAATGGAAGGGTAGTTCCATTTCTATATTCAGACTACTCAGGGATCGAGAAAGTAACGGTCAGGAACAGGAGGATGACGTTCACCATGCCTCATCCTTGACCGAAATATCGTGTGACAAAAGGGACGTGATATGGTTGTATGAAAGGTTACATCGTTTATCGATCCTCATATGTTTTGGGTAGTCGTAATGCCTTGCTAGAGACCGCTTACGACTTGTGGGTCAGTATAGTAACTGGGCCACTGCCAACTTCATATGGGCCTACAGGGTCGCACACAAAACAGCCCAATGCGAGCTATGATGTCCAGATTCATTGAATCTAAGAGATGTCTAAATTCAATGAATAATCTAGGGTGGATATATATTTTATATATATATAAATTAGTTTATATATATATTATATATATAATATAAGAGATATTTGTAAGATTTAATTTATAAGGATAAATTAAATCTCTATCATTTTGAATTTGAATTTAAATGGATATGATCTATTTGAATTTGAAATTCAAATTGATAAGATATCTCAAATTTGATTTATGAGAATAAATCAAATATAATTCTGTCTTTTAAATTAAATAAATAGGTGAATTAAATCTGTGGGACGGATTTAATATAAACCATATTTATTTAATCAGTTTCTTATTAAATTATGCAATATATGATATTGTATTAATTCAGAATTAATATAAGATTAATTCTGAAGCCCGGCCCTATTAGAAGCCCGATAGCTTCCTATATATTTGACATTAGGAGCTAGGGTTCTACACACAATAGATCTCTTCACACACATTCAGTCGTGAGAAAAGGGGGCAGGGAGAGTGCAAAAGGTTTGCATATAAGAAACTGTCGAAATAGAGACGGTGAGGACGGAATCTCCAGAAAGCCTTAGAGGGACAAGAGGCGCTAGCACGTCGTTCGCAATTGGAACGCTGTTCGTGTGGATACCGGTAGAGGAAGCCGATCTGAGCTGTCGACTTCTACGATACGGCCAGACACGAAGAAAGGTCGCGACCAGAACACACTTAGGTCGCGACCAAACGGGCATCTGAACGTCAGAAATCCGAAAAGAGGAGACAGGTCGCGACGTGAAGTTTAAGAGGTCGCGACTAAAAGCTCCAGAGGCGACAGGTCGCGACTAGAAGCATAGTAGGTCGCGACTACAAACTCCAGAGGCGACAGGTCGCGACTAGAAGCTGAGGAGGTCGCGACTGAAAGTTCCAGAGGTGAGGAGTCGCGACTAGTGGACACTGAGGTCGCGACCAAAGCTTGAAACCGAAGGTAACACTTCTTTCTCCTTGACTTAAACACATTCGGTAGATCCTAGCTGGGAATGGAAAAATTTTTAAAGTTAATTTCCGCTGCGTGTCTTCCAATTCCCTACAGAGGTCACCCATCCAAGTACTACTCTCTCCCAAGCACGCTTAACTGCATAGTTTGGACTCGCACGGATTTCGGCCGCGAAAAAGGGGTGCAACACGAGGACTTCCCAGGAGGTCACCCATCCTAGTACTACTCTCGCCCAAGCACGCTTAACTGCATAGTTTGGACTCGCACGGATTTCGGCCGCGAAAAAGGGGTGCAACACGAGGACTTCCCAGGAGGTCACCCATCCTAGTACTACTCTCGCCCAAGCACGCTTAACTGCGGAGTTCTGATGGGATCCGGTGCATTAGTGCTGGTATGATCGCACCCGATAGGGAGATCGCGATCAATGCATATATTGGCATCCATACGGATCTCATCATAAAAATCCTGGAGAGCAATACGATGACTGAACAAACCGTACTCATCGTGCTTAATTGAGGAGTTTACACTCCAATGGATTTTGCCATCATAAAAAGGGGTGCAACACGAGGACTTCCCAGGAGGTCACCCATCCAAGTACTACTCTCTCCCAAGCACGCTTAACTGCATAGTTTGGACTCGCACGGATTTCGGCCGCGAAAAAGGGGTGCAACACGAGGACTTCCCAGGAGGTCACCCATCCTAGTACTACTCTCGCCCAAGCACGCTTAACTGCATAGTTTGGACTCGCACGGATTTCGGCCGCGAAAAAGGGGTGCAACACGAGGACTTCCCAGGAGGTCACCCATCCTAGTACTACTCTCGCCCAAGCACGCTTAACTGCATAGTTTGGACTCGCACGGATTTCGGCCGCGAAAAAGGGGTGCAACACGAGGACTTCCCAGGAGGTCACCCATCCTAGTACTACTCTCGCCCAAGCACGCTTAACTGCGGAGTTCTGATGGGATCCGGTGCATTAGTGCTGGTATGATCGCACCCGATAGGGAGATCGCGATCAATGCATATATTGGCATCCATACGGATCTCATCATAAAAATCCTGGAGAGCAATACGATGACTGAACAAACCGTACTCATCGTGCTTAATTGAGGAGTTTACACTCCAATGGATTTTGCCATCATAAAAAGGGGTGCAACACGAGGACTTCCCAGGAGGTCACCCATCCAAGTACTACTCTCTCCCAAGCACGCTTAACTGCATAGTTTGGACTCGCACGGATTTCGGCCGCGAAAAAGGGGTGCAACACGAGGACTTCCCAGGAGGACACCCATCCTAGTACTACTCTCGCCCAAGCACGCTTAACTGCGGAGTTCTGATGGGATCCGGTGCATTAGTGCTGGTATGATCGCACCCGATAGGGAGATCGCGATCAATGCATATATTGTCATCCATACGGATCTCATCATAAAAATCCTGGAGAGCAATACGATGACTGAACAAACCGTACTCATCGTGCTTAATTGAGGAGTTTACACTCCAATGGATTTTACCATCATAAAAAGGGGTGCAACACGAGGACTTCCCAGGAGGTCACCCATCCAAGTACTACTCTCTCCCAAGCACGCTTAACTGCATAGTTTGGACTCGCACGGATTTCGGCCGCGAAAAAGGGGTGCAACACGAGGACTTCCCAGGAGGTCACCCATCCTAGTACTACTCTCGCCCAAGCACGCTTAACTGCATAGTTTGGACTCGCACGGATTTCGGCCGCGAAAAAGGGGTGCAACACGAGGACTTCCCAGGAGGTCACCCATCCTAGTACTACTCTCGCCCAAGCACGCTTAACTGCGGAGTTCTGATGGGATCCGGTGCATTAGTGCTGGTATGATCGCACCCGATAGGGAGATCGGGATCAATGCATATATTGGCATCCATACGGATCTCATCATAAAAATCCTGGAGAGCAATACGATGACTGAACAAACCGTACTCATCGTGCTTAATTGAGGAGTTTACACTCCAATGGATTTTGCCATCATAAAAAGGGGTGCAACACGAGGACTTCCCAGGAGGTCACCCATCCAAGTACTACTCTCTCCCAAGCACGCTTAACTGCATAGTTTGGACTCGCACGGATTTCGGCCGCGAAAAAGGGGTGCAACACGAGGACTTCCCAGGAGGTCACCCATCCTAGTACTACTCTCGCCCAAGCACGCTTAACTGCATAGTTTGGACTCGCACGGATTTCGGCCGCGAAAAAGGGGTGCAACACGAGGACTTCCCAGGAGGTCACCCATCCTAGTACTACTCTCGCCCAAGCACGCTTAACTGCGGAGTTCTGATGGGATCCGGTGCATTAGTGCTGGTATGATCGCACCCGATAGGGAGATCGCGATCAATGCATATATTGGCATCCATACGGATCTCATCATAAAAATCCTGGAGAGCAATACGATGACTGAACAAACCGTACTCATCGTGCTTAATTGAGGAGTTTACACTCCAATGGATTTTGCCATCATAAAAAGGGGTGCAACACGAGGACTTCCCAGGAGGTCACCCATCCAAGTACTACTCTCTCCCAAGCACGCTTAACTGCATAGTTTGGACTCGCACGGATTTCGGCCGCGAAAAAGGGGTGCAACACGAGGACTTCCCAGGAGGTCACCCATCCTAGTACTACTCTCGCCCAAGCACGCTTAACTGCATAGTTTGGACTCGCACGGATTTCGGCCGCGAAAAAGGGGTGCAACACGAGGACTTCCCAGGAGGTCACCCATCCTAGTACTACTCTCGCCCAAGCACGCTTAACTGCATAGTTTGGACTCGCACGGATTTCGGCCGCGAAAAAGGGGTGCAACACGAGGACTTCCCAGGAGGTCACCCATCCTAGTACTACTCTCGCCCAAGCACGCTTAACTGCGGAGTTCTGATGGGATCCGGTGCATTAGTGCTGGTATGATCGCACCCGATAGGGAGATCGCGATCAATGCATATATTGGCATCCATACGGATCTCATCATAAAAATCCTGGAGAGCAATACGATGACTGAACAAACCGTACTCATCGTGCTTAATTGAGGAGTTTACACTCCAATGGATTTTGCCATCATAAAAAGGGGTGCAACACGAGGACTTCCCAGGAGGTCACCCATCCAAGTACTACTCTCTCCCAAGCACGCTTAACTGCATAGTTTGGACTCGCACGGATTTCGGCCGCGAAAAAGGGGTGCAACATGAGGACTTCCCAGGAGGACACCCATCCTAGTACTACTCTCGCCCAAGCACGCTTAACTGCGGAGTTCTTATGGGATCCGGTGCATTAGTGCTGGTATGATCGCACCCGATAGGGAGATCGCGATCAATGCATATATTGTCATCCATACGGATCTCATCATAAAAATCCTGGAGAGCAATACGATGACTGAACAAACCGTACTCATCGTGCTTAATTGAGGAGTTTACACTCCAATGGATTTTACCATCATAAAAAGGGGTGCAACACGAGGACTTCCCAGGAGGTCACCCATCCAAGTACTACTCTCTCCCAAGCACGCTTAACTGCATAGTTTGGACTCGCACGGATTTCGGCCGCGAAAAAGGGGTGCAACACGAGGACTTCCCAGGAGGTCACCCATCCTAGTACTACTCTCGCCCAAGCACGCTTAACTGCATAGTTTGGACTCGCACGGATTTCGGCCGCGAAAAAGGGGTGCAACACGAGGACTTCCCAGGAGGTCACCCATCCTAGTACTACTCTCGCCCAAGCACGCTTAACTGCGGAGTTCTGATGGGATCCGGTGCATTAGTGCTGGTATGATCGCACCCGATAGGGAGATCGGGATCAATGCATATATTGGCATCCATACGGATCTCATCATAAAAATCCTGGAGAGCAATACGATGACTGAACAAACCGTACTCATCGTGCTTAATTGAGGAGTTTACACTCCAATGGATTTTGCCATCATAAAAAGGGGTGCAACACGAGGACTTCCCAGGAGGTCACCCATCCAAGTACTACTCTCTCCCAAGCACGCTTAACTGCATAGTTTGGACTCGCACGGATTTCGGCCGCGAAAAAGGGGTGCAACACGAGGACTTCCCAGGAGGTCACCCATCCTAGTACTACTCTCGCCCAAGCACGCTTAACTGCATAGTTTGGACTCGCACGGATTTCGGCCGCGAAAAAGGGGTGCAACACGAGGACTTCCCAGGAGGTCACCCATCCTAGTACTACTCTCGCCCAAGCACGCTTAACTGCATAGTTTGGACTCGCACGGATTTCGGCCGCGAAAAAGGGGTGCAACACGAGGACTTCCCAGGAGGTCACCCATCCTAGTACTACTCTCGCCCAAGCACGCTTAACTGCGGAGTTCTGATGGGATCCGGTGCATTAGTGCTGGTATGATCGCACCCGATAGGGAGATCGCGATCAATGCATATATTGGCATCCATACGGATCTCATCATAAAAATCCTGGAGAGCAATACGATGACTGAACAAACCGTACTCATCGTGCTTAATTGAGGAGTTTACACTCCAATGGATTTTGCCATCATAAAAAGGGGTGCAACACGAGGACTTCCCAGGAGGTCACCCATCCAAGTACTACTCTCTCCCAAGCACGCTTAACTGCATAGTTTGGACTCGCACGGATTTCGGCCGCGAAAAAGGGGTGCAACATGAGGACTTCCCAGGAGGACACCCATCCTAGTACTACTCTCGCCCAAGCACGCTTAACTGCGGAGTTCTTATGGGATCCGGTGCATTAGTGCTGGTATGATCGCACCCGATAGGGAGATCGCGATCAATGCATATATTGTCATCCATACGGATCTCATCATAAAAATCCTGGAGAGCAATACGATGACTGAACAAACCGTACTCATCGTGCTTAATTGAGGAGTTTACACTCCAATGGATTTTACCATCATAAAAAGGGGTGCAACACGAGGACTTCCCAGGAGGTCACCCATCCAAGTACTACTCTCTCCCAAGCACGCTTAACTGCATAGTTTGGACTCGCACGGATTTCGGCCGCGAAAAAGGGGTGCAACACGAGGACTTCCCAGGAGGTCACCCATCCTAGTACTACTCTCGCCCAAGCACGCTTAACTGCATAGTTTGGACTCGCACGGATTTCGGCCGCGAAAAAGGGGTGCAACACGAGGACTTCCCAGGAGGTCACCCATCCTAGTACTACTCTCGCCCAAGCACGCTTAACTGCGGAGTTCTGATGGGATCCGGTGCATTAGTGCTGGTATGATCGCACCCGATAGGGAGATCGGGATCAATGCATATATTGGCATCCATACGGATCTCATCATAAAAATCCTGGAGAGCAATACGATGACTGAACAAACCGTACTCATCGTGCTTAATTGAGGAGTTTACACTCCAATGGATTTTGCCATCATAAAAAGGGGTGCAACACGAGGACTTCCCAGGAGGTCACCCATCCAAGTACTACTCTCTCCCAAGCACGCTTAACTGCATAGTTTGGACTCGCACGGATTTCGGCCGCGAAAAAGGGGTGCAACACGAGGACTTCCCAGGAGGTCACCCATCCTAGTACTACTCTCGCCCAAGCACGCTTAACTGCATAGTTTGGACTCGCACGGATTTCGGCCGCGAAAAAGGGGTGCAACACGAGGACTTCCCAGGAGGTCACCCATCCTAGTACTACTCTCGCCCAAGCACGCTTAACTGCATAGTTTGGACTCGCACGGATTTCGGCCGCGAAAAAGGGGTGCAACACGAGGACTTCCCAGGAGGTCACCCATCCTAGTACTACTCTCGCCCAAGCACGCTTAACTGCGGAGTTCTGATGGGATCCGGTGCATTAGTGCTGGTATGATCGCACCCGATAGGGAGATCGCGATCAATGCATATATTGGCATCCATACGGATCTCATCATAAAAATCCTGGAGAGCAATACGATGACTGAACAAACCGTACTCATCGTGCTTAATTGAGGAGTTTACACTCCAATGGATTTTGCCATCATAAAAAGGGGTGCAACACGAGGACTTCCCAGGAGGTCACCCATCCAAGTACTACTCTCTCCCAAGCACGCTTAACTGCATAGTTTGGACTCGCACGGATTTCGGCCGCGAAAAAGGGGTGCAACACGAGGACTTCCCAGGAGGACACCCATCCTAGTACTACTCTCGCCCAAGCACGCTTAACTGCGGAGTTCTGATGGGATCCGGTGCATTAGTGCTGGTATGATCGCACCCGATAGGGAGATCGCGATCAATGCATATATTGTCATCCATACGGATCTCATCATAAAAATCCTGGAGAGCAATACGATGACTGAACAAACCGTACTCATCGTGCTTAATTGAGGAGTTTACACTCCAATGGATTTTACCATCATAAAAAGGGGTGCAACACGAGGACTTCCCAGGAGGTCACCCATCCAAGTACTACTCTCTCCCAAGCACGCTTAACTGCATAGTTTGGACTCGCACGGATTTCGGCCGCGAAAAAGGGGTGCAACACGAGGACTTCCCAGGAGGTCACCCATCCTAGTACTACTCTCGCCCAAGCACGCTTAACTGCATAGTTTGGACTCGCACGGATTTCGGCCGCGAAAAAGAGGTGCAACACGAGGACTTCCCAGGAGGTCACCCATCCTAGTACTACTCTCGCCCAAGCACGCTTAACTGCGGAGTTCTGATGGGATCCGGTGCATTAGTGCTGGTATGATCGCACCCGATAGGGAGATCGGGATCAATGCATATATTGGCATCCATACGGATCTCATCATAAAAATCCTGGAGAGCAATACGATGACTGAACAAACCGTACTCATCGTGCTTAATTGAGGAGTTTACACTCCAATGGATTTTGCCATCATAAAAAGGGGTGCAACACGAGGACTTCCCAGGAGGTCACCCATCCAAGTACTACTCTCTCCCAAGCACGCTTAACTGCATAGTTTGGACTCGCACGGATTTCGGCCGCGAAAAAGGGGTGCAACACGAGGACTTCCCAGGAGGTCACCCATCCTAGTACTACTCTCGCCCAAGCACGCTTAACTGCATAGTTTGGACTCGCACGGATTTCGGCCGCGAAAAAGGGGTGCAACACGAGGACTTCCCAGGAGGTCACCCATCCTAGTACTACTCTCGCCCAAGCACGCTTAACTGCGGAGTTCTGATGGGATCCGGTGCATTAGTGCTGGTATGATCGCACCCGATAGGGAGATCGCGATCAATGCATATATTGGCATCCATACGGATCTCATCATAAAAATCCTGGAGAGCAATACGATGACTGAACAAACCGTACTCATCGTGCTTAATTGAGGAGTTTACACTCCAATGGATTTTGCCATCATAAAAAGGGGTGCAACACGAGGACTTCCCAGGAGGTCACCCATCCAAGTACTACTCTCTCCCAAGCACGCTTAACTGCATAGTTTGGACTCGCACGGATTTCGGCCGCGAAAAAGGGGTGCAACACGAGGACTTCCCAGGAGGTCACCCATCCTAGTACTACTCTCGCCCAAGCACGCTTAACTGCATAGTTTGGACTCGCACGGATTTCGGCCGCGAAAAAGGGGTGCAACACGAGGACTTCCCAGGAGGTCACCCATCCTAGTACTACTCTCGCCCAAGCACGCTTAACTGCATAGTTTGGACTCGCACGGATTTCGGCCGCGAAAAAGGGGTGCAACACGAGGACTTCCCAGGAGGTCACCCATCCTAGTACTACTCTCGCCCAAGCACGCTTAACTGCGGAGTTCTGATGGGATCCGGTGCATTAGTGCTGGTATGATCGCACCCGATAGGGAGATCGCGATCAATGCATATATTGGCATCCATACGGATCTCATCATAAAAATCCTGGAGAGCAATACGATGACTGAACAAACCGTACTCATCGTGCTTAATTGAGGAGTTTACACTCCAATGGATTTTGCCATCATAAAAAGGGGTGCAACACGAGGACTTCCCAGGAGGTCACCCATCCAAGTACTACTCTCTCCCAAGCACGCTTAACTGCATAGTTTGGACTCGCACGGATTTCGGCCGCGAAAAAGGGGTGCAACACGAGGACTTCCCAGGAGGACACCCATCCTAGTACTACTCTCGCCCAAGCACGCTTAACTGCGGAGTTCTGATGGGATCCGGTGCATTAGTGCTGGTATGATCGCACCCGATAGGGAGATCGCGATCAATGCATATATTGTCATCCATACGGATCTCATCATAAAAATCCTGGAGAGCAATACGATGACTGAACAAACCGTACTCATCGTGCTTAATTGAGGAGTTTACACTCCAATGGATTTTACCATCATAAAAAGGGGTGCAACACGAGGACTTCCCAGGAGGTCACCCATCCAAGTACTACTCTCTCCCAAGCACGCTTAACTGCATAGTTTGGACTCGCACGGATTTCGGCCGCGAAAAAGGGGTGCAACACGAGGACTTCCCAGGAGGTCACCCATCCTAGTACTACTCTCGCCCAAGCACGCTTAACTGCATAGTTTGGACTCGCACGGATTTCGGCCGCGAAAAAGGGGTGCAACACGAGGACTTCCCAGGAGGTCACCCATCCTAGTACTACTCTCGCCCAAGCACGCTTAACTGCATAGTTTGGACTCGCACGGATTTCGGCCGCGAAAAAGGGGTGCAACACGAGGACTTCCCAGGAGGTCACCCATCCTAGTACTACTCTCGCCCAAGCACGCTTAACTGCGGAGTTCTGATGGGATCCGGTGCATTAGTGCTGGTATGATCGCACCCGATAGGGAGATCGCGATCAATGCATATATTGGCATCCATACGGATCTCATCATAAAAATCCTGGAGAGCAATACGATGACTGAACAAACCGTACTCATCGTGCTTAATTGAGGAGTTTACACTCCAATGGATTTTGCCATCATAAAAAGGGGTGCAACACGAGGACTTCCCAGGAGGTCACCCATCCAAGTACTACTCTCTCCCAAGCACGCTTAACTGCATAGTTTGGACTCGCACGGATTTCGGCCGCGAAAAAGGGGTGCAACACGAGGACTTCCCAGGAGGACACCCATCCTAGTACTACTCTCGCCCAAGCACGCTTAACTGCATAGTTTGGACTCGCACGGATTTCGGCCGCGAAAAAGGGGTGCAACACGAGGACTTCCCAGGAGGTCACCCATCCTAGTACTACTCTCGCCCAAGCACGCTTAACTGCATAGTTTGGACTCGCACGGATTTCGGCCGCGAAAAAGGGGTGCAACACGAGGACTTCCCAGGAGGTCACCCATCCTAGTACTACTCTCGCCCAAGCACGCTTAACTGCGGAGTTCTGATGGGATCCGGTGCATTAGTGCTGGTATGATCGCACCCGATAGGGAGATCGCGATCAATGCATATATTGGCATCCATACGGATCTCATCATAAAAATCCTGGAGAGCAATACGATGACTGAACAAACCGTACTCATCGTGCTTAATTGAGGAGTTTACACTCCAATGGATTTTGCCATCATAAAAAGGGGTGCAACACGAGGACTTCCCAGGAGGTCACCCATCCAAGTACTACTCTCTCCCAAGCACGCTTAACTGCATAGTTTGGACTCGCACGGATTTCGGCCGCGAAAAAGGGGTGCAACACGAGGACTTCCCAGGAGGTCACCCATCCTAGTACTACTCTCGCCCAAGCACGCTTAACTGCATAGTTTGGACTCGCACGGATTTCGGCCGCGAAAAAGGGGTGCAACACGAGGACTTCCCAGGAGGTCACCCATCCTAGTACTACTCTCGCCCAAGCACGCTTAACTGCATAGTTTGGACTCGCACGGATTTCGGCCGCGAAAAAGGGGTGCAACACGAGGACTTCCCAGGAGGTCACCCATCCTAGTACTACTCTCGCCCAAGCACGCTTAACTGCGGAGTTCTGATGGGATCCGGTGCATTAGTGCTGGTATGATCGCACCCGATAGGGAGATCGCGATCAATGCATATATTGGCATCCATACGGATCTCATCATAAAAATCCTGGAGAGCAATACGATGACTGAACAAACCGTACTCATCGTGCTTAATTGAGGAGTTTACACTCCAATGGATTTTGCCATCATAAAAAGGGGTGCAACACGAGGACTTCCCAGGAGGTCACCCATCCAAGTACTACTCTCTCCCAAGCACGCTTAACTGCATAGTTTGGACTCGCACGGATTTCGGCCGCGAAAAAGGGGTGCAACACGAGGACTTCCCAGGAGGTCACCCATCCTAGTACTACTCTCGCCCAAGCACGCTTAACTGCATAGTTTGGACTCGCACGGATTTCGGCCGCGAAAAAGGGGTGCAACACGAGGACTTCCCAGGAGGTCACCCATCCTAGTACTACTCTCGCCCAAGCACGCTTAACTGCATAGTTTGGACTCGCACGGATTTCGGCCGCGAAAAAGGGGTGCAACACGAGGACTTCCCAGGAGGTCACCCATCCTAGTACTACTCTCGCCCAAGCACGCTTAACTGCGGAGTTCTGATGGGATCCGGTGCATTAGTGCTGGTATGATCGCACCCGATAGGGAGATCGCGATCAATGCATATATTGGCATCCATACGGATCTCATCATAAAAATCCTGGAGAGCAATACGATGACTGAACAAACCGTACTCATCGTGCTTAATTGAGGAGTTTACACTCCAATGGATTTTGCCATCATAAAAAGGGGTGCAACACGAGGACTTCCCAGGAGGTCACCCATCCAAGTACTACTCTCTCCCAAGCACGCTTAACTGCATAGTTTGGACTCGCACGGATTTCGGCCGCGAAAAAGGGGTGCAACACGAGGACTTCCCAGGAGGACACCCATCCTAGTACTACTCTCGCCCAAGCACGCTTAACTGCGGAGTTCTGATGGGATCCGGTGCATTAGTGCTGGTATGATCGCACCCGATAGGGAGATCGCGATCAATGCATATATTGTCATCCATACGGATCTCATCATAAAAATCCTGGAGAGCAATACGATGACTGAACAAACCGTACTCATCGTGCTTAATTGAGGAGTTTACACTCCAATGGATTTTACCATCATAAAAAGGGGTGCAACACGAGGACTTCCCAGGAGGTCACCCATCCAAGTACTACTCTCTCCCAAGCACGCTTAACTGCATAGTTTGGACTCGCACGGATTTCGGCCGCGAAAAAGGGGTGCAACACGAGGACTTCCCAGGAGGTCACCCATCCTAGTACTACTCTCGCCCAAGCACGCTTAACTGCATAGTTTGGACTCGCACGGATTTCGGCCGCGAAAAAGGGGTGCAACACGAGGACTTCCCAGGAGGTCACCCATCCTAGTACTACTCTCGCCCAAGCACGCTTAACTGCATAGTTTGGACTCGCACGGATTTCGGCCGCGAAAAAGGGGTGCAACACGAGGACTTCCCAGGAGGTCACCCATCCTAGTACTACTCTCGCCCAAGCACGCTTAACTGCGGAGTTCTGATGGGATCCGGTGCATTAGTGCTGGTATGATCGCACCCGATAGGGAGATCGCGATCAATGCATATATTGGCATCCATACGGATCTCATCATAAAAATCCTGGAGAGCAATACGATGACTGAACAAACCGTACTCATCGTGCTTAATTGAGGAGTTTACACTCCAATGGATTTTGCCATCATAAAAAGGGGTGCAACACGAGGACTTCCCAGGAGGTCACCCATCCAAGTACTACTCTCTCCCAAGCACGCTTAACTGCATAGTTTGGACTCGCACGGATTTCGGCCGCGAAAAAGGGGTGCAACACGAGGACTTCCCAGGAGGACACCCATCCTAGTACTACTCTCGCCCAAGCACGCTTAACTGCGGAGTTCTGATGGGATCCGGTGCATTAGTGCTGGTATGATCGCACCCGATAGGGAGATCGCGATCAATGCATATATTGTCATCCATACGGATCTCATCATAAAAATCCTGGAGAGCAATACGATGACTGAACAAACCGTACTCATCGTGCTTAATTGAGGAGTTTACACTCCAATGGATTTTACCATCATAAAAAGGGGTGCAACACGAGGACTTCCCAGGAGGTCACCCATCCAAGTACTACTCTCTCCCAAGCACGCTTAACTGCATAGTTTGGACTCGCACGGATTTCGGCCGCGAAAAAGGGGTGCAACACGAGGACTTCCCAGGAGGTCACCCATCCTAGTACTACTCTCGCCCAAGCACGCTTAACTGCATAGTTTGGACTCGCACGGATTTCGGCCGCGAAAAAGGGGTGCAACACGAGGACTTCCCAGGAGGTCACCCATCCTAGTACTACTCTCGCCCAAGCACGCTTAACTGCGGAGTTCTGATGGGATCCGGTGCATTAGTGCTGGTATGATCGCACCCGATAGGGAGATCGCGATCAATGCATATATTGGCATCCATACGGATCTCATCATAAAAATCCTGGAGAGCAATACGATGACTGAACAAACCGTACTCATCGTGCTTAATTGAGGAGTTTACACTCCAATGGATTTTGCCATCATAAAAAGGGGTGCAACACGAGGACTTCCCAGGAGGTCACCCATCCAAGTACTACTCTCTCCCAAGCACGCTTAACTGCATAGTTTGGACTCGCACGGATTTCGGCCGCGAAAAAGGGGTGCAACACGAGGACTTCCCAGGAGGTCACCCATCCTAGTACTACTCTCGCCCAAGCACGCTTAACTGCATAGTTTGGACTCGCACGGATTTCGGCCGCGAAAAAGGGGTGCAACACGAGGACTTCCCAGGAGGTCACCCATCCTAGTACTACTCTCGCCCAAGCACGCTTAACTGCATAGTTTGGACTCGCACGGATTTCGGCCGCGAAAAAGGGGTGCAACACGAGGACTTCCCAGGAGGTCACCCATCCTAGTACTACTCTCGCCCAAGCACGCTTAACTGCGGAGTTCTGATGGGATCCGGTGCATTAGTGCTGGTATGATCGCACCCGATAGGGAGATCGCGATCAATGCATATATTGGCATCCATACGGATCTCATCATAAAAATCCTGGAGAGCAATACGATGACTGAACAAACCGTACTCATCGTGCTTAATTGAGGAGTTTACACTCCAATGGATTTTGCCATCATAAAAAGGGGTGCAACACGAGGACTTCCCAGGAGGTCACCCATCCAAGTACTACTCTCTCCCAAGCACGCTTAACTGCATAGTTTGGACTCGCACGGATTTCGGCCGCGAAAAAGGGGTGCAACACGAGGACTTCCCAGGAGGACACCCATCCTAGTACTACTCTCGCCCAAGCACGCTTAACTGCGGAGTTCTGATGGGATCCGGTGCATTAGTGCTGGTATGATCGCACCCGATAGGGAGATCGCGATCAATGCATATATTGTCATCCATACGGATCTCATCATAAAAATCCTGGAGAGCAATACGATGACTGAACAAACCGTACTCATCGTGCTTAATTGAGGAGTTTACACTCCAATGGATTTTACCATCATAAAAAGGGGTGCAACACGAGGACTTCCCAGGAGGTCACCCATCCAAGTACTACTCTCTCCCAAGCACGCTTAACTGCATAGTTTGGACTCGCACGGATTTCGGCCGCGAAAAAGGGGTGCAACACGAGGACTTCCCAGGAGGACACCCATCCTAGTACTACTCTCGCCCAAGCACGCTTAACTGCGGAGTTCTGATGGGATCCGGTGCATTAGTGCTGGTATGATCGCACCCGATAGGGAGATCGCGATCAATGCATATATTGTCATCCATACGGATCTCATCATAAAAATCCTGGAGAGCAATACGATGACTGAACAAACCGTACTCATCGTGCTTAATTGAGGAGTTTACACTCCAATGGATTTTACCATCATAAAAAGGGGTGCAACACGAGGACTTCCCAGGAGGTCACCCATCCAAGTACTACTCTCTCCCAAGCACGCTTAACTGCATAGTTTGGACTCGCACGGATTTCGGCCGCGAAAAAGGGGTGCAACACGAGGACTTCCCAGGAGGTCACCCATCCTAGTACTACTCTCGCCCAAGCACGCTTAACTGCATAGTTTGGACTCGCACGGATTTCGGCCGCGAAAAAGGGGTGCAACACGAGGACTTCCCAGGAGGTCACCCATCCTAGTACTACTCTCGCCCAAGCACGCTTAACTGCGGAGTTCTGATGGGATCCGGTGCATTAGTGCTGGTATGATCGCACCCGATAGGGAGATCGGGATCAATGCATATATTGGCATCCATACGGATCTCATCATAAAAATCCTGGAGAGCAATACGATGACTGAACAAACCGTACTCATCGTGCTTAATTGAGGAGTTTACACTCCAATGGATTTTGCCATCATAAAAAGGGGTGCAACACGAGGACTTCCCAGGAGGTCACCCATCCAAGTACTACTCTCTCCCAAGCACGCTTAACTGCATAGTTTGGACTCGCACGGATTTCGGCCGCGAAAAAGGGGTGCAACACGAGGACTTCCCAGGAGGTCACCCATCCTAGTACTACTCTCGCCCAAGCACGCTTAACTGCATAGTTTGGACTCGCACGGATTTCGGCCGCGAAAAAGGGGTGCAACACGAGGACTTCCCAGGAGGTCACCCATCCTAGTACTACTCTCGCCCAAGCACGCTTAACTGCGGAGTTCTGATGGGATCCGGTGCATTAGTGCTGGTATGATCGCACCCGATAGGGAGATCGCGATCAATGCATATATTGGCATCCATACGGATCTCATCATAAAAATCCTGGAGAGCAATACGATGACTGAACAAACCGTACTCATCGTGCTTAATTGAGGAGTTTACACTCCAATGGATTTTGCCATCATAAAAAGGGGTGCAACACGAGGACTTCCCAGGAGGTCACCCATCCAAGTACTACTCTCTCCCAAGCACGCTTAACTGCATAGTTTGGACTCGCACGGATTTCGGCCGCGAAAAAGGGGTGCAACACGAGGACTTCCCAGGAGGTCACCCATCCTAGTACTACTCTCGCCCAAGCACGCTTAACTGCATAGTTTGGACTCGCACGGATTTCGGCCGCGAAAAAGGGGTGCAACACGAGGACTTCCCAGGAGGTCACCCATCCTAGTACTACTCTCGCCCAAGCACGCTTAACTGCATAGTTTGGACTCGCACGGATTTCGGCCGCGAAAAAGGGGTGCAACACGAGGACTTCCCAGGAGGTCACCCATCCTAGTACTACTCTCGCCCAAGCACGCTTAACTGCGGAGTTCTGATGGGATCCGGTGCATTAGTGCTGGTATGATCGCACCCGATAGGGAGATCGCGATCAATGCATATATTGGCATCCATACGGATCTCATCATAAAAATCCTGGAGAGCAATACGATGACTGAACAAACCGTACTCATCGTGCTTAATTGAGGAGTTTACACTCCAATGGATTTTGCCATCATAAAAAGGGGTGCAACACGAGGACTTCCCAGGAGGTCACCCATCCAAGTACTACTCTCTCCCAAGCACGCTTAACTGCATAGTTTGGACTCGCACGGATTTCGGCCGCGAAAAAGGGGTGCAACACGAGGACTTCCCAGGAGGACACCCATCCTAGTACTACTCTCGCCCAAGCACGCTTAACTGCGGAGTTCTGATGGGATCCGGTGCATTAGTGCTGGTATGATCGCACCCGATAGGGAGATCGCGATCAATGCATATATTGTCATCCATACGGATCTCATCATAAAAATCCTGGAGAGCAATACGATGACTGAACAAACCGTACTCATCGTGCTTAATTGAGGAGTTTACACTCCAATGGATTTTACCATCATAAAAAGGGGTGCAACACGAGGACTTCCCAGGAGGTCACCCATCCAAGTACTACTCTCTCCCAAGCACGCTTAACTGCATAGTTTGGACTCGCACGGATTTCGGCCGCGAAAAAGGGGTGCAACACGAGGACTTCCCAGGAGGTCACCCATCCTAGTACTACTCTCGCCCAAGCACGCTTAACTGCATAGTTTGGACTCGCACGGATTTCGGCCGCGAAAAAGGGGTGCAACACGAGGACTTCCCAGGAGGTCACCCATCCTAGTACTACTCTCGCCCAAGCACGCTTAACTGCGGAGTTCTGATGGGATCCGGTGCATTAGTGCTGGTATGATCGCACCCGATAGGGAGATCGGGATCAATGCATATATTGGCATCCATACGGATCTCATCATAAAAATCCTGGAGAGCAATACGATGACTGAACAAACCGTACTCATCGTGCTTAATTGAGGAGTTTACACTCCAATGGATTTTGCCATCATAAAAAGGGGTGCAACACGAGGACTTCCCAGGAGGTCACCCATCCAAGTACTACTCTCTCCCAAGCACGCTTAACTGCATAGTTTGGACTCGCACGGATTTCGGCCGCGAAAAAGGGGTGCAACACGAGGACTTCCCAGGAGGTCACCCATCCTAGTACTACTCTCGCCCAAGCACGCTTAACTGCATAGTTTGGACTCGCACGGATTTCGGCCGCGAAAAAGGGGTGCAACACGAGGACTTCCCAGGAGGTCACCCATCCTAGTACTACTCTCGCCCAAGCACGCTTAACTGCGGAGTTCTGATGGGATCCGGTGCATTAGTGCTGGTATGATCGCACCCGATAGGGAGATCGGGATCAATGCATATATTGGCATCCATACGGATCTCATCATAAAAATCCTGGAGAGCAATACGATGACTGAACAAACCGTACTCATCGTGCTTAATTGAGGAGTTTACACTCCAATGGATTTTGCCATCATAAAAAGGGGTGCAACACGAGGACTTCCCAGGAGGTCACCCATCCAAGTACTACTCTCTCCCAAGCACGCTTAACTGCATAGTTTGGACTCGCACGGATTTCGGCCGCGAAAAAGGGGTGCAACACGAGGACTTCCCAGGAGGTCACCCATCCTAGTACTACTCTCGCCCAAGCACGCTTAACTGCATAGTTTGGACTCGCACGGATTTCGGCCGCGAAAAAGGGGTGCAACACGAGGACTTCCCAGGAGGTCACCCATCCTAGTACTACTCTCGCCCAAGCACGCTTAACTGCATAGTTTGGACTCGCACGGATTTCGGCCGCGAAAAAGGGGTGCAACACGAGGACTTCCCAGGAGGTCACCCATCCTAGTACTACTCTCGCCCAAGCACGCTTAACTGCGGAGTTCTGATGGGATCCGGTGCATTAGTGCTGGTATGATCGCACCCGATAGGGAGATCGCGATCAATGCATATATTGGCATCCATACGGATCTCATCATAAAAATCCTGGAGAGCAATACGATGACTGAACAAACCGTACTCATCGTGCTTAATTGAGGAGTTTACACTCCAATGGATTTTGCCATCATAAAAAGGGGTGCAACACGAGGACTTCCCAGGAGGTCACCCATCCAAGTACTACTCTCTCCCAAGCACGCTTAACTGCATAGTTTGGACTCGCACGGATTTCGGCCGCGAAAAAGGGGTGCAACACGAGGACTTCCCAGGAGGACACCCATCCTAGTACTACTCTCGCCCAAGCACGCTTAACTGCGGAGTTCTGATGGGATCCGGTGCATTAGTGCTGGTATGATCGCACCCGATAGGGAGATCGCGATCAATGCATATATTGTCATCCATACGGATCTCATCATAAAAATCCTGGAGAGCAATACGATGACTGAACAAACCGTACTCATCGTGCTTAATTGAGGAGTTTACACTCCAATGGATTTTACCATCATAAAAAGGGGTGCAACACGAGGACTTCCCAGGAGGTCACCCATCCAAGTACTACTCTCTCCCAAGCACGCTTAACTGCATAGTTTGGACTCGCACGGATTTCGGCCGCGAAAAAGGGGTGCAACACGAGGACTTCCCAGGAGGTCACCCATCCTAGTACTACTCTCGCCCAAGCACGCTTAACTGCATAGTTTGGACTCGCACGGATTTCGGCCGCGAAAAAGGGGTGCAACACGAGGACTTCCCAGGAGGTCACCCATCCTAGTACTACTCTCGCCCAAGCACGCTTAACTGCGGAGTTCTGATGGGATCCGGTGCATTAGTGCTGGTATGATCGCACCCGATAGGGAGATCGCGATCAATGCATATATTGGCATCCATACGGATCTCATCATAAAAATCCTGGAGAGCAATACGATGACTGAACAAACCGTACTCATCGTGCTTAATTGAGGAGTTTACACTCCAATGGATTTTGCCATCATAAAAAGGGGTGCAACACGAGGACTTCCCAGGAGGTCACCCATCCAAGTACTACTCTCTCCCAAGCACGCTTAACTGCATAGTTTGGACTCGCACGGATTTCGGCCGCGAAAAAGGGGTGCAACACGAGGACTTCCCAGGAGGTCACCCATCCTAGTACTACTCTCGCCCAAGCACGCTTAACTGCATAGTTTGGACTCGCACGGATTTCGGCCGCGAAAAAGGGGTGCAACACGAGGACTTCCCAGGAGGTCACCCATCCTAGTACTACTCTCGCCCAAGCACGCTTAACTGCATAGTTTGGACTCGCACGGATTTCGGCCGCGAAAAAGGGGTGCAACACGAGGACTTCCCAGGAGGTCACCCATCCTAGTACTACTCTCGCCCAAGCACGCTTAACTGCGGAGTTCTGATGGGATCCGGTGCATTAGTGCTGGTATGATCGCACCCGATAGGGAGATCGCGATCAATGCATATATTGGCATCCATACGGATCTCATCATAAAAATCCTGGAGAGCAATACGATGACTGAACAAACCGTACTCATCGTGCTTAATTGAGGAGTTTACACTCCAATGGATTTTGCCATCATAAAAAGGGGTGCAACACGAGGACTTCCCAGGAGGTCACCCATCCAAGTACTACTCTCTCCCAAGCACGCTTAACTGCATAGTTTGGACTCGCACGGATTTCGGCCGCGAAAAAGGGGTGCAACACGAGGACTTCCCAGGAGGACACCCATCCTAGTACTACTCTCGCCCAAGCACGCTTAACTGCGGAGTTCTGATGGGATCCGGTGCATTAGTGCTGGTATGATCGCACCCGATAGGGAGATCGCGATCAATGCATATATTGTCATCCATACGGATCTCATCATAAAAATCCTGGAGAGCAATACGATGACTGAACAAACCGTACTCATCGTGCTTAATTGAGGAGTTTACACTCCAATGGATTTTACCATCATAAAAAGGGGTGCAACACGAGGACTTCCCAGGAGGTCACCCATCCAAGTACTACTCTCTCCCAAGCACGCTTAACTGCATAGTTTGGACTCGCACGGATTTCGGCCGCGAAAAAGGGGTGCAACACGAGGACTTCCCAGGAGGTCACCCATCCTAGTACTACTCTCGCCCAAGCACGCTTAACTGCATAGTTTGGACTCGCACGGATTTCGGCCGCGAAAAAGGGGTGCAACACGAGGACTTCCCAGGAGGTCACCCATCCTAGTACTACTCTCGCCCAAGCACGCTTAACTGCGGAGTTCTGATGGGATCCGGTGCATTAGTGCTGGTATGATCGCACCCGATAGGGAGATCGCGATCAATGCATATATTGGCATCCATACGGATCTCATCATAAAAATCCTGGAGAGCAATATGATGACTGAACAAACCGTACTCATCGTGCTTAATTGAGGAGTTTACACTCCAATGGATTTTGCCATCATAAAAAGGGGTGCAACACGAGGACTTCCCAGGAGGTCACCCATCCAAGTACTACTCTCTCCCAAGCACGCTTAACTGCATAGTTTGGACTCGCACGGATTTCGGCCGCGAAAAAGGGGTGCAACACGAGGACTTCCCAGGAGGTCACCCATCCTAGTACTACTCTCGCCCAAGCACGCTTAACTGCATAGTTTGGACTCGCACGGATTTCGGCCGCGAAAAAGGGGTGCAACACGAGGACTTCCCAGGAGGTCACCCATCCTAGTACTACTCTCGCCCAAGCACGCTTAACTGCATAGTTTGGACTCGCACGGATTTCGGCCGCGAAAAAGGGGTGCAACACGAGGACTTCCCAGGAGGTCACCCATCCTAGTACTACTCTCGCCCAAGCACGCTTAACTGCGGAGTTCTGATGGGATCCGGTGCATTAGTGCTGGTATGATCGCACCCGATAGGGAGATCGCGATCAATGCATATATTGGCATCCATACGGATCTCATCATAAAAATCCTGGAGAGCAATACGATGACTGAACAAACCGTACTCATCGTGCTTAATTGAGGAGTTTACACTCCAATGGATTTTGCCATCATAAAAAGGGGTGCAACACGAGGACTTCCCAGGAGGTCACCCATCCAAGTACTACTCTCTCCCAAGCACGCTTAACTGCATAGTTTGGACTCGCACGGATTTCGGCCGCGAAAAAGGGGTGCAACACGAGGACTTCCCAGGAGGACACCCATCCTAGTACTACTCTCGCCCAAGCACGCTTAACTGCGGAGTTCTGATGGGATCCGGTGCATTAGTGCTGGTATGATCGCACCCGATAGGGAGATCGCGATCAATGCATATATTGGCATCCATACGGATCTCATCATAAAAATCCTGGAGAGCAATACGATGACTGAACAAACCGTACTCATCGTGCTTAATTGAGGAGTTTACACTCCAATGGATTTTACCATCATAAAAAGGGGTGCAACACGAGGACTTCCCAGGAGGTCACCCATCCAAGTACTACTCTCTCCCAAGCACGCTTAACTGCATAGTTTGGACTCGCACGGATTTCGGCCGCGAAAAAGGGGTGCAACACGAGGACTTCCCAGGAGGTCACCCATCCTAGTACTACTCTCGCCCAAGCACGCTTAACTGCATAGTTTGGACTCGCACGGATTTCGGCCGCGAAAAAGGGGTGCAACACGAGGACTTCCCAGGAGGTCACCCATCCTAGTACTACTCTCGCCCAAGCACGCTTAACTGCGGAGTTCTGATGGGATCCGGTGCATTAGTGCTGGTATGATCGCACCCGATAGGGAGATCGGGATCAATGCATATATTGGCATCCATACGGATCTCATCATAAAAATCTTGGAGAGCAATACGATGACTGAACAAACCGTACTCATCGTGCTTAATTGAGGAGTTTACACTCCAATGGATTTTGCCATCATAAAAAGGGGTGCAACACGAGGACTTCCCAGGAGGTCACCCATCCAAGTACTACTCTCTCCCAAGCACGCTTAACTGCATAGTTTGGACTCGCACGGATTTCGGCCGCGAAAAAGGGGTGCAACACGAGGACTTCCCAGGAGGTCACCCATCCTAGTACTACTCTCGCCCAAGCACGCTTAACTGCATAGTTTGGACTCGCACGGATTTCGGCCGCGAAAAAGGGGTGCAACACGAGGACTTCCCAGGAGGTCACCCATCCTAGTACTACTCTCGCCCAAGCACGCTTAACTGCGGAGTTCTGATGGGATCCGGTGCATTAGTGCTGGTATGATCGCACCCGATAGGGAGATCGGGATCAATGCATATATTGGCATCCATACGGATCTCATCATAAAAATCCTGGAGAGCAATATGATGACTGAACAAACCGTACTCATCGTGCTTAATTGAGGAGTTTACACTCCAATGGATTTTGCCATCATAAAAAGGGGTGCAACACGAGGACTTCCCAGGAGGTCACCCATCCAAGTACTACTCTCTCCCAAGCACGCTTAACTGCATAGTTTGGACTCGCACGGATTTCGGCCGCGAAAAAGGGGTGCAACACGAGGACTTCCCAGGAGGTCACCCATCCTAGTACTACTCTCGCCCAAGCACGCTTAACTGCATAGTTTGGACTCGCACGGATTTCGGCCGCGAAAAAGGGGTGCAACACGAGGACTTCCCAGGAGGTCACCCATCCTAGTACTACTCTCGCCCAAGCACGCTTAACTGCATAGTTTGGACTCGCACGGATTTCGGCCGCGAAAAAGGGGTGCAACACGAGGACTTCCCAGGAGGTCACCCATCCTAGTACTACTCTCGCCCAAGCACGCTTAACTGCGGAGTTCTGATGGGATCCGGTGCATTAGTGCTGGTATGATCGCACCCGATAGGGAGATCGCGATCAATGCATATATTGGCATCCATACGGATCTCATCATAAAAATCCTGGAGAGCAATACGATGACTGAACAAACCGTACTCATCGTGCTTAATTGAGGAGTTTACACTCCAATGGATTTTCCCATCATAAAAAGGGGTGCAACACGAGGACTTCCCAGGAGGTCACCCATCCAAGTACTACTCTCTCCCAAGCACGCTTAACTGCATAGTTTGGACTCGCACGGATTTCGGCCGCGAAAAAGGGGTGCAACACGAGGACTTCCCAGGAGGACACCCATCCTAGTACTACTCTCGCCCAAGCACGCTTAACTGCGGAGTTCTGATGGGATCCGGTGCATTAGTGCTGGTATGATCGCACCCGATAGGGAGATCGCGATCAATGCATATATTGGCATCCATACGGATCTCATCATAAAAATCCTGGAGAGCAATACGATGACTGAACAAACCGTACTCATCGTGCTTAATTGAGGAGTTTACACTCCAATGGATTTTACCATCATAAAAAGGGGTGCAACACGAGGACTTCCCAGGAGGTCACCCATCCAAGTACTACTCTCTCCCAAGCACGCTTAACTGCATAGTTTGGACTCGCACGGATTTCGGCCGCGAAAAAGGGGTGCAACACGAGGACTTCCCAGGAGGTCACCCATCCTAGTACTACTCTCGCCCAAGCACGCTTAACTGCATAGTTTGGACTCGCACGGATTTCGGCCGCGAAAAAGGGGTGCAACACGAGGACTTCCCAGGAGGTCACCCATCCTAGTACTACTCTCGCCCAAGCACGCTTAACTGCGGAGTTCTGATGGGATCCGGTGCATTAGTGCTGGTATGATCGCACCCGATAGGGAGATCGGGATCAATGCATATATTGGCATCCATACGGATCTCATCATAAAAATCTTGGAGAGCAATACGATGACTGAACAAACCGTACTCATCGTGCTTAATTGAGGAGTTTACACTCCAATGGATTTTGCCATCATAAAAAGGGGTGCAACACGAGGACTTCCCAGGAGGTCACCCATCCAAGTACTACTCTCTCCCAAGCACGCTTAACTGCATAGTTTGGACTCGCACGGATTTCGGCCGCGAAAAAGGGGTGCAACACGAGGACTTCCCAGGAGGTCACCCATCCTAGTACTACTCTCGCCCAAGCACGCTTAACTGCATAGTTTGGACTCGCACGGATTTCGGCCGCGAAAAAGGGGTGCAACACGAGGACTTCCCAGGAGGTCACCCATCCTAGTACTACTCTCGCCCAAGCACGCTTAACTGCGGAGTTCTGATGGGATCCGGTGCATTAGTGCTGGTATGATCGCACCCGATAGGGAGATCGGGATCAATGCATATATTGGCATCCATACGGATCTCATCATAAAAATCTTGGAGAGCAATACGATGACTGAACAAACCGTACTCATCGTGCTTAATTGAGGAGTTTACACTCCAATGGATTTTGCCATCATAAAAAGGGGTGCAACACGAGGACTTCCCAGGAGGTCACCCATCCAAGTACTACTCTCTCCCAAGCACGCTTAACTGCATAGTTTGGACTCGCACGGATTTCGGCCGCGAAAAAGGGGTGCAACACGAGGACTTCCCAGGAGGTCACCCATCCTAGTACTACTCTCGCCCAAGCACGCTTAACTGCATAGTTTGGACTCGCACGGATTTCGGCCGCGAAAAAGGGGTGCAACACGAGGACTTCCCAGGAGGTCACCCATCCTAGTACTACTCTCGCCCAAGCACGCTTAACTGCATAGTTTGGACTCGCACGGATTTCGGCCGCGAAAAAGGGGTGCAACACGAGGACTTCCCAGGAGGTCACCCATCCTAGTACTACTCTCGCCCAAGCACGCTTAACTGCGGAGTTCTGATGGGATCCGGTGCATTAGTGCTGGTATGATCGCACCCGATAGGGAGATCGCGATCAATGCATATATTGGCATCCATACGGATCTCATCATAAAAATCCTGGAGAGCAATACGATGACTGAACAAACCGTACTCATCGTGCTTAATTGAGGAGTTTACACTCCAATGGATTTTCCCATCATAAAAAGGGGTGCAACACGAGGACTTCCCAGGAGGTCACCCATCCAAGTACTACTCTCTCCCAAGCACGCTTAACTGCATAGTTTGGACTCGCACGGATTTCGGCCGCGAAAAAGGGGTGCAACACGAGGACTTCCCAGGAGGTCACCCATCCTAGTACTACTCTCGCCCAAGCACGCTTAACTGCATAGTTTGGACTCGCACGGATTTCGGCCGCGAAAAAGGGGTGCAACACGAGGACTTCCCAGGAGGTCACCCATCCTAGTACTACTCTCGCCCAAGCACGCTTAACTGCATAGTTTGGACTCGCACGGATTTCGGCCGCGAAAAAGGGGTGCAACACGAGGACTTCCCAGGAGGTCACCCATCCTAGTACTACTCTCGCCCAAGCACGCTTAACTGCGGAGTTCTGATGGGATCCGGTGCATTAGTGCTGGTATGATCGCACCCGATAGGGAGATCGCGATCAATGCATATATTGGCATCCATACGGATCTCATCATAAAAATCCTGGAGAGCAATACGATGACTGAACAAACCGTACTCATCGTGCTTAATTGAGGAGTTTACACTCCAATGGATTTTGCCATCATAAAAAGGGGTGCAACACGAGGACTTCCCAGGAGGTCACCCATCCAAGTACTACTCTCTCCCAAGCACGCTTAACTGCATAGTTTGGACTCGCACGGATTTCGGCCGCGAAAAAGGGGTGCAACACGAGGACTTCCCAGGAGGTCACCCATCCTAGTACTACTCTCGCCCAAGCACGCTTAACTGCGGAGTTCTGATGGGATCCGGTGCATTAGTGCTGGTATGATCGCACCCGATAGGGAGATCGGGATCAATGCATATATTGGCATCCATACGGATCTCATCATAAAAATCCTGGAGAGCAATACGATGACTGAACAAACCGTACTCATCGTGCTTAATTGAGGAGTTTACACTCCAATGGATTTTGCCATCATAAAAAGGGGTGCAACACGAGGACTTCCCAGGAGGTCACCCATCCAAGTACTACTCTCTCCCAAGCACGCTTAACTGCATAGTTTGGACTCGCACGGATTTCGGCCGCGAAAAAGGGGTGCAACACGAGGACTTCCCAGGAGGTCACCCATCCTAGTACTACTCTCGCCCAAGCACGCTTAACTGCATAGTTTGGACTCGCACGGATTTCGGCCGCGAAAAAGGGGTGCAACACGAGGACTTCCCAGGAGGTCACCCATCCTAGTACTACTCTCGCCCAAGCACGCTTAACTGCGGAGTTCTGATGGGATCCGGTGCATTAGTGCTGGTATGATCGCACCCGATAGGGAGATCGCGATCAATGCATATATTGGCATCCATACGGATCTCATCATAAAAATCCTGGAGAGCAATACGATGACTGAACAAACCGTACTCATCGTGCTTAATTGAGGAGTTTACACTCCAATGGATTTTGCCATCATAAAAAGGGGTGCAACACGAGGACTTCCCAGGAGGTCACCCATCCAAGTACTACTCTCTCCCAAGCACGCTTAACTGCATAGTTTGGACTCGCACGGATTTCGGCCGCGAAAAAGGGGTGCAGCACGAGGACTTCCCAGGAGGTCACCCATCCTAGTACTACTCTCGCCCAAGCACGCTTAACTGCATAGTTTGGACTCGCACGGATTTCGGCCGCGAAAAAGGGGTGCAACACGAGGACTTCCCAGGAGGTCACCCATCCTAGTACTACTCTCGCCCAAGCACGCTTAACTGCGGAGTTCTGATGGGATCCGGTGCATTAGTGCTGGTATGATCGCACCCGATAGGGAGATCGCGATCAATGCATATATTGGCATCCATACGGATCTCATCATAAAAATCCTGGAGAGCAATACGATGACTGAACAAACCGTACTCATCGTGCTTAATTGAGGAGTTTACACTCCAATGGATTTTGCCATCATAAAAAGGGGTGCAACACGAGGACTTCCCAGGAGGTCACCCATCCAAGTACTACTCTCTCCCAAGCACGCTTAACTGCATAGTTTGGACTCGCACGGATTTCGGCCGCGAAAAAGGGGTGCAACACGAGGACTTCCCAGGAGGTCACCCATCCTAGTACTACTCTCGCCCAAGCACGCTTAACTGCGGAGTTCTGATGGGATCCGGTGCATTAGTGCTGGTATGATCGCACCCGATAGGGAGATCGGGATCAATGCATATATTGGCATCCATACGGATCTCATCATAAAAATCCTGGAGAGCAATACGATGACTGAACAAACCGTACTCATCGTGCTTAATTGAGGAGTTTACACTCCAATGGATTTTGCCATCATAAAAAGGGGTGCAACACGAGGACTTCCCAGGAGGTCACCCATCCAAGTACTACTCTCTCCCAAGCACGCTTAACTGCATAGTTTGGACTCGCACGGATTTCGGCCGCGAAAAAGGGGTGCAACACGAGGACTTCCCAGGAGGTCACCCATCCTAGTACTACTCTCGCCCAAGCACGCTTAACTGCATAGTTTGGACTCGCACGGATTTCGGCCGCGAAAAAGGGGTGCAACACGAGGACTTCCCAGGAGGTCACCCATCCTAGTACTACTCTCGCCCAAGCACGCTTAACTGCGGAGTTCTGATGGGATCCGGTGCATTAGTGCTGGTATGATCGCACCCGATAGGGAGATCGCGATCAATGCATATATTGGCATCCATACGGATCTCATCATAAAAATCCTGGAGAGCAATACGATGACTGAACAAACCGTACTCATCGTGCTTAATTGAGGAGTTTACACTCCAATGGATTTTGCCATCATAAAAAGGGGTGCAACACGAGGACTTCCCAGGAGGTCACCCATCCAAGTACTACTCTCTCCCAAGCACGCTTAACTGCATAGTTTGGACTCGCACGGATTTCGGCCGCGAAAAAGGGGTGCAACACGAGGACTTCCCAGGAGGTCACCCATCCTAGTACTACTCTCGCCCAAGCACGCTTAACTGCATAGTTTGGACTCGCACGGATTTCGGCCGCGAAAAAGGGGTGCAACACGAGGACTTCCCAGGAGGTCACCCATCCTAGTACTACTCTCGCCCAAGCACGCTTAACTGCGGAGTTCTGATGGGATCCGGTGCATTAGTGCTGGTATGATCGCACCCGATAGGGAGATCGGGATCAATGCATATATTGGCATCCATACGGATCTCATCATAAAAATCCTGGAGAGCAATACGATGACTGAACAAACCGTACTCATCGTGCTTAATTGAGGAGTTTACACTCCAATGGATTTTGCCATCATAAAAAGGGGTGCAACACGAGGACTTCCCAGGAGGTCACCCATCCAAGTACTACTCTCTCCCAAGCACGCTTAACTGCATAGTTTGGACTCGCACGGATTTCGGCCGCGAAAAAGGGGTGCAACACGAGGACTTCCCAGGAGGTCACCCATCCTAGTACTACTCTCGCCCAAGCACGCTTAACTGCATAGTTTGGACTCGCACGGATTTCGGCCGCGAAAAAGGGGTGCAACACGAGGACTTCCCAGGAGGTCACCCATCCTAGTACTACTCTCGCCCAAGCACGCTTAACTGCATAGTTTGGACTCGCACGGATTTCGGCCGCGAAAAAGGGGTGCAACACGAGGACTTCCCAGGAGGTCACCCATCCTAGTACTACTCTCGCCCAAGCACGCTTAACTGCGGAGTTCTGATGGGATCCGGTGCATTAGTGCTGGTATGATCGCACCCGATAGGGAGATCGCGATCAATGCATATATTGGCATCCATACGGATCTCATCATAAAAATCCTGGAGAGCAATACGATGACTGAACAAACCGTACTCATCGTGCTTAATTGAGGAGTTTACACTCCAATGGATTTTGCCATCATAAAAAGGGGTGCAACACGAGGACTTCCCAGGAGGTCACCCATCCAAGTACTACTCTCTCCCAAGCACGCTTAACTGCATAGTTTGGACTCGCACGGATTTCGGCCGCGAAAAAGGGGTGCAACACGAGGACTTCCCAGGAGGTCACCCATCCTAGTACTACTCTCGCCCAAGCACGCTTAACTGCATAGTTTGGACTCGCACGGATTTCGGCCGCGAAAAAGGGGTGCAACACGAGGACTTCCCAGGAGGTCACCCATCCTAGTACTACTCTCGCCCAAGCACGCTTAACTGCATAGTTTGGACTCGCACGGATTTCGGCCGCGAAAAAGGGGTGCAACACGAGGACTTCCCAGGAGGTCACCCATCCTAGTACTACTCTCGCCCAAGCACGCTTAACTGCGGAGTTCTGATGGGATCCGGTGCATTAGTGCTGGTATGATCGCACCCGATAGGGAGATCGCGATCAATGCATATATTGGCATCCATACGGATCTCATCATAAAAATCCTGGAGAGCAATACGATGACTGAACAAACCGTACTCATCGTGCTTAATTGAGGAGTTTACACTCCAATGGATTTTGCCATCATAAAAAGGGGTGCAACACGAGGACTTCCCAGGAGGTCACCCATCCAAGTACTACTCTCTCCCAAGCACGCTTAACTGCATAGTTTGGACTCGCACGGATTTCGGCCGCGAAAAAGGGGTGCAACACGAGGACTTCCCAGGAGGTCACCCATCCTAGTACTACTCTCGCCCAAGCACGCTTAACTGCGGAGTTCTGATGGGATCCGGTGCATTAGTGCTGGTATGATCGCACCCGATAGGGAGATCGGGATCAATGCATATATTGGCATCCATACGGATCTCATCATAAAAATCCTGGAGAGCAATACGATGACTGAACAAACCGTACTCATCGTGCTTAATTGAGGAGTTTACACTCCAATGGATTTTGCCATCATAAAAAGGGGTGCAACACGAGGACTTCCCAGGAGGTCACCCATCCAAGTACTACTCTCTCCCAAGCACGCTTAACTGCATAGTTTGGACTCGCACGGATTTCGGCCGCGAAAAAGGGGTGCAACACGAGGACTTCCCAGGAGGTCACCCATCCTAGTACTACTCTCGCCCAAGCACGCTTAACTGCATAGTTTGGACTCGCACGGATTTCGGCCGCGAAAAAGGGGTGCAACACGAGGACTTCCCAGGAGGTCACCCATCCTAGTACTACTCTCGCCCAAGCACGCTTAACTGCGGAGTTCTGATGGGATCCGGTGCATTAGTGCTGGTATGATCGCACCCGATAGGGAGATCGCGATCAATGCATATATTGGCATCCATACGGATCTCATCATAAAAATCCTGGAGAGCAATACGATGACTGAACAAACCGTACTCATCGTGCTTAATTGAGGAGTTTACACTCCAATGGATTTTGCCATCATAAAAAGGGGTGCAACACGAGGACTTCCCAGGAGGTCACCCATCCAAGTACTACTCTCTCCCAAGCACGCTTAACTGCATAGTTTGGACTCGCACGGATTTCGGCCGCGAAAAAGGGGTGCAACACGAGGACTTCCCAGGAGGTCACCCATCCTAGTACTACTCTCGCCCAAGCACGCTTAACTGCATAGTTTGGACTCGCACGGATTTCGGCCGCGAAAAAGGGGTGCAACACGAGGACTTCCCAGGAGGTCACCCATCCTAGTACTACTCTCGCCCAAGCACGCTTAACTGCGGAGTTCTGATGGGATCCGGTGCATTAGTGCTGGTATGATCGCACCCGATAGGGAGATCGCGATCAATGCATATATTGGCATCCATACGGATCTCATCATAAAAATCCTGGAGAGCAATACGATGACTGAACAAACCGTACTCATCGTGCTTAATTGAGGAGTTTACACTCCAATGGATTTTGCCATCATAAAAAGGGGTGCAACACGAGGACTTCCCAGGAGGTCACCCATCCAAGTACTACTCTCTCCCAAGCACGCTTAACTGCATAGTTTGGACTCGCACGGATTTCGGCCGCGAAAAAGGGGTGCAACACGAGGACTTCCCAGGAGGTCACCCATCCTAGTACTACTCTCGCCCAAGCACGCTTAACTGCATAGTTTGGACTCGCACGGATTTCGGCCGCGAAAAAGGGGTGCAACACGAGGACTTCCCAGGAGGTCACCCATCCTAGTACTACTCTCGCCCAAGCACGCTTAACTGCGGAGTTCTGATGGGATCCGGTGCATTAGTGCTGGTATGATCGCACCCGATAGGGAGATCGGGATCAATGCATATATTGGCATCCATACGGATCTCATCATAAAAATCCTGGAGAGCAATACGATGACTGAACAAACCGTACTCATCGTGCTTAATTGAGGAGTTTACACTCCAATGGATTTTGCCATCATAAAAAGGGGTGCAACACGAGGACTTCCCAGGAGGTCACCCATCCAAGTACTACTCTCTCCCAAGCACGCTTAACTGCATAGTTTGGACTCGCACGGATTTCGGCCGCGAAAAAGGGGTGCAACACGAGGACTTCCCAGGAGGTCACCCATCCTAGTACTACTCTCGCCCAAGCACGCTTAACTGCATAGTTTGGACTCGCACGGATTTCGGCCGCGAAAAAGGGGTGCAACACGAGGACTTCCCAGGAGGTCACCCATCCTAGTACTACTCTCGCCCAAGCACGCTTAACTGCATAGTTTGGACTCGCACGGATTTCGGCCGCGAAAAAGGGGTGCAACACGAGGACTTCCCAGGAGGTCACCCATCCTAGTACTACTCTCGCCCAAGCACGCTTAACTGCGGAGTTCTGATGGGATCCGGTGCATTAGTGCTGGTATGATCGCACCCGATAGGGAGATCGCGATCAATGCATATATTGGCATCCATACGGATCTCATCATAAAAATCCTGGAGAGCAATACGATGACTGAACAAACCGTACTCATCGTGCTTAATTGAGGAGTTTACACTCCAATGGATTTTGCCATCATAAAAAGGGGTGCAACACGAGGACTTCCCAGGAGGTCACCCATCCAAGTACTACTCTCTCCCAAGCACGCTTAACTGCATAGTTTGGACTCGCACGGATTTCGGCCGCGAAAAAGGGGTGCAACACGAGGACTTCCCAGGAGGTCACCCATCCTAGTACTACTCTCGCCCAAGCACGCTTAACTGCATAGTTTGGACTCGCACGGATTTCGGCCGCGAAAAAGGGGTGCAACACGAGGACTTCCCAGGAGGTCACCCATCCTAGTACTACTCTCGCCCAAGCACGCTTAACTGCATAGTTTGGACTCGCACGGATTTCGGCCGCGAAAAAGGGGTGCAACACGAGGACTTCCCAGGAGGTCACCCATCCTAGTACTACTCTCGCCCAAGCACGCTTAACTGCGGAGTTCTGATGGGATCCGGTGCATTAGTGCTGGTATGATCGCACCCGATAGGGAGATCGCGATCAATGCATATATTGGCATCCATACGGATCTCATCATAAAAATCCTGGAGAGCAATACGATGACTGAACAAACCGTACTCATCGTGCTTAATTGAGGAGTTTACACTCCAATGGATTTTGCCATCATAAAAAGGGGTGCAACACGAGGACTTCCCAGGAGGTCACCCATCCAAGTACTACTCTCTCCCAAGCACGCTTAACTGCATAGTTTGGACTCGCACGGATTTCGGCCGCGAAAAAGGGGTGCAACACGAGGACTTCCCAGGAGGTCACCCATCCTAGTACTACTCTCGCCCAAGCACGCTTAACTACGGAGTTCTGATGGGATCCGGTGCATTAGTGCTGGTATGATCGCACCCGATAGGGAGATCGGGATCAATGCATATATTGGCATCCATACGGATCTCATCATAAAAATCCTGGAGAGCAATACGATGACTGAACAAACCGTACTCATCGTGCTTAATTGAGGAGTTTACACTCCAATGGATTTTGCCATCATAAAAAGGGGTGCAACACGAGGACTTCCCAGGAGGTCACCCATCCAAGTACTACTCTCTCCCAAGCACGCTTAACTGCATAGTTTGGACTCGCACGGATTTCGGCCGCGAAAAAGGGGTGCAACACGAGGACTTCCCAGGAGGTCACCCATCCTAGTACTACTCTCGCCCAAGCACGCTTAACTGCATAGTTTGGACTCGCACGGATTTCGGCCGCGAAAAAGGGGTGCAACACGAGGACTTCCCAGGAGGTCACCCATCCTAGTACTACTCTCGCCCAAGCACGCTTAACTGCGGAGTTCTGATGGGATCCGGTGCATTAGTGCTGGTATGATCGCACCCGATAGGGAGATCGCGATCAATGCATATATTGGCATCCATACGGATCTCATCATAAAAATCCTGGAGAGCAATACGATGACTGAACAAACCGTACTCATCGTGCTTAATTGAGGAGTTTACACTCCAATGGATTTTGCCATCATAAAAAGGGGTGCAACACGAGGACTTCCCAGGAGGTCACCCATCCAAGTACTACTCTCTCCCAAGCACGCTTAACTGCATAGTTTGGACTCGCACGGATTTCGGCCGCGAAAAAGGGGTGCAACACGAGGACTTCCCAGGAGGTCACCCATCCTAGTACTACTCTCGCCCAAGCACGCTTAACTGCATAGTTTGGACTCGCACGGATTTCGGCCGCGAAAAAGGGGTGCAACACGAGGACTTCCCAGGAGGTCACCCATCCTAGTACTACTCTCGCCCAAGCACGCTTAACTGCGGAGTTCTGATGGGATCCGGTGCATTAGTGCTGGTATGATCGCACCCGATAGGGAGATCGGGATCAATGCATATATTGGCATCCATACGGATCTCATCATAAAAATCCTGGAGAGCAATACGATGACTGAACAAACCGTACTCATCGTGCTTAATTGAGGAGTTTACACTCCAATGGATTTTGCCATCATAAAAAGGGGTGCAACACGAGGACTTCCCAGGAGGTCACCCATCCAAGTACTACTCTCTCCCAAGCACGCTTAACTGCATAGTTTGGACTCGCACGGATTTCGGCCGCGAAAAAGGGGTGCAACACGAGGACTTCCCAGGAGGACACCCATCCTAGTACTACTCTCGCCCAAGCACGCTTAACTGCGGAGTTCTGATGGGATCCGGTGCATTAGTGCTGGTATGATCGCACCCGATAGGGAGATCGCGATCAATGCATATATTGGCATCCATACGGATCTCATCATAAAAATCCTGGAGAGCAATACGATGACTGAACAAACCGTACTCATCGTGCTTAATTGAGGAGTTTACACTCCAATGGATTTTGCCATCATAAAAAGGGGTGCAACACGAGGACTTCCCAGGAGGTCACCCATCCAAGTACTACTCTCTCCCAAGCACGCTTAACTGCATAGTTTGGACTCGCACGGATTTCGGCCGCGAAAAAGGGGTGCAACACGAGGACTTCCCAGGAGGTCACCCATCCTAGTACTACTCTCGCCCAAGCACGCTTAACTGCATAGTTTGGACTCGCACGGATTTCGGCCGCGAAAAAGGGGTGCAACACGAGGACTTCCCAGGAGGTCACCCATCCTAGTACTACTCTCGCCCAAGCACGCTTAACTGCGGAGTTCTGATGGGATCCGGTGCATTAGTGCTGGTATGATCGCACCCGATAGGGAGATCGCGATCAATGCATATATTGGCATCCATACGGATCTCATCATAAAAATCCTGGAGAGCAATACGATGACTGAACAAACCGTACTCATCGTGCTTAATTGAGGAGTTTACACTCCAATGGATTTTGCCATCATAAAAAGGGGTGCAACACGAGGACTTCCCAGGAGGTCACCCATCCAAGTACTACTCTCTCCCAAGCACGCTTAACTGCATAGTTTGGACTCGCACGGATTTCGGCCGCGAAAAAGGGGTGCAACACGAGGACTTCCCAGGAGGTCACCCATCCTAGTACTACTCTCGCCCAAGCACGCTTAACTGCATAGTTTGGACTCGCACGGATTTCGGCCGCGAAAAAGGGGTGCAACACGAGGACTTCCCAGGAGGTCACCCATCCTAGTACTACTCTCGCCCAAGCACGCTTAACTGCGGAGTTCTGATGGGATCCGGTGCATTAGTGCTGGTATGATCGCACCCGATAGGGAGATCGGGATCAATGCATATATTGGCATCCATACGGATCTCATCATAAAAATCCTGGAGAGCAATACGATGACTGAACAAACCGTACTCATCGTGCTTAATTGAGGAGTTTACACTCCAATGGATTTTGCCATCATAAAAAGGGGTGCAACACGAGGACTTCCCAGGAGGTCACCCATCCAAGTACTACTCTCTCCCAAGCACGCTTAACTGCATAGTTTGGACTCGCACGGATTTCGGCCGCGAAAAAGGGGTGCAACACGAGGACTTCCCAGGAGGTCACCCATCCTAGTACTACTCTCGCCCAAGCACGCTTAACTGCATAGTTTGGACTCGCACGGATTTCGGCCGCGAAAAAGGGGTGCAACACGAGGACTTCCCAGGAGGTCACCCATCCTAGTACTACTCTCGCCCAAGCACGCTTAACTGCATAGTTTGGACTCGCACGGATTTCGGCCGCGAAAAAGGGGTGCAACACGAGGACTTCCCAGGAGGTCACCCATCCTAGTACTACTCTCGCCCAAGCACGCTTAACTGCGGAGTTCTGATGGGATCCGGTGCATTAGTGCTGGTATGATCGCACCCGATAGGGAGATCGCGATCAATGCATATATTGGCATCCATACGGATCTCATCATAAAAATCCTGGAGAGCAATACGATGACTGAACAAACCGTACTCATCGTGCTTAATTGAGGAGTTTACACTCCAATGGATTTTGCCATCATAAAAAGGGGTGCAACACGAGGACTTCCCAGGAGGTCACCCATCCAAGTACTACTCTCTCCCAAGCACGCTTAACTGCATAGTTTGGACTCGCACGGATTTCGGCCGCGAAAAAGGGGTGCAACACGAGGACTTCCCAGGAGGTCACCCATCCTAGTACTACTCTCGCCCAAGCACGCTTAACTGCATAGTTTGGACTCGCACGGATTTCGGCCGCGAAAAAGGGGTGCAACACGAGGACTTCCCAGGAGGTCACCCATCCTAGTACTACTCTCGCCCAAGCACGCTTAACTGCATAGTTTGGACTCGCACGGATTTCGGCCGCGAAAAAGGGGTGCAACACGAGGACTTCCCAGGAGGTCACCCATCCTAGTACTACTCTCGCCCAAGCACGCTTAACTGCGGAGTTCTGATGGGATCCGGTGCATTAGTGCTGGTATGATCGCACCCGATAGGGAGATCGCGATCAATGCATATATTGGCATCCATACGGATCTCATCATAAAAATCCTGGAGAGCAATACGATGACTGAACAAACCGTACTCATCGTGCTTAATTGAGGAGTTTACACTCCAATGGATTTTGCCATCATAAAAAGGGGTGCAACACGAGGACTTCCCAGGAGGTCACCCATCCAAGTACTACTCTCTCCCAAGCACGCTTAACTGCATAGTTTGGACTCGCACGGATTTCGGCCGCGAAAAAGGGGTGCAACACGAGGACTTCCCAGGAGGTCACCCATCCTAGTACTACTCTCGCCCAAGCACGCTTAACTGCGGAGTTCTGATGGGATCCGGTGCATTAGTGCTGGTATGATCGCACCCGATAGGGAGATCGGGATCAATGCATATATTGGCATCCATACGGATCTCATCATAAAAATCCTGGAGAGCAATACGATGACTGAACAAACCGTACTCATCGTGCTTAATTGAGGAGTTTACACTCCAATGGATTTTGCCATCATAAAAAGGGGTGCAACACGAGGACTTCCCAGGAGGTCACCCATCCAAGTACTACTCTCTCCCAAGCACGCTTAACTGCATAGTTTGGACTCGCACGGATTTCGGCCGCGAAAAAGGGGTGCAACACGAGGACTTCCCAGGAGGTCACCCATCCTAGTACTACTCTCGCCCAAGCACGCTTAACTGCATAGTTTGGACTCGCACGGATTTCGGCCGCGAAAAAGGGGTGCAACACGAGGACTTCCCAGGAGGTCACCCATCCTAGTACTACTCTCGCCCAAGCACGCTTAACTGCGGAGTTCTGATGGGATCCGGTGCATTAGTGCTGGTATGATCGCACCCGATAGGGAGATCGCGATCAATGCATATATTGGCATCCATACGGATCTCATCATAAAAATCCTGGAGAGCAATACGATGACTGAACAAACCGTACTCATCGTGCTTAATTGAGGAGTTTACACTCCAATGGATTTTGCCATCATAAAAAGGGGTGCAACACGAGGACTTCCCAGGAGGTCACCCATCCAAGTACTACTCTCTCCCAAGCACGCTTAACTGCATAGTTTGGACTCGCACGGATTTCGGCCGCGAAAAAGGGGTGCAACACGAGGACTTCCCAGGAGGTCACCCATCCTAGTACTACTCTCGCCCAAGCACGCTTAACTGCATAGTTTGGACTCGCACGGATTTCGGCCGCGAAAAAGGGGTGCAACACGAGGACTTCCCAGGAGGTCACCCATCCTAGTACTACTCTCGCCCAAGCACGCTTAACTGCGGAGTTCTGATGGGATCCGGTGCATTAGTGCTGGTATGATCGCACCCGATAGGGAGATCGGGATCAATGCATATATTGGCATCCATACGGATCTCATCATAAAAATCCTGGAGAGCAATACGATGACTGAACAAACCGTACTCATCGTGCTTAATTGAGGAGTTTACACTCCAATGGATTTTGCCATCATAAAAAGGGGTGCAACACGAGGACTTCCCAGGAGGTCACCCATCCAAGTACTACTCTCTCCCAAGCACGCTTAACTGCATAGTTTGGACTCGCACGGATTTCGGCCGCGAAAAAGGGGTGCAACACGAGGACTTCCCAGGAGGTCACCCATCCTAGTACTACTCTCGCCCAAGCACGCTTAACTGCATAGTTTGGACTCGCACGGATTTCGGCCGCGAAAAAGGGGTGCAACACGAGGACTTCCCAGGAGGTCACCCATCCTAGTACTACTCTCGCCCAAGCACGCTTAACTGCATAGTTTGGACTCGCACGGATTTCGGCCGCGAAAAAGGGGTGCAACACGAGGACTTCCCAGGAGGTCACCCATCCTAGTACTACTCTCGCCCAAGCACGCTTAACTGCGGAGTTCTGATGGGATCCGGTGCATTAGTGCTGGTATGATCGCACCCGATAGGGAGATCGCGATCAATGCATATATTGGCATCCATACGGATCTCATCATAAAAATCCTGGAGAGCAATACGATGACTGAACAAACCGTACTCATCGTGCTTAATTGAGGAGTTTACACTCCAATGGATTTTGCCATCATAAAAAGGGGTGCAACACGAGGACTTCCCAGGAGGTCACCCATCCAAGTACTACTCTCTCCCAAGCACGCTTAACTGCATAGTTTGGACTCGCACGGATTTCGGCCGCGAAAAAGGGGTGCAACACGAGGACTTCCCAGGAGGACACCCATCCTAGTACTACTCTCGCCCAAGCACGCTTAACTGCGGAGTTCTGATGGGATCCGGTGCATTAGTGCTGGTATGATCGCACCCGATAGGGAGATCGCGATCAATGCATATATTGTCATCCATACGGATCTCATCATAAAAATCCTGGAGAGCAATACGATGACTGAACAAACCGTACTCATCGTGCTTAATTGAGGAGTTTACACTCCAATGGATTTTACCATCATAAAAAGGGGTGCAACACGAGGACTTCCCAGGAGGTCACCCATCCAAGTACTACTCTCTCCCAAGCACGCTTAACTGCATAGTTTGGACTCGCACGGATTTCGGCCGCGAAAAAGGGGTGCAACACGAGGACTTCCCAGGAGGTCACCCATCCTAGTACTACTCTCGCCCAAGCACGCTTAACTGCATAGTTTGGACTCGCACGGATTTCGGCCGCGAAAAAGGGTTGCAACACGAGGACTTCCCAGGAGGTGACCCATCCTAGTACTACTCTCGCCCAAGCACGCTTAACTGCGGAGTTCTGATGGGATCCGGTGCATTAGTGCTGGTATGATCGCACCCGATAGGGAGATCGGGATCAATGCATATATTGGCATCCATACGGATCTCATCATAAAAATCCTGGAGAGCAATACGATGACTGAACAAACCGTACTCATCGTGCTTAATTGAGGAGTTTACACTCCAATGGATTTTGCCATCATAAAAAGGGGTGCAACACGAGGACTTCCCAGGAGGTCACCCATCCAAGTACTACTCTCTCCCAAGCACGCTTAACTGCATAGTTTGGACTCGCACGGATTTCGGCCGCGAAAAAGGGGTGCAACACGAGGACTTCCCAGGAGGTCACCCATCCTAGTACTACTCTCGCCCAAGCACGCTTAACTGCATAGTTTGGACTCGCACGGATTTCGGCCGCGAAAAAGGGGTGCAACACGAGGACTTCCCAGGAGGTCACCCATCCTAGTACTACTCTCGCCCAAGCACGCTTAACTGCGGAGTTCTGATGGGATCCGGTGCATTAGTGCTGGTATGATCGCACCCGATAGGGAGATCGGGATCAATGCATATATTGGCATCCATACGGATCTCATCATAAAAATCCTGGAGAGCAATACGATGACTGAACAAACCGTACTCATCGTGCTTAATTGAGGAGTTTACACTCCAATGGATTTTGCCATCATAAAAAGGGGTGCAACACGAGGACTTCCCAGGAGGTCACCCATCCAAGTACTACTCTCTCCCAAGCACGCTTAACTGCATAGTTTGGACTCGCACGGATTTCGGCCGCGAAAAAGGGGTGCAACACGAGGACTTCCCAGGAGGTCACCCATCCTAGTACTACTCTCGCCCAAGCACGCTTAACTGCATAGTTTGGACTCGCACGGATTTTGGCCGCGAAAAAGGGGTGCAACACGAGGACTTCCCAGGAGGTCACCCATCCTAGTACTACTCTCGCCCAAGCACGCTTAACTGCATAGTTTGGACTCGCACGGATTTCGGCCGCGAAAAAGGGGTGCAACACGAGGACTTCCCAGGAGGTCACCCATCCTAGTACTACTCTCGCCCAAGCACGCTTAACTGCGGAGTTCTGATGGGATCCGGTGCATTAGTGCTGGTATGATCGCACCCGATAGGGAGATCGCGATCAATGCATATATTGGCATCCATACGGATCTCATCATAAAAATCCTGGAGAGCAATACGATGACTGAACAAACCGTACTCATCGTGCTTAATTGAGGAGTTTACACTCCAATGGATTTTGCCATCATAAAAAGGGGTGCAACACGAGGACTTCCCAGGAGGTCACCCATCCAAGTACTACTCTCTCCCAAGCACGCTTAACTGCATAGTTTGGACTCGCACGGATTTCGGCCGCGAAAAAGGGGTGCAACACGAGGACTTCCCAGGAGGACACCCATCCTAGTACTACTCTCGCCCAAGCACGCTTAACTGCGGAGTTCTGATGGGATCCGGTGCATTAGTGCTGGTATGATCGCACCCGATAGGGAGATCGCGATCAATGCATATATTGTCATCCATACGGATCTCATCATAAAAATCCTGGAGAGCAATACGATGACTGAACAAACCGTACTCATCGTGCTTAATTGAGGAGTTTACACTCCAATGGATTTTACCATCATAAAAAGGGCTGCAACACGAGGACTTCCCAGGAGGTCACCCATCCAAGTACTACTCTCTCCCAAGCACGCTTAACTGCATAGTTTGGACTCGCACGGATTTCGGCCGCGAAAAAGGGGTGCAACACGAGGACTTCCCAGGAGGTCACCCATCCTAGTACTACTCTCGCCCAAGCACGCTTAACTGCATAGTTTGGACTCGCACGGATTTCGGCCGCGAAAAAGGGGTGCAACACGAGGACTTCCCAGGAGGTGACCCATCCTAGTACTACTCTCGCCCAAGCACGCTTAACTGCGGAGTTCTGATGGGATCCGGTGCATTAGTGCTGGTATGATCGCACCCGATAGGGAGATCGGGATCAATGCATATATTGGCATCCATACGGATCTCATCATAAAAATCCTGGAGAGCAATACGATGACTGAACAAACCGTACTCATCGTGCTTAATTGAGGAGTTTACACTCCAATGGATTTTGCCATCATAAAAAGGGGTGCAACACGAGGACTTCCCAGGAGGTCACCCATCCAAGTACTACTCTCTCCCAAGCACGCTTAACTGCATAGTTTGGACTCGCACGGATTTCGGCCGCGAAAAAGGGGTGCAACACGAGGACTTCCCAGGAGGTCACCCATCCTAGTACTACTCTCGCCCAAGCACGCTTAACTGCATAGTTTGGACTCGCACGGATTTCGGCCGCGAAAAAGGGGTGCAACACGAGGACTTCCCAGGAGGTCACCCATCCTAGTACTACTCTCGCCCAAGCACGCTTAACTGCGGAGTTCTGATGGGATCCGGTGCATTAGTGCTGGTATGATCGCACCCGATAGGGAGATCGGGATCAATGCATATATTGGCATCCATACGGATCTCATCATAAAAATCCTGGAGAGCAATACGATGACTGAACAAACCGTACTCATCGTGCTTAATTGAGGAGTTTACACTCCAATGGATTTTGCCATCATAAAAAGGGGTGCAACACGAGGACTTCCCAGGAGGTCACCCATCCAAGTACTACTCTCTCCCAAGCACGCTTAACTGCATAGTTTGGACTCGCACGGATTTCGGCCGCGAAAAAGGGGTGCAACACGAGGACTTCCCAGGAGGTCACCCATCCTAGTACTACTCTCGCCCAAGCACGCTTAACTGCATAGTTTGGACTCGCACGGATTTCGGCCGCGAAAAAGGGGTGCAACACGAGGACTTCCCAGGAGGTCACCCATCCTAGTACTACTCTCGCCCAAGCACGCTTAACTGCATAGTTTGGACTCGCACGGATTTCGGCCGCGAAAAAGGGGTGCAACACGAGGACTTCCCAGGAGGTCACCCATCCTAGTACTACTCTCGCCCAAGCACGCTTAACTGCGGAGTTCTGATGGGATCCGGTGCATTAGTGCTGGTATGATCGCACCCGATAGGGAGATCGCGATCAATGCATATATTGGCATCCATACGGATCTCATCATAAAAATCCTGGAGAGCAATACGATGACTGAACAAACCGTACTCATCGTGCTTAATTGAGGAGTTTACACTCCAATGGATTTTGCCATCATAAAAAGGGGTGCAACACGAGGACTTCCCAGGAGGTCACCCATCCAAGTACTACTCTCTCCCAAGCACGCTTAACTGCATAGTTTGGACTCGCACGGATTTCGGCCGCGAAAAAGGGGTGCAACACGAGGACTTCCCAGGAGGACACCCATCCTAGTACTACTCTCGCCCAAGCACGCTTAACTGCGGAGTTCTGATGGGATCCGGTGCATTAGTGCTGGTATGATCGCACCCGATAGGGAGATCGCGATCAATGCATATATTGTCATCCATACGGATCTCATCATAAAAATCCTGGAGAGCAATACGATGACTGAACAAACCGTACTCATCGTGCTTAATTGAGGAGTTTACACTCCAATGGATTTTACCATCATAAAAAGGGCTGCAACACGAGGACTTCCCAGGAGGTCACCCATCCAAGTACTACTCTCTCCCAAGCACGCTTAACTGCATAGTTTGGACTCGCACGGATTTCGGCCGCGAAAAAGGGGTGCAACACGAGGACTTCCCAGGAGGTCACCCATCCTAGTACTACTCTCGCCCAAGCACGCTTAACTGCATAGTTTGGACTCGCACGGATTTCGGCCGCGAAAAAGGGGTGCAACACGAGGACTTCCCAGGAGGTCACCCATCCTAGTACTACTCTCGCCCAAGCACGCTTAACTGCGGAGTTCTGATGGGATCCGGTGCATTAGTGCTGGTATGATCGCACCCGATAGGGAGATCGGGATCAATGCATATATTGGCATCCATACGGATCTCATCATAAAAATCCTGGAGAGCAATACGATGACTGAACAAACCGTACTCATCGTGCTTAATTGAGGAGTTTACACTCCAATGGATTTTGCCATCATAAAAAGGGGTGCAACACGAGGACTTCCCAGGAGGTCACCCATCCAAGTACTACTCTCTCCCAAGCACGCTTAACTGCATAGTTTGGACTCGCACGGATTTCGGCCGCGAAAAAGGGGTGCAACACGAGGACTTCCCAGGAGGTCACCCATCCTAGTACCACTCTCGCCCAAGCACGCTTAACTGCATAGTTTGGACTCGCACGGATTTCGGCCGCGAAAAAGGGGTGCAACACGAGGACTTCCCAGGAGGTCACCCATCCTAGTACTACTCTCGCCCAAGCACGCTTAACTGCGGAGTTCTGATGGGATCCGGTGCATTAGTGCTGGTATGATCGCACCCGATAGGGAGATCGCGATCAATGCATATATTGGCATCCATACGGATCTCATCATAAAAATCCTGGAGAGCAATACGATGACTGAACAAACCGTACTCATCGTGCTTAATTGAGGAGTTTACACTCCAATGGATTTTGCCATCATAAAAAGGGGTGCAACACGAGGACTTCCCAGGAGGTCACCCATCCAAGTACTACTCTCTCCCAAGCACGCTTAACTGCATAGTTTGGACTCGCACGGATTTCGGCCGCGAAAAAGGGGTGCAACACGAGGACTTCCCAGGAGGTCACCCATCCTAGTACTACTCTCGCCCAAGCACGCTTAACTGCATAGTTTGGACTCGCACGGATTTCGGCCGCGAAAAAGGGGTGCAACACGAGGACTTCCCAGGAGGTCACCCATCCTAGTACTACTCTCGCCCAAGCACGCTTAACTGCGGAGTTCTGATGGGATCCGGTGCATTAGTGCTGGTATGATCGCACCCGATAGGGAGATCGGGATCAATGCATATATTGGCATCCATACGGATCTCATCATAAAAATCCTGGAGAGCAATACGATGACTGAACAAACCGTACTCATCGTGCTTAATTGAGGAGTTTACACTCCAATGGATTTTGCCATCATAAAAAGGGGTGCAACACGAGGACTTCCCAGGAGGTCACCCATCCAAGTACTACTCTCTCCCAAGCACGCTTAACTGCATAGTTTGGACTCGCACGGATTTCGGCCGCGAAAAAGGGGTGCAACACGAGGACTTCCCAGGAGGTCACCCATCCTAGTACTACTCTCGCCCAAGCACGCTTAACTGCATAGTTTGGACTCGCACGGATTTTGGCCGCGAAAAAGGGGTGCAACACGAGGACTTCCCAGGAGGTCACCCATCCTAGTACTACTCTCGCCCAAGCACGCTTAACTGCATAGTTTGGACTCGCACGGATTTCGGCCGCGAAAAAGGGGTGCAACACGAGGACTTCCCAGGAGGTCACCCATCCTAGTACTACTCTCGCCCAAGCACGCTTAACTGCGGAGTTCTGATGGGATCCGGTGCATTAGTGCTGGTATGATCGCACCCGATAGGGAGATCGCGATCAATGCATATATTGGCATCCATACGGATCTCATCATAAAAATCCTGGAGAGCAATACGATGACTGAACAAACCGTACTCATCGTGCTTAATTGAGGAGTTTACACTCCAATGGATTTTGCCATCATAAAAAGGGGTGCAACACGAGGACTTCCCAGGAGGTCACCCATCCAAGTACTACTCTCTCCCAAGCACGCTTAACTGCATAGTTTGGACTCGCACGGATTTCGGCCGCGAAAAAGGGGTGCAACACGAGGACTTCCCAGGAGGACACCCATCCTAGTACTACTCTCGCCCAAGCACGCTTAACTGCGGAGTTCTGATGGGATCCGGTGCATTAGTGCTGGTATGATCGCACCCGATAGGGAGATCGCGATCAATGCATATATTGTCATCCATACGGATCTCATCATAAAAATCCTGGAGAGCAATACGATGACTGAACAAACCGTACTCATCGTGCTTAATTGAGGAGTTTACACTCCAATGGATTTTACCATCATAAAAAGGGCTGCAACACGAGGACTTCCCAGGAGGTCACCCATCCAAGTACTACTCTCTCCCAAGCACGCTTAACTGCATAGTTTGGACTCGCACGGATTTCGGCCGCGAAAAAGGGGTGCAACACGAGGACTTCCCAGGAGGTCACCCATCCTAGTACTACTCTCGCCCAAGCACGCTTAACTGCATAGTTTGGACTCGCACGGATTTCGGCCGCGAAAAAGGGTTGCAACACGAGGACTTCCCAGGAGGTCACCCATCCTAGTACTACTCTCGCCCAAGCACGCTTAACTGCGGAGTTCTGATGGGATCCGGTGCATTAGTGCTGGTATGATCGCACCCGATAGGGAGATCGCGATCAATGCATATATTGGCATCCATACGGATCTCATCATAAAAATCCTGGAGAGCAATACGATGACTGAACAAACCGTACTCATCGTGCTTAATTGAGGAGTTTACACTCCAATGGATTTTGCCATCATAAAAAGGGGTGCAACACGAGGACTTCCCAGGAGGTCACCCATCCAAGTACTACTCTCTCCCAAGCACGCTTAACTGCATAGTTTGGACTCGCACGGATTTCGGCCGCGAAAAAGGGGTGCAACACGAGGACTTCCCAGGAGGACACCCATCCTAGTACTACTCTCGCCCAAGCACGCTTAACTGCGGAGTTCTGATGGGATCCGGTGCATTAGTGCTGGTATGATCGCACCCGATAGGGAGATCGCGATCAATGCATATATTGTCATCCATACGGATCTCATCATAAAAATCCTGGAGAGCAATACGATGACTGAACAAACCGTACTCATCGTGCTTAATTGAGGAGTTTACACTCCAATGGATTTTACCATCATAAAAAGGGCTGCAACACGAGGACTTCCCAGGAGGTCACCCATCCAAGTACTACTCTCTCCCAAGCACGCTTAACTGCATAGTTTGGACTCGCACGGATTTCGGCCGCGAAAAAGGGGTGCAACACGAGGACTTCCCAGGAGGTCACCCATCCTAGTACTACTCTCGCCCAAGCACGCTTAACTGCATAGTTTGGACTCGCACGGATTTCGGCCGCGAAAAAGGGGTGCAACACGAGGACTTCCCAGGAGGTCACCCATCCTAGTACTACTCTCGCCCAAGCACGCTTAACTGCGGAGTTCTGATGGGATCCGGTGCATTAGTGCTGGTATGATCGCACCCGATAGGGAGATCGCGATCAATGCATATATTGGCATCCATACGGATCTCATCATAAAAATCCTGGAGAGCAATACGATGACTGAACAAACCGTACTCATCGTGCTTAATTGAGGAGTTTACACTCCAATGGATTTTGCCATCATAAAAAGGGGTGCAACACGAGGACTTCCCAGGAGGTCACCCATCCAAGTACTACTCTCTCCCAAGCACGCTTAACTGCATAGTTTGGACTCGCACGGATTTCGGCCGCGAAAAAGGGGTGCAACACGAGGACTTCCCAGGAGGACACCCATCCTAGTACTACTCTCGCCCAAGCACGCTTAACTGCGGAGTTCTGATGGGATCCGGTGCATTAGTGCTGGTATGATCGCACCCGATAGGGAGATCGCGATCAATGCATATATTGTCATCCATACGGATCTCATCATAAAAATCCTGGAGAGCAATACGATGACTGAACAAACCGTACTCATCGTGCTTAATTGAGGAGTTTACACTCCAATGGATTTTACCATCATAAAAAGGGCTGCAACACGAGGACTTCCCAGGAGGTCACCCATCCAAGTACTACTCTCTCCCAAGCACGCTTAACTGCATAGTTTGGACTCGCACGGATTTCGGCCGCGAAAAAGGGGTGCAACACGAGGACTTCCCAGGAGGTCACCCATCCTAGTACTACTCTCGCCCAAGCACGCTTAACTGCATAGTTTGGACTCGCACGGATTTCGGCCGCGAAAAAGGGTTGCAACACGAGGACTTCCCAGGAGGTCACCCATCCTAGTACTACTCTCGCCCAAGCACGCTTAACTGCGGAGTTCTGATGGGATCCGGTGCATTAGTGCTGGTATGATCGCACCCGATAGGGAGATCGGGATCAATGCATATATTGGCATCCATACGGATCTCATCATAAAAATCCTGGAGAGCAATACGATGACTGAACAAACCGTACTCATCGTGCTTAATTGAGGAGTTTACACTCCAATGGATTTTGCCATCATAAAAAGGGGTGCAACACGAGGACTTCCCAGGAGGTCACCCATCCAAGTACTACTCTCTCCCAAGCACGCTTAACTGCATAGTTTGGACTCGCACGGATTTCGGCCGCGAAAAAGGGGTGCAACACGAGGACTTCCCAGGAGGTCACCCATCCTAGTACTACTCTCGCCCAAGCACGCTTAACTGCATAGTTTGGACTCGCACGGATTTCGGCCGCGAAAAAGGGGTGCAACACGAGGACTTCCCAGGAGGTCACCCATCCTAGTACTACTCTCGCCCAAGCACGCTTAACTGCGGAGTTCTGATGGGATCCGGTGCATTAGTGCTGGTATGATCGCACCCGATAGGGAGATCGGGATCAATGCATATATTGGCATCCATACGGATCTCATCATAAAAATCCTGGAGAGCAATACGATGACTGAACAAACCGTACTCATCGTGCTTAATTGAGGAGTTTACACTCCAATGGATTTTGCCATCATAAAAAGGGGTGCAACACGAGGACTTCCCAGGAGGTCACCCATCCAAGTACTACTCTCTCCCAAGCACGCTTAACTGCATAGTTTGGACTCGCACGGATTTCGGCCGCGAAAAAGGGGTGCAACACGAGGACTTCCCAGGAGGTCACCCATCCTAGTACTACTCTCGCCCAAGCACGCTTAACTGCATAGTTTGGACTCGCACGGATTTTGGCCGCGAAAAAGGGGTGCAACACGAGGACTTCCCAGGAGGTCACCCATCCTAGTACTACTCTCGCCCAAGCACGCTTAACTGCATAGTTTGGACTCGCACGGATTTCGGCCGCGAAAAAGGGGTGCAACACGAGGACTTCCCAGGAGGTCACCCATCCTAGTACTACTCTCGCCCAAGCACGCTTAACTGCGGAGTTCTGATGGGATCCGGTGCATTAGTGCTGGTATGATCGCACCCGATAGGGAGATCGCGATCAATGCATATATTGGCATCCATACGGATCTCATCATAAAAATCCTGGAGAGCAATACGATGACTGAACAAACCGTACTCATCGTGCTTAATTGAGGAGTTTACACTCCAATGGATTTTGCCATCATAAAAAGGGGTGCAACACGAGGACTTCCCAGGAGGTCACCCATCCAAGTACTACTCTCTCCCAAGCACGCTTAACTGCATAGTTTGGACTCGCACGGATTTCGGCCGCGAAAAAGGGGTGCAACACGAGGACTTCCCAGGAGGACACCCATCCTAGTACTACTCTCGCCCAAGCACGCTTAACTGCGGAGTTCTGATGGGATCCGGTGCATTAGTGCTGGTATGATCGCACCCGATAGGGAGATCGCGATCAATGCATATATTGTCATCCATACGGATCTCATCATAAAAATCCTGGAGAGCAATACGATGACTGAACAAACCGTACTCATCGTGCTTAATTGAGGAGTTTACACTCCAATGGATTTTACCATCATAAAAAGGGCTGCAACACGAGGACTTCCCAGGAGGTCACCCATCCAAGTACTACTCTCTCCCAAGCACGCTTAACTGCATAGTTTGGACTCGCACGGATTTCGGCCGCGAAAAAGGGGTGCAACACGAGGACTTCCCAGGAGGTCACCCATCCTAGTACTACTCTCGCCCAAGCACGCTTAACTGCATAGTTTGGACTCGCACGGATTTCGGCCGCGAAAAAGGGTTGCAACACGAGGACTTCCCAGGAGGTCACCCATCCTAGTACTACTCTCGCCCAAGCACGCTTAACTGCGGAGTTCTGATGGGATCCGGTGCATTAGTGCTGGTATGATCGCACCCGATAGGGAGATCGCGATCAATGCATATATTGGCATCCATACGGATCTCATCATAAAAATCCTGGAGAGCAATACGATGACTGAACAAACCGTACTCATCGTGCTTAATTGAGGAGTTTACACTCCAATGGATTTTGCCATCATAAAAAGGGGTGCAACACGAGGACTTCCCAGGAGGTCACCCATCCAAGTACTACTCTCTCCCAAGCACGCTTAACTGCATAGTTTGGACTCGCACGGATTTCGGCCGCGAAAAAGGGGTGCAACACGAGGACTTCCCAGGAGGACACCCATCCTAGTACTACTCTCGCCCAAGCACGCTTAACTGCGGAGTTCTGATGGGATCCGGTGCATTAGTGCTGGTATGATCGCACCCGATAGGGAGATCGCGATCAATGCATATATTGTCATCCATACGGATCTCATCATAAAAATCCTGGAGAGCAATACGATGACTGAACAAACCGTACTCATCGTGCTTAATTGAGGAGTTTACACTCCAATGGATTTTACCATCATAAAAAGGGCTGCAACACGAGGACTTCCCAGGAGGTCACCCATCCAAGTACTACTCTCTCCCAAGCACGCTTAACTGCATAGTTTGGACTCGCACGGATTTCGGCCGCGAAAAAGGGGTGCAACACGAGGACTTCCCAGGAGGTCACCCATCCTAGTACTACTCTCGCCCAAGCACGCTTAACTGCATAGTTTGGACTCGCACGGATTTCGGCCGCGAAAAAGGGGTGCAACACGAGGACTTCCCAGGAGGTCACCCATCCTAGTACTACTCTCGCCCAAGCACGCTTAACTGCGGAGTTCTGATGGGATCCGGTGCATTAGTGCTGGTATGATCGCACCCGATAGGGAGATCGCGATCAATGCATATATTGGCATCCATACGGATCTCATCATAAAAATCCTGGAGAGCAATACGATGACTGAACAAACCGTACTCATCGTGCTTAATTGAGGAGTTTACACTCCAATGGATTTTGCCATCATAAAAAGGGGTGCAACACGAGGACTTCCCAGGAGGTCACCCATCCAAGTACTACTCTCTCCCAAGCACGCTTAACTGCATAGTTTGGACTCGCACGGATTTCGGCCGCGAAAAAGGGGTGCAACACGAGGACTTCCCAGGAGGACACCCATCCTAGTACTACTCTCGCCCAAGCACGCTTAACTGCGGAGTTCTGATGGGATCCGGTGCATTAGTGCTGGTATGATCGCACCCGATAGGGAGATCGCGATCAATGCATATATTGTCATCCATACGGATCTCATCATAAAAATTCTGGAGAGCAATACGATGACTGAACAAACCGTACTCATCGTGCTTAATTGAGGAGTTTACACTCCAATGGATTTTACCATCATAAAAAGGGCTGCAACACGAGGACTTCCCAGGAGGTCACCCATCCAAGTACTACTCTCTCCCAAGCACGCTTAACTGCATAGTTTGGACTCGCACGGATTTCGGTCGCGAAAAAGGGGTGCAACACGAGGACTTCCCAGGAGGTCACCCATCCTAGTACTACTCTCGCCCAAGCACGCTTAACTGCATAGTTTGGACTCGCACGGATTTCGGCCGCGAAAAAGGGGTGCAACACGAGGACTTCCCAGGAGGTCACCCATCCTAGTACTACTCTCGCCCAAGCACGCTTAACTGCGGAGTTCTGATGGGATCCGGTGCATTAGTGCTGGTATGATCGCACCCGATAGGGAGATCGGGATCAATGCATATATTGGCATCCATACGGATCTCATCATAAAAATCCTGGAGAGCAATACGATGACTGAACAAACCGTACTCATCGTGCTTAATTGAGGAGTTTACACTCCAATGGATTTTGCCATCATAAAAAGGGGTGCAACACGAGGACTTCCCAGGAGGTCACCCATCCAAGTACTACTCTCTCCCAAGCACGCTTAACTGCATAGTTTGGACTCGCACGGATTTCGGCCGCGAAAAAGGGGTGCAACACGAGGACTTCCCAGGAGGTCACCCATCCTAGTACTACTCTCGCCCAAGCACGCTTAACTGCATAGTTTGGACTCGCACGGATTTCGGCCGCGAAAAAGGGGTGCAACACGAGGACTTCCCAGGAGGTCACCCATCCTAGTACTACTCTCGCCCAAGCACGCTTAACTGCATAGTTTGGACTCGCACGGATTTCGGCCGCGAAAAAGGGGTGCAACACGAGGACTTCCCAGGAGGTCACCCATCCTAGTACTACTCTCGCCCAAGCACGCTTAACTGCGGAGTTCTGATGGGATCCGGTGCATTAGTGCTGGTATGATCGCACCCGATAGGGAGATCGCGATCAATGCATATATTGGCATCCATACGGATCTCATCATAAAAATCCTGGAGAGCAATACGATGACTGAACAAACCGTACTCATCGTGCTTAATTGAGGAGTTTACACTCCAATGGATTTTGCCATCATAAAAAGGGGTGCAACACGAGGACTTCCCAGGAGGTCACCCATCCAAGTACTACTCTCTCCCAAGCACGCTTAACTGCATAGTTTGGACTCGCACGGATTTCGGCCGCGAAAAAGGGGTGCAACACGAGGACTTCCCAGGAGGACACCCATCCTAGTACTACTCTCGCCCAAGCACGCTTAACTGCGGAGTTCTGATGGGATCCGGTGCATTAGTGCTGGTATGATCGCACCCGATAGGGAGATCGCGATCAATGCATATATTGTCATCCATACGGATCTCATCATAAAAATCCTGGAGAGCAATACGATGACTGAACAAACCGTACTCATCGTGCTTAATTGAGGAGTTTACACTCCAATGGATTTTACCATCATAAAAAGGGCTGCAACACGAGGACTTCCCAGGAGGTCACCCATCCAAGTACTACTCTCTCCCAAGCACGCTTAACTGCATAGTTTGGACTCGCACGGATTTCGGCCGCGAAAAAGGGGTGCAACACGAGGACTTCCCAGGAGGTCACCCATCCTAGTACTACTCTCGCCCAAGCACGCTTAACTGCATAGTTTGGACTCGCACGGATTTCGGCCGCGAAAAAGGGGTGCAACACGAGGACTTCCCAGGAGGTCACCCATCCTAGTACTACTCTCGCCCAAGCACGCTTAACTGCATAGTTTGGACTCGCACGGATTTCGGCCGCGAAAAAGGGGTGCAACACGAGGACTTCCCAGGAGGTCACCCATCCTAGTACTACTCTCGCCCAAGCACGCTTAACTGCGGAGTTCTGATGGGATCCGGTGCATTAGTGCTGGTATGATCGCACCCGATAGGGAGATCGTGATCAATGCATATATTGGCATCCATATGGATCTCATCATAAAAATCCTGGAGAGCAATACGATGACTGAACAAACCGTACTCATCGTGCTTAATTGAGGAGTTTACACTCCAATGGATTTTGCCTTCATAAAAAGGGGTGCAACACGAGGACTTCCCAGGAGGTCACCCATCCAAGTACTACTCTCTCCCAAGCACGCTTAACTGCATAGTTTGGACTCGCACGGATTTCGGCCGCGAAAAAGGGGTGCAACACGAGGACTTCCCAGGAGGACACCCATCCTAGTACTACTCTCGCCCAAGCACGCTTAACTGCGGAGTTCTGATGGGATCCGGTGCATTAGTGCTGGTATGATCGCACCCGATAGGGAGATCGCGATCAATGCATATATTGTCATCCATACGGATCTCATCATAAAAATCCTGGAGAGCAATACGATGACTGAACAAACCGTACTCATCGTGCTTAATTGAGGAGTTTACACTCCAATGGATTTTACCATCATAAAAAGGGCTGCAACACGAGGACTTCCCAGGAGGTCACCCATCCAAGTACTACTCTCTCCCAAGCACGCTTAACTGCATAGTTTGGACTCGCACGGATTTCGGTCGCGAAAAAGGGGTGCAACACGAGGACTTCCCAGGAGGTCACCCATCCTAGTACTACTCTCGCCCAAGCACGCTTAACTGCATAGTTTGGACTCGCACGGATTTCGGCCGCGAAAAAGGGGTGCAACACGAGGACTTCCCAGGAGGTCACCCATCCTAGTACTACTCTCGCCCAAGCACGCTTAACTGCATAGTTTGGACTCGCACGGATTTCGGCCGCGAAAAAGGGGTGCAACACGAGGACTTCCCAGGAGGTCACCCATCCTAGTACTACTCTCGCCCAAGCACGCTTAACTGCGGAGTTCTGATGGGATCCGGTGCATTAGTGCTGGTATGATCGCACCCGATAGGGAGATCGGGATCAATGCATATATTGGCATCCATACGGATCTCATCATAAAAATCCTGGAGAGCAATACGATGACTGAACAAACCGTACTCATCGTGCTTAATTGAGGAGTTTACACTCCAATGGATTTTGCCATCATAAAAAGGGGTGCAACACGAGGACTTCCCAGGAGGTCACCCATCCAAGTACTACTCTCTCCCAAGCATGCTTAACTGCATAGTTTGGACTCGCACGGATTTCGGCCGCGAAAAAGGGGTGCAACACGAGGACTTCCCAGGAGGTCACCCATCCTAGTACTACTCTCGCCCAAGCACGCTTAACTGCATAGTTTGGACTCGCACGGATTTCGGCCGCGAAAAAGGGGTGCAACACGAGGACTTCCCAGGAGGTCACCCATCCTAGTACTACTCTCGCCCAAGCACGCTTAACTGCATAGTTTGGACTCGCACGGATTTCGGCCGCGAAAAAGGGGTGCAACACGAGGACTTCCCAGGAGGTCACCCATCCTAGTACTACTCTCGCCCAAGCACGCTTAACTGCGGAGTTCTGATGGGATCCGGTGCATTAGTGCTGGTATGATCGCACCCGATAGGGAGATCGCGATCAATGCATATATTGGCATCCATACGGATCTCATCATAAAAATCCTGGAGAGCAATACGATGACTGAACAAACCGTACTCATCGTGCTTAATTGAGGAGTTTACACTCCAATGGATTTTGCCATCATAAAAAGGGGTGCAACACGAGGACTTCCCAGGAGGTCACCCATCCAAGTACTACTCTCTCCCAAGCACGCTTAACTGCATAGTTTGGACTCGCACGGATTTCGGCCGCGAAAAAGGGGTGCAACACGAGGACTTCCCAGGAGGACACCCATCCTAGTACTACTCTCGCCCAAGCACGCTTAACTGCGGAGTTCTGATGGGATCCGGTGCATTAGTGCTGGTATGATCGCACCCGATAGGGAGATCGCGATCAATGCATATATTGTCATCCATACGGATCTCATCATAAAAATCCTGGAGAGCAATACGATGACTGAACAAACCGTACTCATCGTGCTTAATTGAGGAGTTTACACTCCAATGGATTTTACCATCATAAAAAGGGCTGCAACACGAGGACTTCCCAGGAGGTCACCCATCCAAGTACTACTCTCTCCCAAGCACGCTTAACTGCATAGTTTGGACTCGCACGGATTTCGGCCGCGAAAAAGGGGTGCAACACGAGGACTTCCCAGGAGGTCACCCATCCTAGTACTACTCTCGCCCAAGCACGCTTAACTGCATAGTTTGGACTCGCACGGATTTCGGCCGCGAAAAAGGGGTGCAACACGAGGACTTCCCAGGAGGTCACCCATCCTAGTACTACTCTCGCCCAAGCACGCTTAACTGCATAGTTTGGACTCGCACGGATTTCGGCCGCGAAAAAGGGGTGCAACACGAGGACTTCCCAGGAGGTCACCCATCCTAGTACTACTCTCGCCCAAGCACGCTTAACTGCGGAGTTCTGATGGGATCCGGTGCATTAGTGCTGGTATGATCGCACCCGATAGGGAGATCGTGATCAATGCATATATTGGCATCCATATGGATCTCATCATAAAAATCCTGGAGAGCAATACGATGACTGAACAAACCGTACTCATCGTGCTTAATTGAGGAGTTTACACTCCAATGGATTTTGCCTTCATAAAAAGGGGTGCAACACGAGGACTTCCCAGGAGGTCACCCATCCAAGTACTACTCTCTCCCAAGCACGCTTAACTGCATAGTTTGGACTCGCACGGATTTCGGCCGCGAAAAAGGGGTGCAACACGAGGACTTCCCAGGAGGACACCCATCCTAGTACTACTCTCGCCCAAGCACGCTTAACTGCGGAGTTCTGATGGGATCCGGTGCATTAGTGCTGGTATGATCGCACCCGATAGGGAGATCGCGATCAATGCATATATTGTCATCCATACGGATCTCATCATAAAAATCCTGGAGAGCAATACGATGACTGAACAAACCGTACTCATCGTGCTTAATTGAGGAGTTTACACTCCAATGGATTTTACCATCATAAAAAGGGCTGCAACACGAGGACTTCCCAGGAGGTCACCCATCCAAGTACTACTCTCTCCCAAGCACGCTTAACTGCATAGTTTGGACTCGCACGGATTTCGGTCGCGAAAAAGGGGTGCAACACGAGGACTTCCCAGGAGGTCACCCATCCTAGTACTACTCTCGCCCAAGCACGCTTAACTGCATAGTTTGGACTCGCACGGATTTCGGCCGCGAAAAAGGGGTGCAACACGAGGACTTCCCAGGAGGTCACCCATCCTAGTACTACTCTCGCCCAAGCACGCTTAACTGCATAGTTTGGACTCGCACGGATTTCGGCCGCGAAAAAGGGGTGCAACACGAGGACTTCCCAGGAGGTCACCCATCCTAGTACTACTCTCGCCCAAGCACGCTTAACTGCGGAGTTCTGATGGGATCCGGTGCATTAGTGCTGGTATGATCGCACCCGATAGGGAGATCGCGATCAATGCATATATTGGCATCCATACGGATCTCATCATAAAAATCCTGGAGAGCAATACGATGACTGAACAAACCGTACTCATCGTGCTTAATTGAGGAGTTTACACTCCAATGGATTTTGCCATCATAAAAAGGGGTGCAACACGAGGACTTCCCAGGAGGTCACCCATCCAAGTACTACTCTCTCCCAAGCACGCTTAACTGCATAGTTTGGACTCGCACGGATTTCGGCCGCGAAAAAGGGGTGCAACACGAGGACTTCCCAGGAGGACACCCATCCTAGTACTACTCTCGCCCAAGCACGCTTAACTGCGGAGTTCTGATGGGATCCGGTGCATTAGTGCTGGTATGATCGCACCCGATAGGGAGATCGCGATCAATGCATATATTGTCATCCATACGGATCTCATCATAAAAATCCTGGAGAGCAATACGATGACTGAACAAACCGTACTCATCGTGCTTAATTGAGGAGTTTACACTCCAATGGATTTTACCATCATAAAAAGGGCTGCAACACGAGGACTTCCCAGGAGGTCACCCATCCAAGTACTACTCTCTCCCAAGCACGCTTAACTGCATAGTTTGGACTCGCACGGATTTCGGCCGCGAAAAAGGGGTGCAACACGAGGACTTCCCAGGAGGTCACCCATCCTAGTACTACTCTCGCCCAAGCACGCTTAACTGCATAGTTTGGACTCGCACGGATTTCGGCCGCGAAAAAGGGGTGCAACACGAGGACTTCCCAGGAGGTCACCCATCCTAGTACTACTCTCGCCCAAGCACGCTTAACTGCATAGTTTGGACTCGCACGGATTTCGGCCGCGAAAAAGGGGTGCAACACGAGGACTTCCCAGGAGGTCACCCATCCTAGTACTACTCTCGCCCAAGCACGCTTAACTGCGGAGTTCTGATGGGATCCGGTGCATTAGTGCTGGTATGATCGCACCCGATAGGGAGATCGTGATCAATGCATATATTGGCATCCATATGGATCTCATCATAAAAATCCTGGAGAGCAATACGATGACTGAACAAACCGTACTCATCGTGCTTAATTGAGGAGTTTACACTCCAATGGATTTTGCCTTCATAAAAAGGGGTGCAACACGAGGACTTCCCAGGAGGTCACCCATCCAAGTACTACTCTCTCCCAAGCACGCTTAACTGCATAGTTTGGACTCGCACGGATTTCGGCCGCGAAAAAGGGGTGCAACACGAGGACTTCCCAGGAGGACACCCATCCTAGTACTACTCTCGCCCAAGCACGCTTAACTGCGGAGTTCTGATGGGATCCGGTGCATTAGTGCTGGTATGATCGCACCCGATAGGGAGATCGCGATCAATGCATATATTGTCATCCATACGGATCTCATCATAAAAATCCTGGAGAGCAATACGATGACTGAACAAACCGTACTCATCGTGCTTAATTGAGGAGTTTACACTCCAATGGATTTTACCATCATAAAAAGGGCTGCAACACGAGGACTTCCCAGGAGGTCACCCATCCAAGTACTACTCTCTCCCAAGCACGCTTAACTGCATAGTTTGGACTCGCACGGATTTCGGTCGCGAAAAAGGGGTGCAACACGAGGACTTCCCAGGAGGTCACCCATCCTAGTACTACTCTCGCCCAAGCACGCTTAACTGCATAGTTTGGACTCGCACGGATTTCGGCCGCGAAAAAGGGGTGCAACACGAGGACTTCCCAGGAGGTCACCCATCCTAGTACTACTCTCGCCCAAGCACGCTTAACTGCGGAGTTCTGATGGGATCCGGTGCATTAGTGCTGGTATGATCGCACCCGATAGGGAGATCGGGATCAATGCATATATTGGCATCCATACGGATCTCATCATAAAAATCCTGGAGAGCAATACGATGACTGAACAAACCGTACTCATCGTGCTTAATTGAGGAGTTTACACTCCAATGGATTTTGCCATCATAAAAAGGGGTGCAACACGAGGACTTCCCAGGAGGTCACCCATCCAAGTACTACTCTCTCCCAAGCACGCTTAACTGCATAGTTTGGACTCGCACGGATTTCGGCCGCGAAAAAGGGGTGCAACACGAGGACTTCCCAGGAGGACACCCATCCTAGTACTACTCTCGCCCAAGCACGCTTAACTGCGGAGTTCTGATGGGATCCGGTGCATTAGTGCTGGTATGATCGCACCCGATAGGGAGATCGCGATCAATGCATATATTGTCATCCATACGGATCTCATCATAAAAATCCTGGAGAGCAATACGATGACTGAACAAACCGTACTCATCGTGCTTAATTGAGGAGTTTACACTCCAATGGATTTTACCATCATAAAAAGGGCTGCAACACGAGGACTTCCCAGGAGGTCACCCATCCAAGTACTACTCTCTCCCAAGCACGCTTAACTGCATAGTTTGGACTCGCACGGATTTCGGCCGCGAAAAAGGGGTGCAACACGAGGACTTCCCAGGAGGTCACCCATCCTAGTACTACTCTCGCCCAAGCACGCTTAACTGCATAGTTTGGACTCGCACGGATTTCGGCCGCGAAAAAGGGGTGCAACACGAGGACTTCCCAGGAGGTCACCCATCCTAGTACTACTCTCGCCCAAGCACGCTTAACTGCGGAGTTCTGATGGGATCCGGTGCATTAGTGCTGGTATGATCGCACCCGATAGGGAGATCGCGATCAATGCATATATTGGCATCCATACGGATCTCATCATAAAAATCCTGGAGAGCAATACGATGACTGAACAAACCGTACTCATCGTGCTTAATTGAGGAGTTTACACTCCAATGGATTTTGCCATCATAAAAAGGGGTGCAACACGAGGACTTCCCAGGAGGTCACCCATCCAAGTACTACTCTCTCCCAAGCACGCTTAACTGCATAGTTTGGACTCGCACGGATTTCGGCCGCGAAAAAGGGGTGCAACACGAGGACTTCCCAGGAGGACACCCATCCTAGTACTACTCTCGCCCAAGCACGCTTAACTGCGGAGTTCTGATGGGATCCGGTGCATTAGTGCTGGTATGATCGCACCCGATAGGGAGATCGCGATCAATGCATATATTGTCATCCATACGGATCTCATCATAAAAATCCTGGAGAGCAATACGATGACTGAACAAACCGTACTCATCGTGCTTAATTGAGGAGTTTACACTCCAATGGATTTTACCATCATAAAAAGGGCTGCAACACGAGGACTTCCCAGGAGGTCACCCATCCAAGTACTACTCTCTCCCAAGCACGCTTAACTGCATAGTTTGGACTCGCACGGATTTCGGTCGCGAAAAAGGGGTGCAACACGAGGACTTCCCAGGAGGTCACCCATCCTAGTACTACTCTCGCCCAAGCACGCTTAACTGCATAGTTTGGACTCGCACGGATTTCGGCCGCGAAAAAGGGGTGCAACACGAGGACTTCCCAGGAGGTCACCCATCCTAGTACTACTCTCGCCCAAGCACGCTTAACTGCGGAGTTCTGATGGGATCCGGTGCATTAGTGCTGGTATGATCGCACCCGATAGGGAGATCGGGATCAATGCATATATTGGCATCCATACGGATCTCATCATAAAAATCCTGGAGAGCAATACGATGACTGAACAAACCGTACTCATCGTGCTTAATTGAGGAGTTTACACTCCAATGGATTTTGCCATCATAAAAAGGGGTGCAACACGAGGACTTCCCAGGAGGTCACCCATCCAAGTACTACTCTCTCCCAAGCACGCTTAACTGCATAGTTTGGACTCGCACGGATTTCGGCCGCGAAAAAGGGGTGCAACACGAGGACTTCCCAGGAGGTCACCCATCCTAGTACTACTCTCGCCCAAGCACGCTTAACTGCATAGTTTGGACTCGCACGGATTTCGGCCGCGAAAAAGGGGTGCAACACGAGGACTTCCCAGGAGGTCACCCATCCTAGTACTACTCTCGCCCAAGCACGCTTAACTGCATAGTTTGGACTCGCACGGATTTCGGCCGCGAAAAAGGGGTGCAACACGAGGACTTCCCAGGAGGTCACCCATCCTAGTACTACTCTCGCCCAAGCACGCTTAACTGCGGAGTTCTGATGGGATCCGGTGCATTAGTGCTGGTATGATCGCACCCGATAGGGAGATCGCGATCAATGCATATATTGGCATCCATACGGATCTCATCATAAAAATCCTGGAGAGCAATACGATGACTGAACAAACCGTACTCATCGTGCTTAATTGAGGAGTTTACACTCCAATGGATTTTGCCATCATAAAAAGGGGTGCAACACGAGGACTTCCCAGGAGGTCACCCATCCAAGTACTACTCTCTCCCAAGCACGCTTAACTGCATAGTTTGGACTCGCACGGATTTCGGCCGCGAAAAAGGGGTGCAACACGAGGACTTCCCAGGAGGACACCCATCCTAGTACTACTCTCGCCCAAGCACGCTTAACTGCGGAGTTCTGATGGGATCCGGTGCATTAGTGCTGGTATGATCGCACCCGATAGGGAGATCGCGATCAATGCATATATTGTCATCCATACGGATCTCATCATAAAAATCCTGGAGAGCAATACGATGACTGAACAAACCGTACTCATCGTGCTTAATTGAGGAGTTTACACTCCAATGGATTTTACCATCATAAAAAGGGCTGCAACACGAGGACTTCCCAGGAGGTCACCCATCCAAGTACTACTCTCTCCCAAGCACGCTTAACTGCATAGTTTGGACTCGCACGGATTTCGGCCGCGAAAAAGGGGTGCAACACGAGGACTTCCCAGGAGGTCACCCATCCTAGTACTACTCTCGCCCAAGCACGCTTAACTGCATAGTTTGGACTCGCACGGATTTCGGCCGCGAAAAAGGGGTGCAACACGAGGACTTCCCAGGAGGTCACCCATCCTAGTACTACTCTCGCCCAAGCACGCTTAACTGCATAGTTTGGACTCGCACGGATTTCGGCCGCGAAAAAGGGGTGCAACACGAGGACTTCCCAGGAGGTCACCCATCCTAGTACTACTCTCGCCCAAGCACGCTTAACTGCGGAGTTCTGATGGGATCCGGTGCATTAGTGCTGGTATGATCGCACCCGATAGGGAGATCGTGATCAATGCATATATTGGCATCCATATGGATCTCATCATAAAAATCCTGGAGAGCAATACGATGACTGAACAAACCGTACTCATCGTGCTTAATTGAGGAGTTTACACTCCAATGGATTTTGCCTTCATAAAAAGGGGTGCAACACGAGGACTTCCCAGGAGGTCACCCATCCAAGTACTACTCTCTCCCAAGCACGCTTAACTGCATAGTTTGGACTCGCACGGATTTCGGCCGCGAAAAAGGGGTGCAACACGAGGACTTCCCAGGAGGACACCCATCCTAGTACTACTCTCGCCCAAGCACGCTTAACTGCGGAGTTCTGATGGGATCCGGTGCATTAGTGCTGGTATGATCGCACCCGATAGGGAGATCGCGATCAATGCATATATTGTCATCCATACGGATCTCATCATAAAAATCCTGGAGAGCAATACGATGACTGAACAAACCGTACTCATCGTGCTTAATTGAGGAGTTTACACTCCAATGGATTTTACCATCATAAAAAGGGCTGCAACACGAGGACTTCCCAGGAGGTCACCCATCCAAGTACTACTCTCTCCCAAGCACGCTTAACTGCATAGTTTGGACTCGCACGGATTTCGGTCGCGAAAAAGGGGTGCAACACGAGGACTTCCCAGGAGGTCACCCATCCTAGTACTACTCTCGCCCAAGCACGCTTAACTGCATAGTTTGGACTCGCACGGATTTCGGCCGCGAAAAAGGGGTGCAACACGAGGACTTCCCAGGAGGTCACCCATCCTAGTACTACTCTCGCCCAAGCACGCTTAACTGCGGAGTTCTGATGGGATCCGGTGCATTAGTGCTGGTATGATCGCACCCGATAGGGAGATCGGGATCAATGCATATATTGGCATCCATACGGATCTCATCATAAAAATCCTGGAGAGCAATACGATGACTGAACAAACCGTACTCATCGTGCTTAATTGAGGAGTTTACACTCCAATGGATTTTGCCATCATAAAAAGGGGTGCAACACGAGGACTTCCCAGGAGGTCACCCATCCAAGTACTACTCTCTCCCAAGCACGCTTAACTGCATAGTTTGGACTCGCACGGATTTCGGCCGCGAAAAAGGGGTGCAACACGAGGACTTCCCAGGAGGTCACCCATCCTAGTACTACTCTCGCCCAAGCACGCTTAACTGCATAGTTTGGACTCGCACGGATTTCGGCCGCGAAAAAGGGGTGCAACACGAGGACTTCCCAGGAGGTCACCCATCCTAGTACTACTCTCGCCCAAGCACGCTTAACTGCATAGTTTGGACTCGCACGGATTTCGGCCGCGAAAAAGGGGTGCAACACGAGGACTTCCCAGGAGGTCACCCATCCTAGTACTACTCTCGCCCAAGCACGCTTAACTGCGGAGTTCTGATGGGATCCGGTGCATTAGTGCTGGTATGATCGCACCCGATAGGGAGATCGCGATCAATGCATATATTGGCATCCATACGGATCTCATCATAAAAATCCTGGAGAGCAATACGATGACTGAACAAACCGTACTCATCGTGCTTAATTGAGGAGTTTACACTCCAATGGATTTTGCCATCATAAAAAGGGGTGCAACACGAGGACTTCCCAGGAGGTCACCCATCCAAGTACTACTCTCTCCCAAGCACGCTTAACTGCATAGTTTGGACTCGCACGGATTTCGGCCGCGAAAAAGGGGTGCAACACGAGGACTTCCCAGGAGGACACCCATCCTAGTACTACTCTCGCCCAAGCACGCTTAACTGCGGAGTTCTGATGGGATCCGGTGCATTAGTGCTGGTATGATCGCACCCGATAGGGAGATCGCGATCAATGCATATATTGTCATCCATACGGATCTCATCATAAAAATCCTGGAGAGCAATACGATGACTGAACAAACCGTACTCATCGTGCTTAATTGAGGAGTTTACACTCCAATGGATTTTACCATCATAAAAAGGGCTGCAACACGAGGACTTCCCAGGAGGTCACCCATCCAAGTACTACTCTCTCCCAAGCACGCTTAACTGCATAGTTTGGACTCGCACGGATTTCGGCCGCGAAAAAGGGGTGCAACACGAGGACTTCCCAGGAGGTCACCCATCCTAGTACTACTCTCGCCCAAGCACGCTTAACTGCATAGTTTGGACTCGCACGGATTTCGGCCGCGAAAAAGGGGTGCAACACGAGGACTTCCCAGGAGGTCACCCATCCTAGTACTACTCTCGCCCAAGCACGCTTAACTGCATAGTTTGGACTCGCACGGATTTCGGCCGCGAAAAAGGGGTGCAACACGAGGACTTCCCAGGAGGTCACCCATCCTAGTACTACTCTCGCCCAAGCACGCTTAACTGCGGAGTTCTGATGGGATCTGGTGCATTAGTGCTGGTATGATCGCACCCGATAGGGAGATCGCGATCAATGCATATATTGGCATCCATACGGATCTCATCATAAAAATCCTGGAGAGCAATACGATGACTGAACAAACCGTACTCATCGTGCTTAATTGAGGAGTTTACACTCCAATGGATTTTGCCATCATAAAAAGGGGTGCAACACGAGGACTTCCCAGGAGGTCACCCATCCAAGTACTACTCTCTCCCAAGCACGCTTAACTGCATAGTTTGGACTCGCACGGATTTCGGCCGCGAAAAAGGGGTGCAACACGAGGACTTCCCAGGAGGTCACCCATCCTAGTACTACTCTCGCCCAAGCACGCTTAACTGCATAGTTTGGACTCGCACGGATTTCGGCCGCGAAAAAGGGGTGCAACACGAGGACTTCCCAGGAGGTCACCCATCCTAGTACTACTCTCGCCCAAGCACGCTTAACTGCGGAGTTCTGATGGGATCCGGTGCATTAGTGCTGGTATGATCGCACCCGATAGGGAGATCGCGATCAATGCATATATTGTCATCCATACGGATCTCATCATAAAAATCCTGGAGAGCAATACGATGACTGAACAAACCGTACTCATCGTGCTTAATTGAGGAGTTTACACTCCAATGGATTTTACCATCATAAAAAGGGCTGCAACACGAGGACTTCCCAGGAGGTCACCCATCCAAGTACTACTCTCTCCCAAGCACGCTTAACTGCATAGTTTGGACTCGCACGGATTTCGGCCGCGAAAAAGGGGTGCAACACGAGGACTTCCCAGGAGGTCACCCATCCTAGTACTACTCTCGCCCAAGCACGCTTAACTGCATAGTTTGGACTCGCACGGATTTCGGCCGCGAAAAAGGGGTGCAACACGAGGACTTCCCAGGAGGTCACCCATCCTAGTACTACTCTCGCCCAAGCACGCTTAACTGCATAGTTTGGACTCGCACGGATTTCGGCCGCGAAAAAGGGGTGCAACACGAGGACTTCCCAGGAGGTCACCCATCCTAGTACTACTCTCGCCCAAGCACGCTTAACTGCGGAGTTCTGATGGGATCTGGTGCATTAGTGCTGGTATGATCGCACCCGATAGGGAGATCGCGATCAATGCATATATTGGCATCCATACGGATCTCATCATAAAAATCCTGGAGAGCAATACGATGACTGAACAAACCGTACTCATCGTGCTTAATTGAGGAGTTTACACTCCAATGGATTTTGCCATCATAAAAAGGGGTGCAACACGAGGACTTCCCAGGAGGTCACCCATCCAAGTACTACTCTCTCCCAAGCACGCTTAACTGCATAGTTTGGACTCGCACGGATTTCGGCCGCGAAAAAGGGGTGCAACACGAGGACTTCCCAGGAGGTCACCCATCCTAGTACTACTCTCGCCCAAGCACGCTGAACTGCATAGTTTGGACTCGCACGGATTTCGGCCGCGAAAAAGGGGTGCAACACGAGGACTTCCCAGGAGGTCACCCATCCTAGTACTACTCTCGCCCAAGCACGCTTAACTGCGGAGTTTTGATGGGATCCGGTGCATTAGTGCTGGTATGATCGCACCCGATAGGGAGATCGCGATCAATGCATATATTGGCATCCATACGGATCTCATCATAAAAATCCTGGAGAGCAATACGATGACTGAACAAACCGTACTCATCGTGCTTAATTGAGGAGTTTACACTCCAATGGATTTTGCCATCATAAAAAGGGGTGCAACACGAGGACTTCCCAGGAGGTCACCCATCCAAGTACTACTCTCTCCCAAGCACGCTTAACTGCATAGTTTGGACTCGCACGGATTTCGGCCGCGAAAAAGGGGTGCAACACGAGGACTTCCCAGGAGGTCACCCATCCTAGTACTACTCTCGCCCAAGCACGCTTAACTGCATAGTTTGGACTCGCACGGATTTCGGCCGCAAAAAAGGGGTGCAACACGAGGACTTCCCAGGAGGTCACCCATCCTAGTACTACTCTCGCCCAAGCACGCTTAACTGCATAGTTTGGACTCGCACGGATTTCGGCCGCGAAAAAGGGGTGCAACACGAGGACTTCCCAGGAGGTCACCCATCCTAGTACTACTCTCGCCCAAGCACGCTTAACTGCGGAGTTCTGATGGGATCCGGTGCATTAGTGCTGGTATGATCACACCCGATAGGGAGATCGCGATCAATGCATATATTGGCATCCATACGGATCTCATCATAAAAATCCTGGAGAGCAATACGATGACTGAACAAACCGTACTCATCGTGCTTAATTGAGGAGTTTACACTCCAATGGATTTTGCCATCATAAAAAGGGGTGCAACACGAGGACTTCCCAGGAGGTCACCCATCCAAGTACTACTCTCTCCCAAGCACGCTTAACTGCATAGTTTGGACTCGCACGGATTTCGGCCGCGAAAAAGGGGTGCAACACGAGGACTTCCCAGGAGGACACCCATCCTAGTACTACTCTCGCCCAAGCACGCTTAACTGCGGAGTTCTGATGGGATCCGGTGCATTAGTGCTGGTATGATCGCACCCGATAGGGAGATCGCGATCAATGCATATATTGGCATCCATACGGATCTCATCATAAAAATCCTGGAGAGCAATACGATGACTGAACAAACCGTACTCATCGTGCTTAATTGAGGAGTTTACACTCCAATGGATTTTACCATCATAAAAAGGGGTGCAACACGAGGACTTCCCAGGAGGTCACCCATCCAAGTACTACTCTCTCCCAAGCACGCTTAACTGCATAGTTTGGACTCGCACGGATTTCGGCCGCGAAAAAGGGGTGCAACACGAGGACTTCCCAGGAGGTCACCCATCCTAGTACTACTCTCGCCCAAGCACGCTTAACTGCATAGTTTGGACTCGCACGGATTTCGGCCGCGAAAAAGGGGTGCAACACGAGGACTTCCCAGGAGGTCACCCATCCTAGTACTACTCTCGCCCAAGCACGCTTAACTGCATAGTTTGGACTCGCACGGATTTCGGCCGCGAAAAAGGGGTGCAACACGAGGACTTCCCAGGAGGTCACCCATCCTAGTACTACTCTCGCCCAAGCACGCTTAACTGCGGAGTTCTGATGGGATCTGGTGCATTAGTGCTGGTATGATCGCACCCGATAGGGAGATCGCGATCAATGCATATATTGGCATCCATACGGATCTCATCATAAAAATCCTGGAGAGCAATACGATGACTGAACAAACCGTACTCATCGTGCTTAATTGAGGAGTTTACACTCCAATGGATTTTGCCATCATAAAAAGGGGTGCAACACGAGGACTTCCCAGGAGGTCACCCATCCAAGTACTACTCTCTCCCAAGCACGCTTAACTGCATAGTTTGGACTCGCACGGATTTCGGCCGCGAAAAAGGGGTGCAACACGAGGACTTCCCAGGAGGACACCCATCCTAGTACTACTCTCGCCCAAGCACGCTTAACTGCGGAGTTCTGATGGGATCCGGTGCATTAGTGCTGGTATGATCGCACCCGATAGGGAGATCGCGATCAATGCATATATTGGCATCCATACGGATCTCATCATAAAAATCCTGGAGAGCAATACGATGACTGAACAAACCGTACTCATCGTGCTTAATTGAGGAGTTTACACTCCAATGGATTTTACCATCATAAAAAGGGGTGCAACACGAGGACTTCCCAGGAGGTCACCCATCCAAGTACTACTCTCTCCCAAGCACGCTTAACTGCATAGTTTGGACTCGCACGGATTTCGGCCGCGAAAAAGGGGTGCAACACGAGGACTTCCCAGGAGGTCACCCATCCTAGTACTACTCTCGCCCAAGCACGCTTAACTGTATAGTTTGGACTCGCACGGATTTCGGCCGCGAAAAAGGGGTGCAACACGAGGACTTCCCAGGAGGTCACCCATCCTAGTACTACTCTCGCCCAAGCACGCTTAACTGCATAGTTTGGACTCGCACGGATTTCGGCCGCGAAAAAGGGGTGCAACACGAGGACTTCCCAGGAGGTCACCCATCCTAGTACTACTCTCGCCCAAGCACGCTTAACTGCGGAGTTCTGATGGGATCTGGTGCATTAGTGCTGGTATGATCGCACCCGATAGGGAGATCGCGATCAATGCATATATTGGCATCCATACGGATCTCATCATAAAAATCCTGGAGAGCAATACGATGACTGAACAAACCGTACTCATCGTGCTTAATTGAGGAGTTTACACTCCAATGGATTTTGCCATCATAAAAAGGGGTGCAACACGAGGACTTCCCAGGAGGTCACCCATCCAAGTACTACTCTCTCCCAAGCACGCTTAACTGCATAGTTTGGACTCGCACGGATTTCGGCCGCGAAAAAGGGGTGCAACACGAGGACTTCCCAGGAGGTCACCCATCCTAGTACTACTCTCGCCCAAGCACGCTTAACTGCATAGTTTGGACTCGCACGGATTTCGGCCGCGAAAAAGGGGTGCAACACGAGGACTTCCCAGGAGGTCACCCATCCTAGTACTACTCTCGCCCAAGCACGCTTAACTGCGGAGTTTTGATGGGATCCGGTGCATTAGTGCTGGTATGATCGCACCCGATAGGGAGATCGCGATCAATGCATATATTGGCATCCATACGGATCTCATCATAAAAATCCTGGAGAGCAATACGATGACTGAACAAACCGTACTCATCGTGCTTAATTGAGGAGTTTACACTCCAATGGATTTTGCCATCATAAAAAGGGGTGCAACACGAGGACTTCCCAGGAGGTCACCCATCCAAGTACTACTCTCTCCCAAGCACGCTTAACTGCATAGTTTGGACTCGCACGGATTTCGGCCGCGAAAAAGGGGTGCAACACGAGGACTTCCCAGGAGGTCACCCATCCTAGTACTACTCTCGCCCAAGCACGCTTAACTGCATAGTTTGGACTCGCACGGATTTCGGCCGCAAAAAAGGGGTGCAACACGAGGACTTCCCAGGAGGTCACCCATCCTAGTACTACTCTCGCCCAAGCACGCTTAACTGCATAGTTTGGACTCGCACGGATTTCGGCCGCGAAAAAGGGGTGCAACACGAGGACTTCCCAGGAGGTCACCCATCCTAGTACTACTCTCGCCCAAGCACGCTTAACTGCGGAGTTCTGATGGGATCCGGTGCATTAGTGCTGGTATGATCACACCCGATAGGGAGATCGCGATCAATGCATATATTGGCATCCATACGGATCTCATCATAAAAATCCTGGAGAGCAATACGATGACTGAACAAACCGTACTCATCGTGCTTAATTGAGGAGTTTACACTCCAATGGATTTTGCCATCATAAAAAGGGGTGCAACACGAGGACTTCCCAGGAGGTCACCCATCCAAGTACTACTCTCTCCCAAGCACGCTTAACTGCATAGTTTGGACTCGCACGGATTTCGGCCGCGAAAAAGGGGTGCAACACGAGGACTTCCCAGGAGGACACCCATCCTAGTACTACTCTCGCCCAAGCACGCTTAACTGCGGAGTTCTGATGGGATCCGGTGCATTAGTGCTGGTATGATCGCACCCGATAGGGAGATCGCGATCAATGCATATATTGGCATCCATACGGATCTCATCATAAAAATCCTGGAGAGCAATACGATGACTGAACAAACCGTACTCATCGTGCTTAATTGAGGAGTTTACACTCCAATGGATTTTACCATCATAAAAAGGGGTGCAACACGAGGACTTCCCAGGAGGTCACCCATCCAAGTACTACTCTCTCCCAAGCACGCTTAACTGCATAGTTTGGACTCGCACGGATTTCGGCCGCGAAAAAGGGGTGCAACACGAGGACTTCCCAGGAGGTCACCCATCCTAGTACTACTCTCGCCCAAGCACGCTTAACTACATAGTTTGGACTCGCACGGATTTCGGCCGCGAAAAAGGGGTGCAACACGAGGACTTCCCAGGAGGTCACCCATCCTAGTACTACTCTCGCCCAAGCACGCTTAACTGCATAGTTTGGACTCGCACGGATTTCGGCCGCGAAAAAGGGGTGCAACACGAGGACTTCCCAGGAGGTCACCCATCCTAGTACTACTCTCGCCCAGGCACGCTTAACTGCGGAGTTCTGATGGGATCCGGTGCATTAGTGCTGGTATGATCGCACCCGATAGGGAGATCGCGATCAATGCATATATTGGCATCCATACGGATCTCATCATAAAAATCCTGGAGAGCAATACGATGACTGAACAAACCGTACTCATCGTGCTTAATTGAGGAGTTTACACTCCAATGGATTTTGCCATCATAAAAAGGGGTGCAACACGAGGACTTCCCAGGAGGTCACCCATCCAAGTACTACTCTCTCCCAAGCACGCTTAACTGCATAGTTTGGACTCGCACGGATTTCGGCCGCGAAAAAGGGGTGCAACACGAGGACTTCCCAGGAGGTCACCCATCCTAGTACTACTCTCGCCCAAGCACGCTTAACTGCGGAGTTTTGATGGGATCCGGTGCATTAGTGCTGGTATGATCACACCCAATAGGGAGATCGCGATCAATGCATATATTGGCATCCATACGGATCTCATCATAAAAATCCTGGAGAGCAATACGATGACTGAACAAACCGTACTCATCGTGCTTAATTGAGGAGTTTACACTCCAATGGATTTTGCCATCATAAAAAGGGGTGCAACACGAGGACTTCCCAGGAGGTCACCCATCCAAGTACTACTCTCTCCCAAGCACGCTTAACTGCATAGTTTGGACTCGCACGGATTTCGGCCGCGAAAAAGGGGTGCAACACGAGGACTTCCCAGGAGGACACCCATCCTAGTACTACTCTCGCCCAAGCACGCTTAACTGCGGAGTTCTGATGGGATCCGGTGCATTAGTGCTGGTATGATCGCACCCGATAGGGAGATCGCGATCAATGCATATATTGGCATCCATACGGATCTCATCATAAAAATCCTGGAGAGCAATACGATGACTGAACAAACCGTACTCATCGTGCTTAATTGAGGAGTTTACACTCCAATGGATTTTACCATCATAAAAAGGGGTGCAACACGAGGACTTTCCAGGAGGTCACCCATCCAAGTACTACTCTCTCCCAAGCACGCTTAACTGCATAGTTTGGACTCGCACGGATTTCGGCCGCGAAAAAGGGGTGCAACACGAGGACTTCCCAGGAGGTCACCCATCCTAGTACTACTCTCGCCCAAGCACGCTTAACTACATAGTTTGGACTCGCACGGATTTCGGCCGCGAAAAAGGGGTGCAACACGAGGACTTCCCAGGAGGTCACCCATCCTAGTACTACTCTCGCCCAAGCACGCTTAACTGCATAGTTTGGACTCGCACGGATTTCGGCCGCGAAAAAGGGGTGCAACACGAGGACTTCCCAGGAGGTCACCCATCCTAGTACTACTCTCGCCCAAGCACGCTTAACTGCGGAGTTCTGATGGGATCCGGTGCATTAGTGCTGGTATGATCGCACCCGATAGGGAGATCGCGATCAATGCATATATTGGCATCCATACGGATCTCATCATAAAAATCCTGGAGAGCAATACGATGACTGAACAAACCGTACTCATCGTGCTTAATTGAGGAGTTTACACTCCAATGGATTTTGCCATCATAAAAAGGGGTGCAACACGAGGACTTCCCAGGAGGTCACCCATCCAAGTACTACTCTCTCCCAAGCACGCTTAACTGCATAGTTTGGACTCGCACGGATTTCGGCCGCGAAAAAGGGGTGCAACACGAGGACTTCCCAGGAGGTCACCCATCCTAGTACTACTCTCGCCCAAGCACGCTTAACTGCGGAGTTCTGATGGGATCCGGTGCATTAGTGCTGGTATGATCACACCCGATAGGGAGATCGCGATCAATGCATATATTGGCATCCATACGGATCTCATCATAAAAATCCTGGAGAGCAATACGATGACTGAACAAACCGTACTCATCGTGCTTAATTGAGGAGTTTACACTCCAATGGATTTTGCCATCATAAAAAGGGGTGCAACACGAGGACTTCCCAGGAGGTCACCCATCCAAGTACTACTCTCTCCCAAGCACGCTTAACTGCATAGTTTGGACTCGCACGGATTTCGGCCGCGAAAAAGGGGTGCAACACGAGGACTTCCCAGGAGGTCACCCATCCTAGTACTACTCTCGCCCAAGCACGCTTAACTGCGGAGTTCTGATGGGATCCGGTGCATTAGTGCTGGTATGATCGCACCCGATAGGGAGATCGCGATCAATGCATATATTGGCATCCATACGGATCTCATCATAAAAATCCTGGAGAGCAATACGATGACTGAACAAACCGTACTCATCGTGCTTAATTGAGGAGTTTACACTCCAATGGATTTTGCCATCATAAAAAGGGGTGCAACACGAGGACTTCCCAGGAGGTCACCCATCCAAGTACTACTCTCTCCCAAGCACGCTTAACTGCATAGTTTGGACTCGCACGGATTTCGGCCGCGAAAAAGGGGTGCAACACGAGGACTTCCCAGGAGGTCACCCATCCTAGTACTACTCTCGCCCAAGCACGCTTAACTGCATAGTTTGGACTCGCACGGATTTCGGCCGCGAAAAAGGGGTGCAACACGAGGACTTCCCAGGAGGTCACCCATCCTAGTACTACTCTCGCCCAAGCACGCTTAACTGCGGAGTTTTGATGGGATCCGGTGCATTAGTGCTGGTATGATCGCACCCGATAGGGAGATCGCGATCAATGCATATATTGGCATCCATACGGATCTCATCATAAAAATCCTGGAGAGCAATACGATGACTGAACAAACCGTACTCATCGTGCTTAATTGAGGAGTTTACACTCCAATGGATTTTGCCATCATAAAAAGGGGTGCAACACGAGGACTTCCCAGGAGGTCACCCATCCAAGTACTACTCTCTCCCAAGCACGCTTAACTGCATAGTTTGGACTCGCACGGATTTCGGCCGCGAAAAAGGGGTGCAACACGAGGACTTCCCAGGAGGTCACCCATCCTAGTACTACTCTCGCCCAAGCACGCTTAACTGCATAGTTTGGACTCGCACGGATTTCGGCCGCAAAAAAGGGGTGCAACACGAGGACTTCCCAGGAGGTCACCCATCCTAGTACTACTCTCGCCCAAGCACGCTTAACTGCATAGTTTGGACTCGCACGGATTTCGGCCGCGAAAAAGGGGTGCAACACGAGGACTTCCCAGGAGGTCACCCATCCTAGTACTACTCTCGCCCAAGCACGCTTAACTGCGGAGTTCTGATGGGATCCGGTGCATTAGTGCTGGTATGATCACACCCGATAGGGAGATCGCGATCAATGCATATATTGGCATCCATACGGATCTCATCATAAAAATCCTGGAGAGCAATACGATGACTGAACAAACCGTACTCATCGTGCTTAATTGAGGAGTTTACACTCCAATGGATTTTGCCATCATAAAAAGGGGTGCAACACGAGGACTTCCCAGGAGGTCACCCATCCAAGTACTACTCTCTCCCAAGCACGCTTAACTGCATAGTTTGGACTCGCACGGATTTCGGCCGCGAAAAAGGGGTGCAACACGAGGACTTCCCAGGAGGACACCCATCCTAGTACTACTCTCGCCCAAGCACGCTTAACTGCGGAGTTCTGATGGGATCCGGTGCATTAGTGCTGGTATGATCGCACCCGATAGGGAGATCGCGATCAATGCATATATTGGCATCCATACGGATCTCATCATAAAAATCCTGGAGAGCAATACGATGACTGAACAAACCGTACTCATCGTGCTTAATTGAGGAGTTTACACTCCAATGGATTTTACCATCATAAAAAGGGGTGCAACACGAGGACTTCCCAGGAGGTCACCCATCCAAGTACTACTCTCTCCCAAGCACGCTTAACTGCATAGTTTGGACTCGCACGGATTTCGGCCGCGAAAAAGGGGTGCAACACGAGGACTTCCCAGGAGGTCACCCATCCTAGTACTACTCTCGCCCAAGCACGCTTAACTACATAGTTTGGACTCGCACGGATTTCGGCCGCGAAAAAGGGGTGCAACACGAGGACTTCCCAGGAGGTCACCCATCCTAGTACTACTCTCGCCCAAGCACGCTTAACTGCATAGTTTGGACTCGCACGGATTTCGGCCGCGAAAAAGGGGTGCAACACGAGGACTTCCCAGGAGGTCACCCATCCTAGTACTACTCTCGCCCAAGCACGCTTAACTGCGGAGTTCTGATGGGATCCGGTGCATTAGTGCTGGTATGATCGCACCCGATAGGGAGATCGCGATCAATGCATATATTGGCATCCATACGGATCTCATCATAAAAATCCTGGAGAGCAATACGATGACTGAACAAACCGTACTCATCGTGCTTAATTGAGGAGTTTACACTCCAATGGATTTTGCCATCATAAAAAGGGGTGCAACACGAGGACTTCCCAGGAGGTCACCCATCCAAGTACTACTCTCTCCCAAGCACGCTTAACTGCATAGTTTGGACTCGCACGGATTTCGGCCGCGAAAAAGGGGTGCAACACGAGGACTTCCCAGGAGGTCACCCATCCTAGTACTACTCTCGCCCAAGCACGCTTAACTGCGGAGTTCTGATGGGATCCGGTGCATTAGTGCTGGTATGATCACACCCGATAGGGAGATCGCGATCAATGCATATATTGGCATCCATACGGATCTCATCATAAAAATCCTGGAGAGCAATACGATGACTGAACAAACCGTACTCATCGTGCTTAATTGAGGAGTTTACACTCCAATGGATTTTGCCATCATAAAAAGGGGTGCAACACGAGGACTTCCCAGGAGGTCACCCATCCAAGTACTACTCTCTCCCAAGCACGCTTAACTGCATAGTTTGGACTCGCACGGATTTCGGCCGCAAAAAAGGGGTGCAACACGAGGACTTCCCAGGAGGTCACCCATCCTAGTACTACTCTCGCCCAAGCACGCTTAACTGCATAGTTTGGACTCGCACGGATTTCGGCCGCAAAAAAGGGGTGCAACACGAGGACTTCCCAGGAGGTCACCCATCCTAGTACTACTCTCGCCCAAGCACGCTTAACTGCATAGTTTGGACTCGCACGGATTTCGGCCGCGAAAAAGGGGTGCAACACGAGGACTTCCCAGGAGGTCACCCATCCTAGTACTACTCTCGCCCAAGCACGCTTAACTGCGGAGTTCTGATGGGATCCGGTGCATTAGTGCTGGTATGATCACACCCGATAGGGAGATCGCGATCAATGCATATATTGGCATCCATACGGATCTCATCATAAAAATCCTGGAGAGCAATACGATGACTCAACAAACCGTACTCATCGTGCTTAATTGAGGAGTTTACACTCCAATGGATTTTGCCATCATAAAAAGGGGTGCAACACGAGGACTTCCCAGGAGGTCACCCATCCAAGTACTACTCTCTCCCAAGCACGCTTAACTGCATAGTTTGGACTCGCACGGATTTCGGCCGCGAAAAAGGGGTGCAACACGAGGACTTCCCAGGAGGACACCCATCCTAGTACTACTCTCGCCCAAGCACGCTTAACTGCGGAGTTCTGATGGGATCCGGTGCATTAGTGCTGGTATGATCGCACCCGATAGGGAGATCGCGATCAATGCATATATTGGCATCCATACGGATCTCATCATAAAAATCCTGGAGAGCAATACGATGACTGAACAAACCGTACTCATCGTGCTTAATTGAGGAGTTTACACTCCAATGGATTTTACCATCATAAAAAGGGGTGCAACACGAGGACTTCCCAGGAGGTCACCCATCCAAGTACTACTCTCTCCCAAGCACGCTTAACTGCATAGTTTGGACTCGCACGGATTTCGGCCGCGAAAAAGGGGTGCAACACGAGGACTTCCCAGGAGGTCACCCATCCTAGTACTACTCTCGCCCAAGCACGCTTAACTACATAGTTTGGACTCGCACGGATTTCGGCCGCGAAAAAGGGGTGCAACACGAGGACTTCCCAGGAGGTCACCCATCCTAGTACTACTCTCGCCCAAGCACGCTTAACTGCATAGTTTGGACTCGCACGGATTTCGGCCGCGAAAAAGGGGTGCAACACGAGGACTTCCCAGGAGGTCACCCATCCTAGTACTACTCTCGCCCAAGCACGCTTAACTGCGGAGTTCTGATGGGATCCGGTGCATTAGTGCTGGTATGATCGCACCCGATAGGGAGATCGCGATCAATGCATATATTGGCATCCATACGGATCTCATCATAAAAATCCTGGAGAGCAATACGATGACTGAACAAACCGTACTCATCGTGCTTAATTGAGGAGTTTACACTCCAATGGATTTTGCCATCATAAAAAGGGGTGCAACACGAGGACTTCCCAGGAGGTCACCCATCCAAGTACTACTCTCTCCCAAGCACGCTTAACTGCATAGTTTGGACTCGCACGGATTTCGGCCGCGAAAAAGGGGTGCAACACGAGGACTTCCCAGGAGGTCACCCATCCTAGTACTACTCTCGCCCAAGCACGCTTAACTGCGGAGTTCTGATGGGATCCGGTGCATTAGTGCTGGTATGATCACACCCGATAGGGAGATCGCGATCAATGCATATATTGGCATCCATACGGATCTCATCATAAAAATCCTGGAGAGCAATACGATGACTGAACAAACCGTACTCATCGTGCTTAATTGAGGAGTTTACACTCCAATGGATTTTGCCATCATAAAAAGGGGTGCAACACGAGGACTTCCCAGGAGGTCACCCATCCAAGTACTACTCTCTCCCAAGCACGCTTAACTGCATAGTTTGGACTCGCACGGATTTCGGCCGCGAAAAAGGGGTGCAACACGAGGACTTCCCAGGAGGACACCCATCCTAGTACTACTCTCGCCCAAGCACGCTTAACTGCGGAGTTCTGATGGGATCCGGTGCATTAGTGCTGGTATGATCGCACCCGATAGGGAGATCGCGATCAATGCATATATTGGCATCCATACGGATCTCATCATAAAAATCCTGGAGAGCAATACGATGACTGAACAAACCGTACTCATCGTGCTTAATTGAGGAGTTTACACTCCAATGGATTTTACCATCATAAAAAGGGGTGCAACACGAGGACTTCCCAGGAGGTCACCCATCCAAGTACTACTCTCTCCCAAGCACGCTTAACAGCATAGTTTGGACTCGCACGGATTTCGGCCGCGAAAAAGGGGTGCAACACGAGGACTTCCCAGGAGGTCACCCATCCTAGTACTACTCTCGCCCAAGCACGCTTAACTACATAGTTTGGACTCGCACGGATTTCGGCCGCGAAAAAGGGGTGCAACACGAGGACTTCCCAGGAGGTCACCCATCCTAGTACTACTCTCGCCCAAGCACGCTTAACTGCATAGTTTGGACTCGCACGGATTTCGGCCGCGAAAAAGGGGTGCAACACGAGGACTTCCCAGGAGGACACCCATCCTAGTACTACTCTCGCCCAAGCACGCTTAACTGCGGAGTTCTGATGGGATCCGGTGCATTAGTGCTGGTATGATCGCACCCGATAGGGAGATCGCGATCAATGCATATATTGGCATCCATACGGATCTCATCATAAAAATCCTGGAGAGCAATACGATGACTGAACAAACCGTACTCATCGTGCTTAATTGAGGAGTTTACACTCCAATGGATTTTACCATCATAAAAAGGGGTGCAACACGAGGACTTCCCAGGAGGTCACCCATCCAAGTACTACTCTCTCCCAAGCACGCTTAACTGCATAGTTTGGACTCGCACGGATTTCGGCCGCGAAAAAGGGGTGCAACACGAGGACTTCCCAGGAGGTCACCCATCCTAGTACTACTCTCGCCCAAGCACGCTTAACTACATAGTTTGGACTCGCACGGATTTCGGCCGCGAAAAAGGGGTGCAACACGAGGACTTCCCAGGAGGTCACCCATCCTAGTACTACTCTCGCCCAAGCACGCTTAACTGCATAGTTTGGACTCGCACGGATTTCGGCCGCGAAAAAGGGGTGCAACACGAGGACTTCCCAGGAGGTCACCCATCCTAGTACTACTCTCGCCCAAGCACGCTTAACTGCGGAGTTCTGATGGGATCCGGTGCATTAGTGCTGGTATGATCGCACCCGATAGGGAGATCGCGATCAATGCATATATTGGCATCCATACGGATCTCATCATAAAAATCCTGGAGAGCAATACGATGACTGAACAAACCGTACTCATCGTGCTTAATTGAGGAGTTTACACTCCAATGGATTTTGCCATCATAAAAAGGGGTGCAACACGAGGACTTCCCAGGAGGTCACCCATCCAAGTACTACTCTCTCCCAAGCACGCTTAACTGCATAGTTTGGACTCGCACGGATTTCGGCCGCGAAAAAGGGGTGCAACACGAGGACTTCCCAGGAGGTCACCCATCCTAGTACTACTCTCGCCCAAGCACGCTTAACTGCGGAGTTCTGATGGGATCCGGTGCATTAGTGCTGGTATGATCACACCCGATAGGGAGATCGCGATCAATGCATATATTGGCATCCATACGGATCTCATCATAAAAATCCTGGAGAGCAATACGATGACTGAACAAACCGTACTCATCGTGCTTAATTGAGGAGTTTACACTCCAATGGATTTTGCCATCATAAAAAGGGGTGCAACACGAGGACTTCCCAGGAGGTCACCCATCCAAGTACTACTCTCTCCCAAGCACGCTTAACTGCATAGTTTGGACTCGCACGGATTTCGGCCGCAAAAAAGGGGTGCAACACGAGGACTTCCCAGGAGGTCACCCATCCTAGTACTACTCTCGCCCAAGCACGCTTAACTGCATAGTTTGGACTCGCACGGATTTCGGCCGCAAAAAAGGGGTGCAACACGAGGACTTCCCAGGAGGTCACCCATCCTAGTACTACTCTCGCCCAAGCACGCTTAACTGCATAGTTTGGACTCGCACGGATTTCGGCCGCGAAAAAGGGGTGCAACACGAGGACTTCCCAGGAGGTCACCCATCCTAGTACTACTCTCGCCCAAGCACGCTTAACTGCGGAGTTCTGATGGGATCCGGTGCATTAGTGCTGGTATGATCACACCCGATAGGGAGATCGCGATCAATGCATATATTGGCATCCATACGGATCTCATCATAAAAATCCTGGAGAGCAATACGATGACTCAACAAACCGTACTCATCGTGCTTAATTGAGGAGTTTACACTCCAATGGATTTTGCCATCATAAAAAGGGGTGCAACACGAGGACTTCCCAGGAGGTCACCCATCCAAGTACTACTCTCTCCCAAGCACGCTTAACTGCATAGTTTGGACTCGCACGGATTTCGGCCGCGAAAAAGGGGTGCAACACGAGGACTTCCCAGGAGGACACCCATCCTAGTACTACTCTCGCCCAAGCACGCTTAACTGCGGAGTTCTGATGGGATCCGGTGCATTAGTGCTGGTATGATCGCACCCGATAGGGAGATCGCGATCAATGCATATATTGGCATCCATACGGATCTCATCATAAAAATCCTGGAGAGCAATACGATGACTGAACAAACCGTACTCATCGTGCTTAATTGAGGAGTTTACACTCCAATGGATTTTACCATCATAAAAAGGGGTGCAACACGAGGACTTCCCAGGAGGTCACCCATCCAAGTACTACTCTCTCCCAAGCACGCTTAACAGCATAGTTTGGACTCGCACGGATTTCGGCCGCGAAAAAGGGGTGCAACACGAGGACTTCCCAGGAGGTCACCCATCCTAGTACTACTCTCGCCCAAGCACGCTTAACTACATAGTTTGGACTCGCACGGATTTCGGCCGCGAAAAAGGGGTGCAACACGAGGACTTCCCAGGAGGTCACCCATCCTAGTACTACTCTCGCCCAAGCACGCTTAACTGCATAGTTTGGACTCGCACGGATTTCGGCCGCGAAAAAGGGGTGCAACACGAGGACTTCCCAGGAGGACACCCATCCTAGTACTACTCTCGCCCAAGCACGCTTAACTGCGGAGTTCTGATGGGATCCGGTGCATTAGTGCTGGTATGATCGCACCCGATAGGGAGATCGCGATCAATGCATATATTGGCATCCATACGGATCTCATCATAAAAATCCTGGAGAGCAATACGATGACTGAACAAACCGTACTCATCGTGCTTAATTGAGGAGTTTACACTCCAATGGATTTTACCATCATAAAAAGGGGTGCAACACGAGGACTTCCCAGGAGGTCACCCATCCAAGTACTACTCTCTCCCAAGCACGCTTAACTGCATAGTTTGGACTCGCACGGATTTCGGCCGCGAAAAAGGGGTGCAACACGAGGACTTCCCAGGAGGTCACCCATCCTAGTACTACTCTCGCCCAAGCACGCTTAACTACATAGTTTGGACTCGCACGGATTTCGGCCGCGAAAAAGGGGTGCAACACGAGGACTTCCCAGGAGGTCACCCATCCTAGTACTACTCTCGCCCAAGCACGCTTAACTGCATAGTTTGGACTCGCACGGATTTCGGCCGCGAAAAAGGGGTGCAACACGAGGACTTCCCAGGAGGTCACCCATCCTAGTACTACTCTCGCCCAAGCACGCTTAACTGCGGAGTTCTGATGGGATCCGGTGCATTAGTGCTGGTATGATCGCACCCGATAGGGAGATCGCGATCAATGCATATATTGGCATCCATACGGATCTCATCATAAAAATCCTGGAGAGCAATACGATGACTGAACAAACCGTACTCATCGTGCTTAATTGAGGAGTTTACACTCCAATGGATTTTGCCATCATAAAAAGGGGTGCAACACGAGGACTTCCCAGGAGGTCACCCATCCAAGTACTACTCTCTCCCAAGCACGCTTAACTGCATAGTTTGGACTCGCACGGATTTCGGCCGCGAAAAAGGGGTGCAACACGAGGACTTCCCAGGAGGTCACCCATCCTAGTACTACTCTCGCCCAAGCACGCTTAACTGCGGAGTTCTGATGGGATCCGGTGCATTAGTGCTGGTATGATCACACCCGATAGGGAGATCGCGATCAATGCATATATTGGCATCCATACGGATCTCATCATAAAAATCCTGGAGAGCAATACGATGACTGAACAAACCGTACTCATCGTGCTTAATTGAGGAGTTTACACTCCAATGGATTTTGCCATCATAAAAAGGGGTGCAACACGAGGACTTCCCAGGAGGTCACCCATCCAAGTACTACTCTCTCCCAAGCACGCTTAACTGCATAGTTTGGACTCGCACGGATTTCGGCCGCAAAAAAGGGGTGCAACACGAGGACTTCCCAGGAGGTCACCCATCCTAGTACTACTCTCGCCCAAGCACGCTTAACTGCATAGTTTGGACTCGCACGGATTTCGGCCGCAAAAAAGGGGTGCAACACGAGGACTTCCCAGGAGGTCACCCATCCTAGTACTACTCTCGCCCAAGCACGCTTAACTGCATAGTTTGGACTCGCACGGATTTCGGCCGCGAAAAAGGGGTGCAACACGAGGACTTCCCAGGAGGTCACCCATCCTAGTACTACTCTCGCCCAAGCACGCTTAACTGCGGAGTTCTGATGGGATCCGGTGCATTAGTGCTGGTATGATCACACCCGATAGGGAGATCGCGATCAATGCATATATTGGCATCCATACGGATCTCATCATAAAAATCCTGGAGAGCAATACGATGACTCAACAAACCGTACTCATCGTGCTTAATTGAGGAGTTTACACTCCAATGGATTTTGCCATCATAAAAAGGGGTGCAACACGAGGACTTCCCAGGAGGTCACCCATCCAAGTACTACTCTCTCCCAAGCACGCTTAACTGCATAGTTTGGACTCGCACGGATTTCGGCCGCGAAAAAGGGGTGCAACACGAGGACTTCCCAGGAGGACACCCATCCTAGTACTACTCTCGCCCAAGCACGCTTAACTGCGGAGTTCTGATGGGATCCGGTGCATTAGTGCTGGTATGATCGCACCCGATAGGGAGATCGCGATCAATGCATATATTGGCATCCATACGGATCTCATCATAAAAATCCTGGAGAGCAATACGATGACTGAACAAACCGTACTCATCGTGCTTAATTGAGGAGTTTACACTCCAATGGATTTTACCATCATAAAAAGGGGTGCAACACGAGGACTTCCCAGGAGGTCACCCATCCAAGTACTACTCTCTCCCAAGCACGCTTAACTGCATAGTTTGGACTCGCACGGATTTCGGCCGCGAAAAAGGGGTGCAACACGAGGACTTCCCAGGAGGTCACCCATCCTAGTACTACTCTCGCCCAAGCACGCTTAACTACATAGTTTGGACTCGCACGGATTTCGGCCGCGAAAAAGGGGTGCAACACGAGGACTTCCCAGGAGGTCACCCATCCTAGTACTACTCTCGCCCAAGCACGCTTAACTGCATAGTTTGGACTCGCACGGATTTCGGCCGCGAAAAAGGGGTGCAACACGAGGACTTCCCAGGAGGTCACCCATCCTAGTACTACTCTCGCCCAAGCACGCTTAACTGCGGAGTTCTGATGGGATCCGGTGCATTAGTGCTGGTATGATCGCACCCGATAGGGAGATCGCGATCAATGCATATATTGGCATCCATACGGATCTCATCATAAAAATCCTGGAGAGCAATACGATGACTGAACAAACCGTACTCATCGTGCTTAATTGAGGAGTTTACACTCCAATGGATTTTGCCATCATAAAAAGGGGTGCAACACGAGGACTTCCCAGGAGGTCACCCATCCAAGTACTACTCTCTCCCAAGCACGCTTAACTGCATAGTTTGGACTCGCACGGATTTCGGCCGCGAAAAAGGGGTGCAACACGAGGACTTCCCAGGAGGTCACCCATCCTAGTACTACTCTCGCCCAAGCACGCTTAACTGCGGAGTTCTGATGGGATCCGGTGCATTAGTGCTGGTATGATCACACCCGATAGGGAGATCGCGATCAATGCATATATTGGCATCCATACGGATCTCATCATAAAAATCCTGGAGAGCAATACGATGACTGAACAAACCGTACTCATCGTGCTTAATTGAGGAGTTTACACTCCAATGGATTTTGCCATCATAAAAAGGGGTGCAACACGAGGACTTCCCAGGAGGTCACCCATCCAAGTACTACTCTCTCCCAAGCACGCTTAACTGCATAGTTTGGACTCGCACGGATTTCGGCCGCGAAAAAGGGGTGCAACACGAGGACTTCCCAGGAGGACACCCATCCTAGTACTACTCTCGCCCAAGCACGCTTAACTGCGGAGTTCTGATGGGATCCGGTGCATTAGTGCTGGTATGATCGCACCCGATAGGGAGATCGCGATCAATGCATATATTGGCATCCATACGGATCTCATCATAAAAATCCTGGAGAGCAATACGATGACTGAACAAACCGTACTCATCGTGCTTAATTGAGGAGTTTACACTCCAATGGATTTTACCATCATAAAAAGGGGTGCAACACGAGGACTTCCCAGGAGGTCACCCATCCAAGTACTACTCTCTCCCAAGCACGCTTAACAGCATAGTTTGGACTCGCACGGATTTCGGCCGCGAAAAAGGGGTGCAACACGAGGACTTCCCAGGAGGTCACCCATCCTAGTACTACTCTCGCCCAAGCACGCTTAACTACATAGTTTGGACTCGCACGGATTTCGGCCGCGAAAAAGGGGTGCAACACGAGGACTTCCCAGGAGGTCACCCATCCTAGTACTACTCTCGCCCAAGCACGCTTAACTGCATAGTTTGGACTCGCACGGATTTCGGCCGCGAAAAAGGGGTGCAACACGAGGACTTCCCAGGAGGTCACCCATCCTAGTACTACTCTCGCCCAGGCACGCTTAACTGCGGAGTTCTGATGGGATCCGGTGCATTAGTGCTGGTATGATCGCACCCGATAGGGAGATCGCGATCAATGCATATATTGGCATCCATACGGATCTCATCATAAAAATCCTGGAGAGCAATACGATGACTGAACAAACCGTACTCATCGTGCTTAATTGAGGAGTTTACACTCCAATGGATTTTGCCATCATAAAAAGGGGTGCAACACGAGGACTTCCCAGGAGGTCACCCATCCAAGTACTACTCTCTCCCAAGCACGCTTAACTGCATAGTTTGGACTCGCACGGATTTCGGCCGCGAAAAAGGGGTGCAACACGAGGACTTCCCAGGAGGTCACCCATCCTAGTACTACTCTCGCCCAAGCACGCTTAACTGCGGAGTTCTGATGGGATCCGGTGCATTAGTGCTGGTATGATCACACCCGATAGGGAGATCGCGATCAATGCATATATTGGCATCCATACGGATCTCATCATAAAAATCCTGGAGAGCAATACGATGACTGAACAAACCGTACTCATCGTGCTTAATTGAGGAGTTTACACTCCAATGGATTTTGCCATCATAAAAAGGGGTGCAACACGAGGACTTCCCAGGAGGTCACCCATCCAAGTACTACTCTCTCCCAAGCACGCTTAACTGCATAGTTTGGACTCGCACGGATTTCGGCCGCGAAAAAGGGGTGCAACACGAGGACTTCCCAGGAGGACACCCATCCTAGTACTACTCTCGCCCAAGCACGCTTAACTGCGGAGTTCTGATGGGATCCGGTGCATTAGTGCTGGTATGATCGCACCCGATAGGGAGATCGCGATCAATGCATATATTGGCATCCATACGGATCTCATCATAAAAATCCTGGAGAGCAATACGATGACTGAACAAACCGTACTCATCGTGCTTAATTGAGGAGTTTACACTCCAATGGATTTTACCATCATAAAAAGGGGTGCAACACGAGGACTTCCCAGGAGGTCACCCATCCAAGTACTACTCTCTCCCAAGCACGCTTAACTGCATAGTTTGGACTCGCACGGATTTCGGCCGCGAAAAAGGGGTGCAACACGAGGACTTCCCAGGAGGTCACCCATCCTAGTACTACTCTCGCCCAAGCACGCTTAACTACATAGTTTGGACTCGCACGGATTTCGGCCGCGAAAAAGGGGTGCAACACGAGGACTTCCCAGGAGGTCACCCATCCTAGTACTACTCTCGCCCAAGCACGCTTAACTGCATAGTTTGGACTCGCACGGATTTCGGCCGCGAAAAAGGGGTGCAACACGAGGACTTCCCAGGAGGTCACCCATCCTAGTACTACTCTCGCCCAAGCACGCTTAACTGCGGAGTTCTGATGGGATCCGGTGCATTAGTGCTGGTATGATCGCACCCGATAGGGAGATCGCGATCAATGCATATATTGGCATCCATACGGATCTCATCATAAAAATCCTGGAGAGCAATACGATGACTGAACAAACCGTACTCATCGTGCTTAATTGAGGAGTTTACACTCCAATGGATTTTGCCATCATAAAAAGGGGTGCAACACGAGGACTTCCCAGGAGGTCACCCATCCAAGTACTACTCTCTCCCAAGCACGCTTAACTGCATAGTTTGGACTCGCACGGATTTCGGCCGCGAAAAAGGGGTGCAACACGAGGACTTCCCAGGAGGTCACCCATCCTAGTACTACTCTCGCCCAAGCACGCTTAACTGCGGAGTTCTGATGGGATCCGGTGCATTAGTGCTGGTATGATCACACCCGATAGGGAGATCGCGATCAATGCATATATTGGCATCCATACGGATCTCATCATAAAAATCCTGGAGAGCAATACGATGACTGAACAAACCGTACTCATCGTGCTTAATTGAGGAGTTTACACTCCAATGGATTTTGCCATCATAAAAAGGGGTGCAACACGAGGACTTCCCAGGAGGTCACCCATCCAAGTACTACTCTCTCCCAAGCACGCTTAACTGCATAGTTTGGACTCGCACGGATTTCGGCCGCGAAAAAGGGGTGCAACACGAGGACTTCCCAGGAGGTCACCCATCCTAGTACTACTCTCGCCCAAGCACGCTTAACTGCGGAGTTCTGATGGGATCCGGTGCATTAGTGCTGGTATGATCGCACCCGATAGGGAGATCGCGATCAATGCATATATTGGCATCCATACGGATCTCATCATAAAAATCCTGGAGAGCAATACGATGACTGAACAAACCGTACTCATCGTGCTTAATTGAGGAGTTTACACTCCAATGGATTTTACCATCATAAAAAGGGGTGCAACACGAGGACTTCCCAGGAGGTCACCCATCCAAGTACTACTCTCTCCCAAGCACGCTTAACTGCATAGTTTGGACTCGCACGGATTTCGGCCGCGAAAAAGGGGTGCAACACGAGGACTTCCCAGGAGGTCACCCATCCTAGTACTACTCTCGCCCAAGCACGCTTAACTACATAGTTTGGACTCGCACGGATTTCGGCCGCGAAAAAGGGGTGCAACACGAGGACTTCCCAGGAGGTCACCCATCCTAGTACTACTCTCGCCCAAGCACGCTTAACTGCATAGTTTGGACTCGCACGGATTTCGGCCGCGAAAAAGGGGTGCAACACGAGGACTTCCCAGGAGGTCACCCATCCTAGTACTACTCTCGCCCAAGCACGCTTAACTGCGGAGTTCTGATGGGATCCGGTGCATTAGTGCTGGTATGATCGCACCCGATAGGGAGATCGCGATCAATGCATATATTGGCATCCATACGGATCTCATCATAAAAATCCTGGAGAGCAATACGATGACTGAACAAACCGTACTCATCGTGCTTAATTGAGGAGTTTACACTCCAATGGATTTTGCCATCATAAAAAGGGGTGCAACACGAGGACTTCCCAGGAGGTCACCCATCCAAGTACTACTCTCTCCCAAGCACGCTTAACTGCATAGTTTGGACTCGCACGGATTTCGGCCGCGAAAAAGGGGTGCAACACGAGGACTTCCCAGGAGGTCACCCATCCTAGTACTACTCTCGCCCAAGCACGCTTAACTGCGGAGTTCTGATGGGATCCGGTGCATTAGTGCTGGTATGATCACACCCGATAGGGAGATCGCGATCAATGCATATATTGGCATCCATACGGATCTCATCATAAAAATCCTGGAGAGCAATACGATGACTGAACAAACCGTACTCATCGTGCTTAATTGAGGAGTTTACACTCCAATGGATTTTGCCATCATAAAAAGGGGTGCAACACGAGGACTTCCCAGGAGGTCACCCATCCAAGTACTACTCTCTCCCAAGCACGCTTAACTGCATAGTTTGGACTCGCACGGATTTCGGCCGCGAAAAAGGGGTGCAACACGAGGACTTCCCAGGAGGTCACCCATCCTAGTACTACTCTCGCCCAAGCACGCTTAACTACATAGTTTGGACTCGCACGGATTTCGGCCGCGAAAAAGGGGTGCAACACGAGGACTTCCCAGGAGGTCACCCATCCTAGTACTACTCTCGCCCAAGCACGCTTAACTGCATAGTTTGGACTCGCACGGATTTCGGCCGCGAAAAAGGGGTGCAACACGAGGACTTCCCAGGAGGTCACCCATCCTAGTACTACTCTCGCCCAAGCACGCTTAACTGCGGAGTTCTGATGGGATCCGGTGCATTAGTGCTGGTATGATCGCACCCGATAGGGAGATCGCGATCAATGCATATATTGGCATCCATACGGATCTCATCATAAAAATCCTGGAGAGCAATACGATGACTGAACAAACCGTACTCATCGTGCTTAATTGAGGAGTTTACACTCCAATGGATTTTGCCATCATAAAAAGGGGTGCAACACGAGGACTTCCCAGGAGGTCACCCATCCAAGTACTACTCTCTCCCAAGCACGCTTAACTGCATAGTTTGGACTCGCACGGATTTCGGCCGCGAAAAAGGGGTGCAACACGAGGACTTCCCAGGAGGTCACCCATCCTAGTACTACTCTCGCCCAAGCACGCTTAACTGCGGAGTTCTGATGGGATCCGGTGCATTAGTGCTGGTATGATCACACCCGATAGGGAGATCGCGATCAATGCATATATTGGCATCCATACGGATCTCATCATAAAAATCCTGGAGAGCAATACGATGACTGAACAAACCGTACTCATCGTGCTTAATTGAGGAGTTTACACTCCAATGGATTTTGCCATCATAAAAAGGGGTGCAACACGAGGACTTCCCAGGAGGTCACCCATCCAAGTACTACTCTCTCCCAAGCACGCTTAACTGCATAGTTTGGACTCGCACGGATTTCGGCCGCGAAAAAGGGGTGCAACACGAGGACTTCCCAGGAGGTCACCCATCCTAGTACTACTCTCGCCCAAGCACGCTTAACTGCGGAGTTCTGATGGGATCCGGTGCATTAGTGCTGGTATGATCGCACCCGATAGGGAGATCGCGATCAATGCATATATTGGCATCCATACGGATCTCATCATAAAAATCCTGGAGAGCAATACGATGACTGAACAAACCGTACTCATCGTGCTTAATTGAGGAGTTTACACTCCAATGGATTTTACCATCATAAAAAGGGGTGCAACACGAGGACTTCCCAGGAGGTCACCCATCCAAGTACTACTCTCTCCCAAGCACGCTTAACTGCATAGTTTGGACTCGCACGGATTTCGGCCGCGAAAAAGGGGTGCAACACGAGGACTTCCCAGGAGGTCACCCATCCTAGTACTACTCTCGCCCAAGCACGCTTAACTACATAGTTTGGACTCGCACGGATTTCGGCCGCGAAAAAGGGGTGCAACACGAGGACTTCCCAGGAGGTCACCCATCCTAGTACTACTCTCGCCCAAGCACGCTTAACTGCATAGTTTGGACTCGCACGGATTTCGGCCGCGAAAAAGGGGTGCAACACGAGGACTTCCCAGGAGGTCACCCATCCTAGTACTACTCTCGCCCAAGCACGCTTAACTGCGGAGTTCTGATGGGATCCGGTGCATTAGTGCTGGTATGATCGCACCCGATAGGGAGATCGCGATCAATGCATATATTGGCATCCATACGGATCTCATCATAAAAATCCTGGAGAGCAATACGATGACTGAACAAACCGTACTCATCGTGCTTAATTGAGGAGTTTACACTCCAATGGATTTTGCCATCATAAAAAGGGGTGCAACACGAGGACTTCCCAGGAGGTCACCCATCCAAGTACTACTCTCTCCCAAGCACGCTTAACTGCATAGTTTGGACTCGCACGGATTTCGGCCGCGAAAAAGGGGTGCAACACGAGGACTTCCCAGGAGGTCACCCATCCTAGTACTACTCTCGCCCAAGCACGCTTAACTGCGGAGTTCTGATGGGATCCGGTGCATTAGTGCTGGTATGATCACACCCGATAGGGAGATCGCGATCAATGCATATATTGGCATCCATACGGATCTCATCATAAAAATCCTGGAGAGCAATACGATGACTGAACAAACCGTACTCATCGTGCTTAATTGAGGAGTTTACACTCCAATGGATTTTGCCATCATAAAAAGGGGTGCAACACGAGGACTTCCCAGGAGGTCACCCATCCAAGTACTACTCTCTCCCAAGCACGCTTAACTGCATAGTTTGGACTCGCACGGATTTCGGCCGCGAAAAAGGGGTGCAACACGAGGACTTCCCAGGAGGACACCCATCCTAGTACTACTCTCGCCCAAGCACGCTTAACTGCGGAGTTCTGATGGGATCCGGTGCATTAGTGCTGGTATGATCGCACCCGATAGGGAGATCGCGATCAATGCATATATTGGCATCCATACGGATCTCATCATAAAAATCCTGGAGAGCAATACGATGACTGAACAAACCGTACTCATCGTGCTTAATTGAGGAGTTTACACTCCAATGGATTTTACCATCATAAAAAGGGGTGCAACACGAGGACTTCCCAGGAGGTCACCCATCCAAGTACTACTCTCTCCCAAGCACGCTTAACTGCATAGTTTGGACTCGCACGGATTTCGGCCGCGAAAAAGGGGTGCAACACGAGGACTTCCCAGGAGGTCACCCATCCTAGTACTACTCTCGCCCAAGCACGCTTAACTACATAGTTTGGACTCGCACGGATTTCGGCCGCGAAAAAGGGGTGCAACACGAGGACTTCCCAGGAGGTCACCCATCCTAGTACTACTCTCGCCCAAGCACGCTTAATTGCATAGTTTGGACTCGCACGGATTTCGGCCGCGAAAAAGGGGTGCAACACGAGGACTTCCCAGGAGGTCACCCATCCTAGTACTACTCTCGCCCAAGCACGCTTAACTGCGGAGTTCTGATGGGATCCGGTGCATTAGTGCTGGTATGATCGCACCCGATAGGGAGATCGCGATCAATGCATATATTGGCATCCATACGGATCTCATCATAAAAATCCTGGAGAGCAATACGATGACTGAACAAACCGTACTCATCGTGCTTAATTGAGGAGTTTACACTCCAATGGATTTTACCATCATAAAAAGGGGTGCAACACGAGGACTTCCCAGGAGGTCACCCATCCAAGTACTACTCTCTCCCAAGCACGCTTAACTGCATAGTTTGGACTCGCACGGATTTCGGCCGCGAAAAAGGGGTGCAACACGAGGACTTCCCAGGAGGTCACCCATCCTAGTACTACTCTCGCCCAAGCACGCTTAACTACATAGTTTGGACTCGCACGGATTTCGGCCGCGAAAAAGGGGTGCAACACGAGGACTTCCCAGGAGGTCACCCATCCTAGTACTACTCTCGCCCAAGCACGCTTAACTGCATAGTTTGGACTCGCACGGATTTCGGCCGCGAAAAAGGGGTGCAACACGAGGACTTCCCAGGAGGTCACCCATCCTAGTACTACTCTCGCCCAAGCACGCTTAACTGCGGAGTTCTGATGGGATCCGGTGCATTAGTGCTGGTATGATCGCACCCGATAGGGAGATCGCGATCAATGCATATATTGGCATCCATACGGATCTCATCATAAAAATCCTGGAGAGCAATACGATGACTGAACAAACCGTACTCATCGTGCTTAATTGAGGAGTTTACACTCCAATGGATTTTGCCATCATAAAAAGGGGTGCAACACGAGGACTTCCCAGGAGGTCACCCATCCAAGTACTACTCTCTCCCAAGCACGCTTAACTGCATAGTTTGGACTCGCACGGATTTCGGCCGCGAAAAAGGGGTGCAACACGAGGACTTCCCAGGAGGTCACCCATCCTAGTACTACTCTCGCCCAAGCACGCTTAACTACGGAGTTCTGATGGGATCCGGTGCATTAGTGCTGGTATGATCACACCCGATAGGGAGATCGCGATCAATGCATATATTGGCATCCATACGGATCTCATCATAAAAATCCTGGAGAGCAATACGATGACTGAACAAACCGTACTCATCGTGCTTAATTGAGGAGTTTACACTCCAATGGATTTTGCCATCATAAAAAGGGGTGCAACACGAGGACTTCCCAGGAGGTCACCCATCCAAGTACTACTCTCTCCCAAGCACGCTTAACTGCATAGTTTGGACTCGCACGGATTTCGGCCGCGAAAAAGGGGTGCAACACGAGGACTTCCCAGGAGGACACCCATCCTAGTACTACTCTCGCCCAAGCACGCTTAACTGCGGAGTTCTGATGGGATCCGGTGCATTAGTGCTGGTATGATCGCACCCGATAGGGAGATCGCGATCAATGCATATATTGGCATCCATACGGATCTCATCATAAAAATCCTGGAGAGCAATACGATGACTGAACAAACCGTACTCATCGTGCTTAATTGAGGAGTTTACACTCCAATGGATTTTGCCATCATAAAAAGGGGTGCAACACGAGGACTTCCCAGGAGGTCACCCATCCAAGTACTACTCTCTCCCAAGCACGCTTAACTGCATAGTTTGGACTCGCACGGATTTCGGCCGCGAAAAAGGGGTGCAACACGAGGACTTCCCAGGAGGTCACCCATCCTAGTACTACTCTCGCCCAAGCACGCTTAACTACGGAGTTCTGATGGGATCCGGTGCATTAGTGCTGGTATGATCACACCCGATAGGGAGATCGCGATCAATGCATATATTGGCATCCATACGGATCTCATCATAAAAATCCTGGAGAGCAATACGATGACTGAACAAACCGTACTCATCGTGCTTAATTGAGGAGTTTACACTCCAATGGATTTTGCCATCATAAAAAGGGGTGCAACACGAGGACTTCCCAGGAGGTCACCCATCCAAGTACTACTCTCTCCCAAGCACGCTTAACTGCATAGTTTGGACTCGCACGGATTTCGGCCGCGAAAAAGGGGTGCAACACGAGGACTTCCCAGGAGGACACCCATCCTAGTACTACTCTCGCCCAAGCACGCTTAACTGCGGAGTTCTGATGGGATCCGGTGCATTAGTGCTGGTATGATCGCACCCGATAGGGAGATCGCGATCAATGCATATATTGGCATCCATACGGATCTCATCATAAAAATCCTGGAGAGCAATACGATGACTGAACAAACCGTACTCATCGTGCTTAATTGAGGAGTTTACACTCCAATGGATTTTACCATCATAAAAAGGGGTGCAACACGAGGACTTCCCAGGAGGTCACCCATCCAAGTACTACTCTCTCCCAAGCACGCTTAACTGCATAGTTTGGACTCGCACGGATTTCGGCCGCGAAAAAGGGGTGCAACACGAGGACTTCCCAGGAGGTCACCCATCCTAGTACTACTCTCGCCCAAGCACGCTTAACTACATAGTTTGGACTCGCACGGATTTCGGCCGCGAAAAAGGGGTGCAACACGAGGACTTCCCAGGAGGTCACCCATCCTAGTACTACTCTCGCCCAAGCACGCTTAACTGCATAGTTTGGACTCGCACGGATTTCGGCCGCGAAAAAGGGGTGCAACACGAGGACTTCCCAGGAGGTCACCCATCCTAGTACTACTCTCGCCCAAGCACGCTTAACTGCGGAGTTCTGATGGGATCCGGTGCATTAGTGCTGGTATGATCGCACCCGATAGGGAGATCGCGATCAATGCATATATTGGCATCCATACGGATCTCATCATAAAAATCCTGGAGAGCAATACGATGACTGAACAAACCGTACTCATCGTGCTTAATTGAGGAGTTTACACTCCAATGGATTTTGCCATCATAAAAAGGGGTGCAACACGAGGACTTCCCAGGAGGTCACCCATCCAAGTACTACTCTCTCCCAAGCACGCTTAACTGCATAGTTTGGACTCGCACGGATTTCGGCCGCGAAAAAGGGGTGCAACACGAGGACTTCCCAGGAGGACACCCATCCTAGTACTACTCTCGCCCAAGCACGCTTAACTGCGGAGTTCTGATGGGATCCGGTGCATTAGTGCTGGTATGATCGCACCCGATAGGGAGATCGCGATCAATGCATATATTGGCATCCATACGGATCTCATCATAAAAATCCTGGAGAGCAATACGATGACTGAACAAACCGTACTCATCGTGCTTAATTGAGGAGTTTACACTCCAATGGATTTTACCATCATAAAAAGGGGTGCAACACGAGGACTTCCCAGGAGGTCACCCATCCAAGTACTACTCTCTCCCAAGCACGCTTAACTGCATAGTTTGGACTCGCACGGATTTCGGCCGCGAAAAAGGGGTGCAACACGAGGACTTCCCAGGAGGTCACCCATCCTAGTACTACTCTCGCCCAAGCACGCTTAACTACATAGTTTGGACTCGCACGGATTTCGGCCGCGAAAAAGGGGTGCAACACGAGGACTTCCCAGGAGGTCACCCATCCTAGTACTACTCTCGCCCAAGCACGCTTAACTGCATAGTTTGGACTCGCACGGATTTCGGCCGCGAAAAAGGGGTGCAACACGAGGACTTCCCAGGAGGTCACCCATCCTAGTACTACTCTCACCCAAGCACGCTTAACTGCGGAGTTCTGATGGGATCCGGTGCATTAGTGCTGGTATGATCGCACCCGATAGGGAGATCGCGATCAATGCATATATTGGCATCCATACGGATCTCATCATAAAAATCCTGGAGAGCAATACGATGACTGAACAAACCGTACTCATCGTGCTTAATTGAGGAGTTTACACTCCAATGGATTTTACCATCATAAAAAGGGGTGCAACACGAGGACTTCCCAGGAGGTCACCCATCCAAGTACTACTCTCTCCCAAGCACGCTTAACTGCATAGTTTGGACTCGCACGGATTTCGGCCGCGAAAAAGGGGTGCAACACGAGGACTTCCCAGGAGGTCACCCATCCTAGTACTACTCTCGCCCAAGCACGCTTAACTACATAGTTTGGACTCGCACGGATTTCGGCCGCGAAAAAGGGGTGCAACACGAGGACTTCCCAGGAGGTCACCCATCCTAGTACTACTCTCGCCCAAGCACGCTTAACTGCATAGTTTGGACTCGCACGGATTTCGGCCGCGAAAAAGGGGTGCAACACGAGGACTTCCCAGGAGGTCACCCATCCTAGTACTACTCTCGCCCAAGCACGCTTAACTGCGGAGTTCTGATGGGATCCGGTGCATTAGTGCTGGTATGATCGCACCCGATAGGGAGATCGCGATCAATGCATATATTGGCATCCATACGGATCTCATCATAAAAATCCTGGAGAGCAATACGATGACTGAACAAACCGTACTCATCGTGCTTAATTGAGGAGTTTACACTCCAATGGATTTTGCCATCATAAAAAGGGGTGCAACACGAGGACTTCCCAGGAGGTCACCCATCCAAGTACTACTCTCTCCCAAGCACGCTTAACTGCATAGTTTGGACTCGCACGGATTTCGGCCGCGAAAAAGGGGTGCAACACGAGGACTTCCCAGGAGGTCACCCATCCTAGTACTACTCTCGCCCAAGCACGCTTAACTACATAGTTTGGACTCGCACGGATTTCGGCCGCGAAAAAGGGGTGCAACACGAGGACTTCCCAGGAGGTCACCCATCCTAGTACTACTCTCGCCCAAGCACGCTTAACTGCATAGTTTGGACTCGCACGGATTTCGGCCGCGAAAAAGGGGTGCAACACGAGGACTTCCCAGGAGGTCACCCATCCTAGTACTACTCTCGCCCAAGCACGCTTAACTGCGGAGTTCTGATGGGATCCGGTGCATTAGTGCTGGTATGATCGCACCCGATAGGGAGATCGCGATCAATGCATATATTGGCATCCATACGGATCTCATCATAAAAATCCTGGAGAGCAATACGATGACTGAACAAACCGTACTCATCGTGCTTAATTGAGGAGTTTACACTCCAATGGATTTTGCCATCATAAAAAGGGGTGCAACACGAGGACTTCCCAGGAGGTCACCCATCCAAGTACTACTCTCTCCCAAGCACGCTTAACTGCATAGTTTGGACTCGCACGGATTTCGGCCGCGAAAAAGGGGTGCAACACGAGGACTTCCCAGGAGGTCACCCATCCTAGTACTACTCTCGCCCAAGCACGCTTAACTGCGGAGTTCTGATGGGATCCGGTGCATTAGTGCTGGTATGATCACACCCGATAGGGAGATCGCGATCAATGCATATATTGGCATCCATACGGATCTCATCATAAAAATCCTGGAGAGCAATACGATGACTGAACAAACCGTACTCATCGTGCTTAATTGAGGAGTTTACACTCCAATGGATTTTGCCATCATAAAAAGGGGTGCAACACGAGGACTTCCCAGGAGGTCACCCATCCTAGTACTACTCTCTCCCAAGCACGCTTAACTGCATAGTTTGGACTCGCACGGATTTCGGCCGCGAAAAAGGGGTGCAACACGAGGACTTCCCAGGAGGTCACCCATCCTAGTACTACTCTCGCCCAAGCACGCTTAACTGCATAGTTTGGACTCGCACGGATTTCGGCCGCGAAAAAGGGGTGCAACACGAGGACTTCCCAGGAGGTCACCCATCCTAGTACTACTCTCGCCCAAGCACGCTTAACTGCGGAGTTCTGATGGGATCCGGTGCATTAGTGCTGGTATGATCGCACCCGATAGGGAGATCGCGATCAATGCATATATTGGCATCCATACGGATCTCATCATAAAAATCCTGGAGAGCAATACGATGACTGAACAAACCGTACTCATCGTGCTTAATTGAGGAGTTTACACTCCAATGGATTTTGCCATCATAAAAAGGGGTGCAACACGAGGACTTCCCAGGAGGTCACCCATCCAAGTACTACTCTCTCCCAAGCACGCTTAACTGCATAGTTTGGACTCGCACGGATTTCGGCCGCGAAAAAGGGGTGCAACACGAGGACTTCCCAGGAGGTCACCCATCCTAGTACTACTCTCGCCCAAGCACGCTTAACTACATAGTTTGGACTCGCACGGATTTCGGCCGCGAAAAAGGGGTGCAACACGAGGACTTCCCAGGAGGTCACCCATCCTAGTACTACTCTCGCCCAAGCACGCTTAACTGCATAGTTTGGACTCGCACGGATTTCGGCCGCGAAAAAGGGGTGCAACACGAGGACTTCCCAGGAGGTCACCCATCCTAGTACTACTCTCGCCCAAGCACGCTTAACTGCGGAGTTCTGATGGGATCCGGTGCATTAGTGCTGGTATGATCGCACCCGATAGGGAGATCGCGATCAATGCATATATTGGCATCCATACGGATCTCATCATAAAAATCCTGGAGAGCAATACGATGACTGAACAAACCGTACTCATCGTGCTTAATTGAGGAGTTTACACTCCAATGGATTTTGCCATCATAAAAAGGGGTGCAACACGAGGACTTCCCAGGAGGTCACCCATCCAAGTACTACTCTCTCCCAAGCACGCTTAACTGCATAGTTTGGACTCGCACGGATTTCGGCCGCGAAAAAGGGGTGCAACACGAGGACTTCCCAGGAGGTCACCCATCCTAGTACTACTCTCGCCCAAGCACGCTTAACTGCGGAGTTCTGATGGGATCCGGTGCATTAGTGCTGGTATGATCACACCCGATAGGGAGATCGCGATCAATGCATATATTGGCATCCATACGGATCTCATCATAAAAATCCTGGAGAGCAATACGATGACTGAACAAACCGTACTCATCGTGCTTAATTGAGGAGTTTACACTCCAATGGATTTTGCCATCATAAAAAGGGGTGCAACACGAGGACTTCCCAGGAGGTCACCCATCCTAGTACTACTCTCTCCCAAGCACGCTTAACTGCATAGTTTGGACTCGCACGGATTTCGGCCGCGAAAAAGGGGTGCAACACGAGGACTTCCCAGGAGGTCACCCATCCTAGTACTACTCTCGCCCAAGCACGCTTAACTGCATAGTTTGGACTCGCACGGATTTCGGCCGCGAAAAAGGGGTGCAACACGAGGACTTCCCAGGAGGTCACCCATCCTAGTACTACTCTCGCCCAAGCACGCTTAACTGCGGAGTTCTGATGGGATCCGGTGCATTAGTGCTGGTATGATCGCACCCGATAGGGAGATCGCGATCAATGCATATATTGGCATCCATACGGATCTCATCATAAAAATCCTGGAGAGCAATACGATGACTGAACAAACCGTACTCATCGTGCTTAATTGAGGAGTTTACACTCCAATGGATTTTGCCATCATAAAAAGGGGTGCAACACGAGGACTTCCCAGGAGGTCACCCATCCAAGTACTACTCTCTCCCAAGCACGCTTAACTGCATAGTTTGGACTCGCACGGATTTCGGCCGCGAAAAAGGGGTGCAACACGAGGACTTCCCAGGAGGTCACCCATCCTAGTACTACTCTCGCCCAAGCACGCTTAACTACATAGTTTGGACTCGCACGGATTTCGGCCGCGAAAAAGGGGTGCAACACGAGGACTTCCCAGGAGGTCACCCATCCTAGTACTACTCTCGCCCAAGCACGCTTAACTGCATAGTTTGGACTCGCACGGATTTCGGCCGCGAAAAAGGGGTGCAACACGAGGACTTCCCAGGAGGTCACCCATCCTAGTACTACTCTCGCCCAAGCACGCTTAACTGCGGAGTTCTGATGGGATCCGGTGCATTAGTGCTGGTATGATCGCACCCGATAGGGAGATCGCGATCAATGCATATATTGGCATCCATACGGATCTCATCATAAAAATCCTGGAGAGCAATACGATGACTGAACAAACCGTACTCATCGTGCTTAATTGAGGAGTTTACACTCCAATGGATTTTGCCATCATAAAAAGGGGTGCAACACGAGGACTTCCCAGGAGGTCACCCATCCAAGTACTACTCTCTCCCAAGCACGCTTAACTGCATAGTTTGGACTCGCACGGATTTCGGCCGCGAAAAAGGGGTGCAACACGAGGACTTCCCAGGAGGTCACCCATCCTAGTACTACTCTCGCCCAAGCACGCTTAACTGCGGAGTTCTGATGGGATCCGGTGCATTAGTGCTGGTATGATCACACCCGATAGGGAGATCGCGATCAATGCATATATTGGCATCCATACGGATCTCATCATAAAAATCCTGGAGAGCAATACGATGACTGAACAAACCGTACTCATCGTGCTTAATTGAGGAGTTTACACTCCAATGGATTTTGCCATCATAAAAAGGGGTGCAACACGAGGACTTCCCAGGAGGTCACCCATCCTAGTACTACTCTCTCCCAAGCACGCTTAACTGCATAGTTTGGACTCGCACGGATTTCGGCCGCGAAAAAGGGGTGCAACACGAGGACTTCCCAGGAGGACACCCATCCTAGTACTACTCTCGCCCAAGCACGCTTAACTGCGGAGTTCTGATGGGATCCGGTGCATTAGTGCTGGTATGATCGCACCCGATAGGGAGATCGCGATCAATGCATATATTGGCATCCATACGGATCTCATCATAAAAATCCTGGAGAGCAATACGATGACTGAACAAACCGTACTCATCGTGCTTAATTGAGGAGTTTACACTCCAATGGATTTTACCATCATAAAAAGGGGTGCAACACGAGGACTTCCCAGGAGGTCACCCATCCAAGTACTACTCTCTCCCAAGCACGCTTAACTGCATAGTTTGGACTCGCACGGATTTCGGCCGCGAAAAAGGGGTGCAACACGAGGACTTCCCAGGAGGTCACCCATCCTAGTACTACTCTCGCCCAAGCACGCTTAACTGCGGAGTTCTGATGGGATCCGGTGCATTAGTGCTGGTATGATCACACCCGATAGGGAGATCGCGATCAATGCATATATTGGCATCCATACGGATCTCATCATAAAAATCCTGGAGAGCAATACGATGACTGAACAAACCGTACTCATCGTGCTTAATTGAGGAGTTTACACTCCAATGGATTTTGCCATCATAAAAAGGGGTGCAACACGAGGACTTCCCAGGAGGTCACCCATCCTAGTACTACTCTCTCCCAAGCACGCTTAACTGCATAGTTTGGACTCGCACGGATTTCGGCCGCGAAAAAGGGGTGCAACACGAGGACTTCCCAGGAGGACACCCATCCTAGTACTACTCTCGCCCAAGCACGCTTAACTGCGGAGTTCTGATGGGATCCTGTGCATTAGTGCTGGTATGATCGCACCCGATAGGGAGATCGCGATCAATGCATATATTGGCATCCATACGGATCTCATCATAAAAATCCTGGAGAGCAATACGATGACTGAACAAACCGTACTCATCGTGCTTAATTGAGGAGTTTAAACTCCAATGGATTTTGCCATCATAAAAAGGGGTGCAACACGAGGACTTCCCAGGAGGTCACCCATCCAAGTACTACTCTCGCCCAAGCACGCTTAACTGCATAGTTTGGACTCGCACGGATTTCGACCGCGAAAAAGGGGTGCAACACGAGGACTTCCCAGGAGGTCACCCATCCTAGTACTACTCTCGCCCAAGCACGCTTAACTGCGGAGTTCTGATGGGATCCGGTGCATTAGTGCTGGTATGATCGCACCCGATAGGGAGATCGCGATCAATGCATATATTGGCATCCATACGGATCTCATCATAAAAATCCTGGAGAGCAATACGATGACTGAACAAACCGTACTCATCGTGCTTAATTGAGGAGTTTACACTCCAATGGATTTTACCATCATAAAAAGGGGTGCAACACGAGGACTTCCCAGGAGGTCACCCATCCAAGTACTACTCTCTCCCAAGCACGCTTAACTGCATAGTTTGGACTCGCACGGATTTCGGCCGCGAAAAAGGGGTGCAACACGAGGACTTCCCAGGAGGTCACCCATCCTAGTACTACTCTCGCCCAAGCACGCTTAACTACATAGTTTGGACTCGCACGGATTTCGGCCGCGAAAAAGGGGTGCAACACGAGGACTTCCCAGGAGGTCACCCATCCTAGTACTACTCTCGCCCAAGCACGCTTAACTGCATAGTTTGGACTCGCACGGATTTCGGCCGCGAAAAAGGGGTGCAACACGAGGACTTCCCAGGAGGTCACCCATCCTAGTACTACTCTCGCCCAAGCACGCTTAACTGCGGAGTTCTGATGGGATCCGGTGCATTAGTGCTGGTATGATCGCACCCGATAGGGAGATCGCGATCAATGCATATATTGGCATCCATACGGATCTCATCATAAAAATCCTGGAGAGCAATACGATGACTGAACAAACCGTACTCATCGTGCTTAATTGAGGAGTTTACACTCCAATGGATTTTGCCATCATAAAAAGGGGTGCAACACGAGGACTTCCCAGGAGGTCACCCATCCAAGTACTACTCTCTCCCAAGCACGCTTAACTGCATAGTTTGGACTCGCACGGATTTCGGCCGCGAAAAAGGGGTGCAACACGAGGACTTCCCAGGAGGTCACCCATCCTAGTACTACTCTCGCCCAAGCACGCTTAACTGCGGAGTTCTGATGGGATCCGGTGCATTAGTGCTGGTATGATCACACCCGATAGGGAGATCGCGATCAATGCATATATTGGCATCCATACGGATCTCATCATAAAAATCCTGGAGAGCAATACGATGACTGAACAAACCGTACTCATCGTGCTTAATTGAGGAGTTTACACTCCAATGGATTTTGCCATCATAAAAAGGGGTGCAACACGAGGACTTCCCAGGAGGTCACCCATCCTAGTACTACTCTCTCCCAAGCACGCTTAACTGCATAGTTTGGACTCGCACGGATTTCGGCCGCGAAAAAGGGGTGCAACACGAGGACTTCCCAGGAGGACACCCATCCTAGTACTACTCTCGCCCAAGCACGCTTAACTGCGGAGTTCTGATGGGATCCGGTGCATTAGTGCTGGTATGATCGCACCCGATAGGGAGATCGCGATCAATGCATATATTGGCATCCATACGGATCTCATCATAAAAATCCTGGAGAGCAATACGATGACTGAACAAACCGTACTCATCGTGCTTAATTGAGGAGTTTACACTCCAATGGATTTTACCATCATAAAAAGGGGTGCAACACGAGGACTTCCCAGGAGGTCACCCATCCAAGTACTACTCTCTCCCAAGCACGCTTAACTGCATAGTTTGGACTCGCACGGATTTCGGCCGCGAAAAAGGGGTGCAACACGAGGACTTCCCAGGAGGTCACCCATCCTAGTACTACTCTCGCCCAAGCACGCTTAACTGCGGAGTTCTGATGGGATCCGGTGCATTAGTGCTGGTATGATCACACCCGATAGGGAGATCGCGATCAATGCATATATTGGCATCCATACGGATCTCATCATAAAAATCCTGGAGAGCAATACGATGACTGAACAAACCGTACTCATCGTGCTTAATTGAGGAGTTTACACTCCAATGGATTTTGCCATCATAAAAAGGGGTGCAACACGAGGACTTCCCAGGAGGTCACCCATCCTAGTACTACTCTCTCCCAAGCACGCTTAACTGCATAGTTTGGACTCGCACGGATTTCGGCCGCGAAAAAGGGGTGCAACACGAGGACTTCCCAGGAGGACACCCATCCTAGTACTACTCTCGCCCAAGCACGCTTAACTGCGGAGTTCTGATGGGATCCTGTGCATTAGTGCTGGTATGATCGCACCCGATAGGGAGATCGCGATCAATGCATATATTGGCATCCATACGGATCTCATCATAAAAATCCTGGAGAGCAATACGATGACTGAACAAACCGTACTCATCGTGCTTAATTGAGGAGTTTAAACTCCAATGGATTTTGCCATCATAAAAAGGGGTGCAACACGAGGACTTCCCAGGAGGTCACCCATCCAAGTACTACTCTCGCCCAAGCACGCTTAACTGCATAGTTTGGACTCGCACGGATTTCGACCGCGAAAAAGGGGTGCAACACGAGGACTTCCCAGGAGGTCACCCATCCTAGTACTACTCTCGCCCAAGCACGCTTAACTGCATAGTTTGGACTCGCACGGATTTCGGCCGCGAAAAAGGGGTGCAACACGAGGACTTCCCAGGAGGTCACCCATCCTAGTACTACTCTCGCCCAAGCACGCTTAACTGCGGAGTTCTGATGGGATCCGGTGCATTAGTGCTGGTATGATCGCACCAGATAGGGAGATCGCGATCAATGCATATATTGGCATCCATACGGATCTCATCATAAAAATCCTGGAGAGCAATACGATGACTGAACAAACCGTACTCATCGTGCTTAATTGAGGAGTTTACACTCCAATGGATTTTGCCATCATAAAAAGGGGTGCAACACGAGGACTTCCCAGGAGGTCACCCATCCAAGTACTACTCTCTCCCAAGCACGCTTAACTGCATAGTTTGGACTCGCACGGATTTCGGCCGCGAAAAAGGGGTGCAACACGAGGACTTCCCAGGAGGTCACCCATCCTAGTACTACTCTCGCCCAAGCACGCTTAACTACATAGTTTGGACTCGCACGGATTTCGGCCGCGAAAAAGGGGTGCAACACGAGGACTTCCCAGGAGGTCACCCATCCTAGTACTACTCTCGCCCAAGCACGCTTAACTGCATAGTTTGGACTCGCACGGATTTCGGCCGCGAAAAAGGGGTGCAACACGAGGACTTCCCAGGAGGTCACCCATCCTAGTACTACTCTCGCCCAAGCACGCTTAACTGCGGAGTTCTGATGGGATCCGGTGCATTAGTGCTGGTATGATCGCACCCGATAGGGAGATCGCGATCAATGCATATATTGGCATCCATACGGATCTCATCATAAAAATCCTGGAGAGCAATACGATGACTGAACAAACCGTACTCATCGTGCTTAATTGAGGAGTTTACACTCCAATGGATTTTGCCATCATAAAAAGGGGTGCAACACGAGGACTTCCCAGGAGGTCACCCATCCAAGTACTACTCTCTCCCAAGCACGCTTAACTGCATAGTTTGGACTCGCACGGATTTCGGCCGCGAAAAAGGGGTGCAACACGAGGACTTCCCAGGAGGTCACCCATCCTAGTACTACTCTCGCCCAAGCACGCTTAACTGCGGAGTTCTGATGGGATCCGGTGCATTAGTGCTGGTATGATCACACCCGATAGGGAGATCGCGATCAATGCATATATTGGCATCCATACGGATCTCATCATAAAAATCCTGGAGAGCAATACGATGACTGAACAAACCGTACTCATCGTGCTTAATTGAGGAGTTTACACTCCAATGGATTTTGCCATCATAAAAAGGGGTGCAACACGAGGACTTCCCAGGAGGTCACCCATCCTAGTACTACTCTCTCCCAAGCACGCTTAACTGCATAGTTTGGACTCGCACGGATTTCGGCCGCGAAAAAGGGGTGCAACACGAGGACTTCCCAGGAGGACACCCATCCTAGTACTACTCTCGCCCAAGCACGCTTAACTGCGGAGTTCTGATGGGATCCTGTGCATTAGTGCTGGTATGATCGCACCCGATAGGGAGATCGCGATCAATGCATATATTGGCATCCATACGGATCTCATCATAAAAATCCTGGAGAGCAATACGATGACTGAACAAACCGTACTCATCGTGCTTAATTGAGGAGTTTAAACTCCAATGGATTTTGCCATCATAAAAAGGGGTGCAACACGAGGACTTCCCAGGAGGTCACCCATCCAAGTACTACTCTCGCCCAAGCACGCTTAACTGCATAGTTTGGACTCGCACGGATTTCGACCGCGAAAAAGGGGTGCAACACGAGGACTTCCCAGGAGGTCACCCATCCTAGTACTACTCTCGCCCAAGCACGCTTAACTGCATAGTTTGGACTCGCACGGATTTCGGCCGCGAAAAAGGGGTGCAACACGAGGACTTCCCAGGAGGTCACCCATCCTAGTACTACTCTCGCCCAAGCACGCTTAACTGCGGAGTTCTTATGGGATCCGGTGCATTAGTGCTGGTATGATCGCACCCGATAGGGAGATCGCGATCAATGCATATATTGGCATCCATACGGATCTCATCATAAAAATCCTGGAGAGCAATACGATGACTGAACAAACCGTACTCATCATGCTTAATTGAGGAGTTTACACTCCAATGGATTTTGCCATCATAAAAAGGGGTGCAACACGAGGACTTCCCAGGAGGTCACCCATCCAAGTACTACTCTCTCCCAAGCACGCTTAACTGCATAGTTTGGACTCGCACGGATTTCGGCCGCGAAAAAGGGGTGCAACACGAGGACTTCCCAGGAGGTCACCCATCCTAGTACTACTCTCGCCCAAGCACGCTTAACTGCGGAGTTCTGATGGGATCCGGTGCATTAGTGCTGGTATGATCACACCCGATAGGGAGATCGCGATCAATGCATATATTGGCATCCATACGGATCTCATCATAAAAATCCTGGAGAGCAATACGATGACTGAACAAACCGTACTCATCGTGCTTAATTGAGGAGTTTACACTCCAATGGATTTTGCCATCATAAAAAGGGGTGCAACACGAGGACTTCCCAGGAGGTCACCCATCCTAGTACTACTCTCTCCCAAGCACGCTTAACTGCATAGTTTGGACTCGCACGGATTTCGGCCGCGAAAAAGGGGTGCAACACGAGGACTTCCCAGGAGGACACCCATCCTAGTACTACTCTCGCCCAAGCACGCTTAACTGCGGAGTTCTGATGGGATCCTGTGCATTAGTGCTGGTATGATCGCACCCGATAGGGAGATCGCGATCAATGCATATATTGGCATCCATACGGATCTCATCATAAAAATCCTGGAGAGCAATACGATGACTGAACAAACCGTACTCATCGTGCTTAATTGAGGAGTTTAAACTCCAATGGATTTTGCCATCATAAAAAGGGGTGCAACACGAGGACTTCCCAGGAGGTCACCCATCCAAGTACTACTCTCGCCCAAGCACGCTTAACTGCATAGTTTGGACTCGCACGGATTTCGACCGCGAAAAAGGGGTGCAACACGAGGACTTCCCAGGAGGTCACCCATCCTAGTACTACTCTCGCCCAAGCACGCTTAACTGCATAGTTTGGACTCGCACGGATTTCGGCCGCGAAAAAGGGGTGCAACACGAGGACTTCCCAGGAGGTCACCCATCCTAGTACTACTCTCGCCCAAGCACGCTTAACTGCGGAGTTCTTATGGGATCCGGTGCATTAGTGCTGGTATGATCGCACCCGATAGGGAGATCGCGATCAATGCATATATTGGCATCCATACGGATCTCATCATAAAAATCCTGGAGAGCAATACGATGACTGAACAAACCGTACTCATCATGCTTAATTGAGGAGTTTACACTCCAATGGATTTTGCCATCATAAAAAGGGGTGCAACACGAGGACTTCCCAGGAGGTCACCCATCCAAGTACTACTCTCTCCCAAGCACGCTTAACTGCATAGTTTGGACTCGCACGGATTTCGGCCGCGAAAAAGGGGTGCAACACGAGGACTTCCCAGGAGGTCACCCATCCTAGTACTACTCTCGCCCAAGCACGCTTAACTGCGGAGTTCTGATGGGATCCGGTGCATTAGTGCTGGTATGATCACACCCGATAGGGAGATCGCGATCAATGCATATATTGGCATCCATACGGATCTCATCATAAAAATCCTGGAGAGCAATACGATGACTGAACAAACCGTACTCATCGTGCTTAATTGAGGAGTTTACACTCCAATGGATTTTGCCATCATAAAAAGGGGTGCAACACGAGGACTTCCCAGGAGGTCACCCATCCTAGTACTACTCTCTCCCAAGCACGCTTAACTGCATAGTTTGGACTCGCACGGATTTCGGCCGCGAAAAAGGGGTGCAACACGAGGACTTCCCAGGAGGACACCCATCCTAGTACTACTCTCGCCCAAGCACGCTTAACTGCGGAGTTCTGATGGGATCCTGTGCATTAGTGCTGGTATGATCGCACCCGATAGGGAGATCGCGATCAATGCATATATTGGCATCCATACGGATCTCATCATAAAAATCCTGGAGAGCAATACGATGACTGAACAAACCGTACTCATCGTGCTTAATTGAGGAGTTTACACTCCAATGGATTTTACCATCATAAAAAGGGGTGCAACACGAGGACTTCCCAGGAGGTCACCCATCCAAGTACTACTCTCTCCCAAGCACGCTTAACTGCATAGTTTGGACTCGCACGGATTTCGGCCGCGAAAAAGGGGTGCAACACGAGGACTTCCCAGGAGGTCACCCATCCTAGTACTACTCTCGCCCAAGCACGCTTAACTGCGGAGTTCTGATGGGATCCGGTGCATTAGTGCTGGTATGATCACACCCGATAGGGAGATCGCGATCAATGCATATATTGGCATCCATACGGATCTCATCATAAAAATCCTGGAGAGCAATACGATGACTGAACAAACCGTACTCATCGTGCTTAATTGAGGAGTTTACACTCCAATGGATTTTGCCATCATAAAAAGGGGTGCAACACGAGGACTTCCCAGGAGGTCACCCATCCAAGTACTACTCTCTCCCAAGCACGCTTAACTGCATAGTTTGGACTCGCACGGATTTCGGCCGCGAAAAAGGGGTGCAACACGAGGACTTCCCAGGAGGACACCCATCCTAGTACTACTCTCGCCCAAGCACGCTTAACTGCGGAGTTCTGATGGGATCCGGTGCATTAGTGCTGGTATGATCGCACCCGATAGGGAGATCGCGATCAATGCATATATTGGCATCCATACGGATCTCATCATAAAAATCCTGGAGAGCAATACGATGACTGAACAAACCGTACTCATCGTGCTTAATTGAGGAGTTTACACTCCAATGGATTTTACCATCATAAAAAGGGGTGCAACACGAGGACTTCCCAGGAGGTCACCCATCCAAGTACTACTCTCTCCCAAGCACGCTTAACTGCATAGTTTGGACTCGCACGGATTTCGGCCGCGAAAAAGGGGTGCAACACGAGGACTTCCCAGGAGGTCACCCATCCTAGTACTACTCTCGCCCAAGCACGCTTAACTACATAGTTTGGACTCGCACGGATTTCGGCCGCGAAAAAGGGGTGCAACACGAGGACTTCCCAGGAGGTCACCCATCCTAGTACTACTCTCGCCCAAGCACGCTTAACTGCATAGTTTGGACTCGCACGGATTTCGGCCGCGAAAAAGGGGTGCAACACGAGGACTTCCCAGGAGGTCACCCATCCTAGTACTACTCTCGCCCAAGCACGCTTAACTGCGGAGTTCTGATGGGATCCGGTGCATTAGTGCTGGTATGATCGCACCCGATAGGGAGATCGCGATCAATGCATATATTGGCATCCATACGGATCTCATCATAAAAATCCTGGAGAGCAATACGATGACTGAACAAACCGTACTCATCGTGCTTAATTGAGGAGTTTACACTCCAATGGATTTTGCCATCATAAAAAGGGGTGCAACACGAGGACTTCCCAGGAGGTCACCCATCCAAGTACTACTCTCTCCCAAGCACGCTTAACTGCATAGTTTGGACTCGCACGGATTTCGGCCGCGAAAAAGGGGTGCAACACGAGGACTTCCCAGGAGGTCACCCATCCTAGTACTACTCTCGCCCAAGCACGCTTAACTGCGGAGTTCTGATGGGATCCGGTGCATTAGTGCTGGTATGATCACACCCGATAGGGAGATCGCGATCAATGCATATATTGGCATCCATACGGATCTCATCATAAAAATCCTGGAGAGCAATACGATGACTGAACAAACCGTACTCATCGTGCTTAATTGAGGAGTTTACACTCCAATGGATTTTGCCATCATAAAAAGGGGTGCAACACGAGGACTTCCCAGGAGGTCACCCATCCAAGTACTACTCTCTCCCAAGCACGCTTAACTGCATAGTTTGGACTCGCACGGATTTCGGCCGCGAAAAAGGGGTGCAACACGAGGACTTCCCAGGAGGACACCCATCCTAGTACTACTCTCGCCCAAGCACGCTTAACTGCGGAGTTCTGATGGGATCCGGTGCATTAGTGCTGGTATGATCGCACCCGATAGGGAGATCGCGATCAATGCATATATTGGCATCCATACGGATCTCATCATAAAAATCCTGGAGAGCAATACGATGACTGAACAAACCGTACTCATCGTGCTTAATTGAGGAGTTTACACTCCAATGGATTTTACCATCATAAAAAGGGGTGCAACACGAGGACTTCCCAGGAGGTCACCCATCCAAGTACTACTCTCTCCCAAGCACGCTTAACTGCATAGTTTGGACTCGCACGGATTTCGGCCGCGAAAAAGGGGTGCAACACGAGGACTTCCCAGGAGGTCACCCATCCTAGTACTACTCTCGCCCAAGCACGCTTAACTACATAGTTTGGACTCGCACGGATTTCGGCCGCGAAAAAGGGGTGCAACACGAGGACTTCCCAGGAGGTCACCCATCCTAGTACTACTCTCGCCCAAGCACGCTTAACTGCATAGTTTGGACTCGCACGGATTTCGGCCGCGAAAAAGGGGTGCAACACGAGGACTTCCCAGGAGGTCACCCATCCTAGTACTACTCTCGCCCAAGCACGCTTAACTGCGGAGTTCTGATGGGATCCGGTGCATTAGTGCTGGTATGATCGCACCCGATAGGGAGATCGCGATCAATGCATATATTGGCATCCATACGGATCTCATCATAAAAATCCTGGAGAGCAATACGATGACTGAACAAACCGTACTCATCGTGCTTAATTGAGGAGTTTACACTCCAATGGATTTTGCCATCATAAAAAGGGGTGCAACACGAGGACTTCCCAGGAGGTCACCCATCCAAGTACTACTCTCTCCCAAGCACGCTTAACTGCATAGTTTGGACTCGCACGGATTTTGGCCGCGAAAAAGGGGTGCAACACGAGGACTTCCCAGGAGGTCACCCATCCTAGTACTACTCTCGCCCAAGCACGCTTAACTGCGGAGTTCTGATGGGATCCGGTGCATTAGTGCTGGTATGATCGCACCCGATAGGGAGATCGCGATCAATGCATATATTGGCATCCATACGGATCTCATCATAAAAATCCTGGAGAGCAATACGATGACTGAACAAACCGTACTCATCGTGCTTAATTGAGGAGTTTACACTCCAATGGATTTTGCCATCATAAAAAGGGGTGCAACACGAGGACTTCCCAGGAGGTCACCCATCCAAGTACTACTCTCTCCCAAGCACGCTTAACTGCATAGTTTGGACTCGCACGGATTTCGGCCGCGAAAAAGGGGTGCAACACGAGGACTTCCCAGGAGGACACCCATCCTAGTACTACTCTCGCCCAAGCACGCTTAACTGCGGAGTTCTGATGGGATCCGGTGCATTAGTGCTGGTATGATCGCACCCGATAGGGAGATCGCGATCAATGCATATATTGGCATCCATACGGATCTCATCATAAAAATCCTGGAGAGCAATACGATGACTGAACAAACCGTACTCATCGTGCTTAATTGAGGAGTTTACACTCCAATGGATTTTACCATCATAAAAAGGGGTGCAACACGAGGACTTCCCAGGAGGTCACCCATCCAAGTACTACTCTCTCCCAAGCACGCTTAACTGCATAGTTTGGACTCGCACGGATTTCGGCCGCGAAAAAGGGGAGCAACACGAGGACTTCCCAGGAGGTCACCCATCCTCGTACTACTCTCGCCCAAGCACGCTTAACTACATAGTTTGGACTCGCACGGATTTCGGCCGCGAAAAAGGGGTGCAACACGAGGACTTCCCAGGAGGTCACCCATCCTAGTACTACTCTCGCCCAAGCACGCTTCACTGCGGAGTTCTGATGGGATCCGGTGCATTAGTGCTGGTATGATCGCACCCGATAGGGAGATCGCGATCAATGCATATATTGGCATCCATACGGATCTCATCATAAAAATCCTAGAGAGCAATACGATGACTGAACAAACCGTACTCATCGTGCTTAATTGAGGAGTTTACACTCCAATGGATTTTGCCATCATAAAAAGGGGTGCAACACGAGGACTTCCCAGGAGGTCACCCATCCAAGTACTACTCTCTCCCAAGCACGCTTAACTGCATAGTTTGGACTCGCACGGATTTCGGCCGCGAAAAAGGGGTGCAACACGAGGACTTCCCAGGAGGTCACCCATCCTAGTACTACTCTCGCCCAAGCACGCTTAACTGCGGAGTTCTGATGGGATCCGGTGCATTAGTGCTGGTATGATCGCACCCGATAGGGAGATCGCGATCAATGCATATATTGGCATCCATACGGATCTCATCATAAAAATCCTGGAGAGCAATACGATGACTGAACAAACCGTACTCATCGTGCTTAATTGAGGAGTTTACACTCCAATGGATTTTGCCATCATAAAAAGGGGTGCAACACGAGGACTTCCCAGGAGGTCACCCATCCAAGTACTACTCTCTCCCAAGCACGCTTAACTGCATAGTTTGGACTCGCACGGATTTCGGCCGCGAAAAAGGGGTGCAACACGAGGACTTCCCAGGAGGTCACCCATCCTAGTACTACTCTCGCCCAAGCACGCTTAACTGCGGAGTTCTGATGGGATCCGGTGCATTAGTGCTGGTATGATCACACCCGATAGGGAGATCGCGATCAATGCATATATTGGCATCCATACGGATCTCATCATAAAAATCCTGGAGAGCAATACGATGACTGAACAAACCGTACTCATCGTGCTTAATTGAGGAGTTTACACTCCAATGGATTTTGCCATCATAAAAAGGGGTGCAACACGAGGACTTCCCAGGAGGTCACCCATCCAAGTACTACTCTCTCCCAAGCACGCTTAACTGCATAGTTTGGACTCGCACGGATTTCGGCCGCGAAAAAGGGGTGCAACACGAGGACTTCCCAGGAGGACACCCATCCTAGTACTACTCTCGCCCAAGCACGCTTAACTGCGGAGTTCTGATGGGATCCGGTGCATTAGTGCTGGTATGATCGCACCCGATAGGGAGATCGCGATCAATGCATATATTGGCATCCATACGGATCTCATCATAAAAATCCTGGAGAGCAATACGATGACTGAACAAACCGTACTCATCGTGCTTAATTGAGGAGTTTACACTCCAATGGATTTTACCATCATAAAAAGGGGTGCAACACGAGGACTTCCCAGGAGGTCACCCATCCAAGTACTACTCTCTCCCAAGCACGCTTAACTGCATAGTTTGGACTCGCACGGATTTCGGCCGCGAAAAAGGGGTGCAACACGAGGACTTCCCAGGAGGTCACCCATCCTAGTACTACTCTCGCCCAAGCACGCTTAACTACATAGTTTGGACTCGCACGGATTTCGGCCGCGAAAAAGGGGTGCAACACGAGGACTTCCCAGGAGGTCACCCATCCTAGTACTACTCTCGCCCAAGCACGCTTAACTGCATAGTTTGGACTCGCACGGATTTCGGCCGCGAAAAAGGGGTGCAACACGAGGACTTCCCAGGAGGTCACCCATCCTAGTACTACTCTCGCCCAAGCACGCTTAACTGCGGAGTTCTGATGGGATCCGGTGCATTAGTGCTGGTATGATCGCACCCGATAGGGAGATCGCGATCAATGCATATATTGGCATCCATACGGATCTCATCATAAAAATCCTGGAGAGCAATACGATGACTGAACAAACCGTACTCATCGTGCTTAATTGAGGAGTTTACACTCCAATGGATTTTGCCATCATAAAAAGGGGTGCAACACGAGGACTTCCCAGGAGGTCACCCATCCAAGTACTACTCTCTCCCAAGCACGCTTAACTGCATAGTTTGGACTCGCACGGATTTTGGCCGCGAAAAAGGGGTGCAACACGAGGACTTCCCAGGAGGTCACCCATCCTAGTACTACTCTCGCCCAAGCACGCTTAACTGCGGAGTTCTGATGGGATCCGGTGCATTAGTGCTGGTATGATCGCACCCGATAGGGAGATCGCGATCAATGCATATATTGGCATCCATACGGATCTCATCATAAAAATCCTGGAGAGCAATACGATGACTGAACAAACCGTACTCATCGTGCTTAATTGAGGAGTTTACACTCCAATGGATTTTGCCATCATAAAAAGGGGTGCAACACGAGGACTTCCCAGGAGGTCACCCATCCAAGTACTACTCTCTCCCAAGCACGCTTAACTGCATAGTTTGGACTCGCACGGATTTCGGCCGCGAAAAAGGGGTGCAACACGAGGACTTCCCAGGAGGACACCCATCCTAGTACTACTCTCGCCCAAGCACGCTTAACTGCGGAGTTCTGATGGGATCCGGTGCATTAGTGCTGGTATGATCGCACCCGATAGGGAGATCGCGATCAATGCATATATTGGCATCCATACGGATCTCATCATAAAAATCCTGGAGAGCAATACGATGACTGAACAAACCGTACTCATCGTGCTTAATTGAGGAGTTTACACTCCAATGGATTTTACCATCATAAAAAGGGGTGCAACACGAGGACTTCCCAGGAGGTCACCCATCCAAGTACTACTCTCTCCCAAGCACGCTTAACTGCATAGTTTGGACTCGCACGGATTTCGGCCGCGAAAAAGGGGAGCAACACGAGGACTTCCCAGGAGGTCACCCATCCTCGTACTACTCTCGCCCAAGCACGCTTAACTACATAGTTTGGACTCGCACGGATTTCGGCCGCGAAAAAGGGGTGCAACACGAGGACTTCCCAGGAGGTCACCCATCCTAGTACTACTCTCGCCCAAGCACGCTTCACTGCGGAGTTCTGATGGGATCCGGTGCATTAGTGCTGGTATGATCGCACCCGATAGGGAGATCGCGATCAATGCATATATTGGCATCCATACGGATCTCATCATAAAAATCCTAGAGAGCAATACGATGACTGAACAAACCGTACTCATCGTGCTTAATTGAGGAGTTTACACTCCAATGGATTTTGCCATCATAAAAAGGGGTGCAACACGAGGACTTCCCAGGAGGTCACCCATCCAAGTACTACTCTCTCCCAAGCACGCTTAACTGCATAGTTTGGACTCGCACGGATTTCGGCCGCGAAAAAGGGGTGCAACACGAGGACTTCCCAGGAGGTCACCCATCCTAGTACTACTCTCGCCCAAGCACGCTTAACTGCGGAGTTCTGATGGGATCCGGTGCATTAGTGCTGGTATGATCGCACCCGATAGGGAGATCGCGATCAATGCATATATTGGCATCCATACGGATCTCATCATAAAAATCCTGGAGAGCAATACGATGACTGAACAAACCGTACTCATCGTGCTTAATTGAGGAGTTTACACTCCAATGGATTTTGCCATCATAAAAAGGGGTGCAACACGAGGACTTCCCAGGAGGTCACCCATCCAAGTACTACTCTCTCCCAAGCACGCTTAACTGCATAGTTTGGACTCGCACGGATTTCGGCCGCGAAAAAGGGGTGCAACACGAGGACTTCCCAGGAGGTCACCCATCCTAGTACTACTCTCGCCCAAGCACGCTTAACTGCGGAGTTCTGATGGGATCCGGTGCATTAGTGCTGGTATGATCACACCCGATAGGGAGATCGCGATCAATGCATATATTGGCATCCATACGGATCTCATCATAAAAATCCTGGAGAGCAATACGATGACTGAACAAACCGTACTCATCGTGCTTAATTGAGGAGTTTACACTCCAATGGATTTTGCCATCATAAAAAGGGGTGCAACACGAGGACTTCCCAGGAGGTCACCCATCCAAGTACTACTCTCTCCCAAGCACGCTTAACTGCATAGTTTGGACTCGCACGGATTTCGGCCGCGAAAAAGGGGTGCAACACGAGGACTTCCCAGGAGGACACCCATCCTAGTACTACTCTCGCCCAAGCACGCTTAACTGCGGAGTTCTGATGGGATCCGGTGCATTAGTGCTGGTATGATCGCACCCGATAGGGAGATCGCGATCAATGCATATATTGGCATCCATACGGATCTCATCATAAAAATCCTGGAGAGCAATACGATGACTGAACAAACCGTACTCATCGTGCTTAATTGAGGAGTTTACACTCCAATGGATTTTGCCATCATAAAAAGGGGTGCAACACGAGGACTTCCCAGGAGGTCACCCATCCAAGTACTACTCTCTCCCAAGCACGCTTAACTGCATAGTTTGGACTCGCACGGATTTCGGCCGCGAAAAAGGGGTGCAACACGAGGACTTCCCAGGAGGACACCCATCCTAGTACTACTCTCGCCCAAGCACGCTTAACTGCGGAGTTCTGATGGGATCCGGTGCATTAGTGCTGGTATGATCGCACCCGATAGGGAGATCGCGATCAATGCATATATTGGCATCCATACGGATCTTATCATAAAAATCCTGGAGAGCAATACGATGACTGAACAAACCGTACTCATCGTGCTTAATTGAGGAGTTTACACTCCAATGGATTTTACCATCATAAAAAGGGGTGCAACACGAGGACTTCCCAGGAGGTCACCCATCCAAGTACTACTCTCTCCCAAGCACGCTTAACTGCATAGTTTGGACTCGCACGGATTTCGGCCGCGAAAAAGGGGTGCAACACGAGGACTTCCCAGGAGGTCACCCATCCTAGTACTACTCTCGCCCAAGCACGCTTAACTACATAGTTTGGACTCGCACGGATTTCGGCCGCGAAAAAGGGGTGCAACACGAGGACTTCCCAGGAGGTCACCCATCCTAGTACTACTCTCGCCCAAGCACGCTTAACTGCATAGTTTGGACTCGCACGGATTTCGGCCGCGAAAAAGGGGTGCAACACGAGGACTTCCCAGGAGGTCACCCATCCTAGTACTACTCTCGCCCAAGCACGCTTAACTGCGGAGTTCTGATGGGATCCGGTGCATTAGTGCTGGTATGATCGCACCCGATAGGGAGATCGCGATCAATGCATATATTGGCATCCATACGGATCTCATCATAAAAATCCTGGAGAGCAATACGATGACTGAACAAACCGTACTCATCGTGCTTAATTGAGGAGTTTACACTCCAATGGATTTTGCCATCATAAAAAGGGGTGCAACACGAGGACTTCCCAGGAGGTCACCCATCCAAGTACTACTCTCTCCCAAGCACGCTTAACTGCATAGTTTGGACTCGCACGGATTTTGGCCGCGAAAAAGGGGTGCAACACGAGGACTTCCCAGGAGGTCACCCATCCTAGTACTACTCTCGCCCAAGCACGCTTAACTGCGGAGTTCTGATGGGATCCGGTGCATTAGTGCTGGTATGATCGCACCCGATAGGGAGATCGCGATCAATGCATATATTGGCATCCATACGGATCTCATCATAAAAATCCTGGAGAGCAATACGATGACTGAACAAACCGTACTCATCGTGCTTAATTGAGGAGTTTACACTCCAATGGATTTTGCCATCATAAAAAGGGGTGCAACACGAGGACTTCCCAGGAGGTCACCCATCCAAGTACTACTCTCTCCCAAGCACGCTTAACTGCATAGTTTGGACTCGCACGGATTTCGGCCGCGAAAAAGGGGTGCAACACGAGGACTTCCCAGGAGGACACCCATCCTAGTACTACTCTCGCCCAAGCACGCTTAACTGCGGAGTTCTGATGGGATCCGGTGCATTAGTGCTGGTATGATCGCACCCGATAGGGAGATCGCGATCAATGCATATATTGGCATCCATACGGATCTCATCATAAAAATCCTGGAGAGCAATACGATGACTGAACAAACCGTACTCATCGTGCTTAATTGAGGAGTTTACACTCCAATGGATTTTACCATCATAAAAAGGGGTGCAACACGAGGACTTCCCAGGAGGTCACCCATCCAAGTACTACTCTCTCCCAAGCACGCTTAACTGCATAGTTTGGACTCGCACGGATTTCGGCCGCGAAAAAGGGGAGCAACACGAGGACTTCCCAGGAGGTCACCCATCCTCGTACTACTCTCGCCCAAGCACGCTTAACTACATAGTTTGGACTCGCACGGATTTCGGCCGCGAAAAAGGGGTGCAACACGAGGACTTCCCAGGAGGTCACCCATCCTAGTACTACTCTCGCCCAAGCACGCTTCACTGCGGAGTTCTGATGGGATCCGGTGCATTAGTGCTGGTATGATCGCACCCGATAGGGAGATCGCGATCAATGCATATATTGGCATCCATACGGATCTCATCATAAAAATCCTAGAGAGCAATACGATGACTGAACAAACCGTACTCATCGTGCTTAATTGAGGAGTTTACACTCCAATGGATTTTGCCATCATAAAAAGGGGTGCAACACGAGGACTTCCCAGGAGGTCACCCATCCAAGTACTACTCTCTCCCAAGCACGCTTAACTGCATAGTTTGGACTCGCACGGATTTCGGCCGCGAAAAAGGGGTGCAACACGAGGACTTCCCAGGAGGTCACCCATCCTAGTACTACTCTCGCCCAAGCACGCTTAACTGCGGAGTTCTGATGGGATCCGGTGCATTAGTGCTGGTATGATCGCACCCGATAGGGAGATCGCGATCAATGCATATATTGGCATCCATACGGATCTCATCATAAAAATCCTGGAGAGCAATACGATGACTGAACAAACCGTACTCATCGTGCTTAATTGAGGAGTTTACACTCCAATGGATTTTGCCATCATAAAAAGGGGTGCAACACGAGGACTTCCCAGGAGGTCACCCATCCAAGTACTACTCTCTCCCAAGCACGCTTAACTGCATAGTTTGGACTCGCACGGATTTCGGCCGCGAAAAAGGGGTGCAACACGAGGACTTCCCAGGAGGTCACCCATCCTAGTACTACTCTCGCCCAAGCACGCTTAACTGCGGAGTTCTGATGGGATCCGGTGCATTAGTGCTGGTATGATCACACCCGATAGGGAGATCGCGATCAATGCATATATTGGCATCCATACGGATCTCATCATAAAAATCCTGGAGAGCAATACGATGACTGAACAAACCGTACTCATCGTGCTTAATTGAGGAGTTTACACTCCAATGGATTTTGCCATCATAAAAAGGGGTGCAACACGAGGACTTCCCAGGAGGTCACCCATCCAAGTACTACTCTCTCCCAAGCACGCTTAACTGCATAGTTTGGACTCGCACGGATTTCGGCCGCGAAAAAGGGGTGCAACACGAGGACTTCCCAGGAGGACACCCATCCTAGTACTACTCTCGCCCAAGCACGCTTAACTGCGGAGTTCTGATGGGATCCGGTGCATTAGTGCTGGTATGATCGCACCCGATAGGGAGATCGCGATCAATGCATATATTGGCATCCATACGGATCTCATCATAAAAATCCTGGAGAGCAATACGATGACTGAACAAACCGTACTCATCGTGCTTAATTGAGGAGTTTACACTCCAATGGATTTTACCATCATAAAAAGGGGTGCAACACGAGGACTTCCCAGGAGGTCACCCATCCAAGTACTACTCTCTCCCAAGCACGCTTAACTGCATAGTTTGGACTCGCACGGATTTCGGCCGCGAAAAAGGGGTGCAACACGAGGACTTCCCAGGAGGTCACCCATCCTAGTACTACTCTCGCCCAAGCACGCTTAACTACATAGTTTGGACTCGCACGGATTTCGGCCGCGAAAAAGGGGTGCAACACGAGGACTTCCCAGGAGGTCACCCATCCTAGTACTACTCTCGCCCAAGCACGCTTAACTGCATAGTTTGGACTCGCACGGATTTCGGCCGCGAAAAAGGGGTGCAACACGAGGACTTCCCAGGAGGTCACCCATCCTAGTACTACTCTCGCCCAAGCACGCTTAACTGCGGAGTTCTGATGGGATCCGGTGCATTAGTGCTGGTATGATCGCACCCGATAGGGAGATCGCGATCAATGCATATATTGGCATCCATACGGATCTCATCATAAAAATCCTGGAGAGCAATACGATGACTGAACAAACCGTACTCATCGTGCTTAATTGAGGAGTTTACACTCCAATGGATTTTGCCATCATAAAAAGGGGTGCAACACGAGGACTTCCCAGGAGGTCACCCATCCAAGTACTACTCTCTCCCAAGCACGCTTAACTGCATAGTTTGGACTCGCACGGATTTTGGCCGCGAAAAAGGGGTGCAACACGAGGACTTCCCAGGAGGTCACCCATCCTAGTACTACTCTCGCCCAAGCACGCTTAACTGCGGAGTTCTGATGGGATCCGGTGCATTAGTGCTGGTATGATCGCACCCGATAGGGAGATCGCGATCAATGCATATATTGGCATCCATACGGATCTCATCATAAAAATCCTGGAGAGCAATACGATGACTGAACAAACCGTACTCATCGTGCTTAATTGAGGAGTTTACACTCCAATGGATTTTGCCATCATAAAAAGGGGTGCAACACGAGGACTTCCCAGGAGGTCACCCATCCAAGTACTACTCTCTCCCAAGCACGCTTAACTGCATAGTTTGGACTCGCACGGATTTCGGCCGCGAAAAAGGGGTGCAACACGAGGACTTCCCAGGAGGACACCCATCCTAGTACTACTCTCGCCCAAGCACGCTTAACTGCGGAGTTCTGATGGGATCCGGTGCATTAGTGCTGGTATGATCGCACCCGATAGGGAGATCGCGATCAATGCATATATTGGCATCCATACGGATCTCATCATAAAAATCCTGGAGAGCAATACGATGACTGAACAAACCGTACTCATCGTGCTTAATTGAGGAGTTTACACTCCAATGGATTTTACCATCATAAAAAGGGGTGCAACACGAGGACTTCCCAGGAGGTCACCCATCCAAGTACTACTCTCTCCCAAGCACGCTTAACTGCATAGTTTGGACTCGCACGGATTTCGGCCGCGAAAAAGGGGTGCAACACGAGGACTTCCCAGGAGGTCACCCATCCTAGTACTACTCTCGCCCAAGCACGCTTAACTACATAGTTTGGACTCGCACGGATTTCGGCCGCGAAAAAGGGGTGCAACACGAGGACTTCCCAGGAGGTCACCCATCCTAGTACTACTCTCGCCCAAGCACGCTTCACTGCGGAGTTCTGATGGGATCCGGTGCATTAGTGCTGGTATGATCGCACCCGATAGGGAGATCGCGATCAATGCATATATTGGCATCCATACGGATCTCATCATAAAAATCCTGGAGAGCAATACGATGACTGAACAAACCGTACTCATCGTGCTTAATTGAGGAGTTTACACTCCAATGGATTTTGCCATCATAAAAAGGGGTGCAACACGAGGACTTCCCAGGAGGTCACCCATCCAAGTACTACTCTCTCCCAAGCACGCTTAACTGCATAGTTTGGACTCGCACGGATTTCGGCCGCGAAAAAGGGGTGCAACACGAGGACTTCCCAGGAGGTCACCCATCCTAGTACTACTCTCGCCCAAGCACGCTTAACTGCGGAGTTCTGATGGGATCCGGTGCATTAGTGCTGGTATGATCGCACCCGATAGGGAGATCGCGATCAATGCATATATTGGCATCCATACGGATCTCATCATAAAAATCCTGGAGAGCAATACGATGACTGAACAAACCGTACTCATCGTGCTTAATTGAGGAGTTTACACTCCAATGGATTTTGCCATCATAAAAAGGGGTGCAACACGAGGACTTCCCAGGAGGTCACCCATCCAAGTACTACTCTCTCCCAAGCACGCTTAACTGCATAGTTTGGACTCGCACGGATTTCGGCCGCGAAAAAGGGGTGCAACACGAGGACTTCCCAGGAGGTCACCCATCCTAGTACTACTCTCGCCCAAGCACGCTTAACTGCATAGTTTGGACTCGCACGGATTTCGGCCGCGAAAAAGGGGTGCAACACGAGGACTTCCCAGGAGGTCACCCATCCTAGTACTACTCTCGCCCAAGCACGCTTAACTGCGGAGTTCTGATGGGATTCGGTGCATTAGTGCTGGTATGATCGCACCCGATAGGGAGATCGCGATCAATGCATATATTGGCATCCATACGGATCTCATCATAAAAATCCTGGAGAGCAATACGATGACTGAACAAACCGTACTCATCGTGCTTAATTGAGGAGTTTACACTCCAATGGATTTTGCCATCATAAAAAGGGGTGCAACACGAGGACTTCCCAGGAGGTCACCCATCCAAGTACTACTCTCTCCCAAGCACGCTTAACTGCATAGTTTGGACTCGCACGGATTTCGGCCGCGAAAAAGGGGTGCAACACGAGGACTTCCCAGGAGGTCACCCATCCTAGTACTACTCTCGCCCAAGCACGCTTAACTGCATAGTTTGGACTCGCACGGATTTCGGCCGCGAAAAAGGGGTGCAACACGAGGACTTCCCAGGAGGTCACCCATCCTAGTACTACTCTCGCCCAAGCACGCTTCACTGCGGAGTTCTGATGGGATCCGGTGCATTAGTGCTGGTATGATCGCACCCGATAGGGAGATCGCGATCAATGCATATATTGGCATCCATACGGATCTCATCATAAAAATCCTGGAGAGCAATACGATGACTGAACAAACCGTACTCATCGTTCTTAATTGAGGAGTTTACACTCCAATGGATTTTGCCATCATAAAAAGGGGTGCAACACGAGGACTTCCCAGGAGGTCACCCATCCAAGTACTACTCTCTCCCAAGCACGCTTAACTGCATAGTTTGGACTCGCACGGATTTCGGCCGCGAAAAAGGGGTGCAACACGAGGACTTCCCAGGAGGTCACCCATCCTAGTACTACTCTCGCCCAAGCACGCTTAACTGCGGAGTTCTGATGGGATCCGGTGCATTAGTGCTGGTATGATCGCACCCGATAGGGAGATCGCGATCAATGCATATATTGGCATCCATACGGATCTCATCATAAAAATCCTGGAGAGCAATACGATGACTGAACAAACCGTACTCATCGTGCTTAATTGAGGAGTTTACACTCCAATGGATTTTGCCATCATAAAAAGGGGTGCAACACGAGGACTTCCCAGGAGGTCACCCATCCAAGTACTACTCTCTCCCAAGCACGCTTAACTGCATAGTTTGGACTCGCACGGATTTCGGCCGCGAAAAAGGGGTGCAACACGAGGATTTCCCAGGAGGTCACCCATCCAAGTACTACTCTCTCCCAAGCACGCTTAACTGCATAGTTTGGACTCGCATGGATTTCGGCCGCGAAAAATTGGTGCAACACGAGGACTTCCCAGGAGGTCACCCATCCTAGTACTACTCTCGCCCAAGCAAGCTTAACTGCGGAGTTCTGATGGGATCCGGTGCATTAGTGCTGGTATGATCGCACCCGATAGGGAGATCGCGATCAATGCATATATTGGCATCCATACGGATCTCATCATAAAAATCCTGGAGAGCAATACGATGACTGAACAAACCGTACTCATCGTGCTTAATTGAGGAGTTTACACTCCAATGGATTTTGCCATCATAAAAAGGGGTGCAACACGAGGACTTCCCAGGAGGTCACCCATCCAAGTACTACTCTCTCCCAAGCACGCTTAACTGCATAGTTTGGACTCGCACGGATTTCGGCCGCGAAAAAGGGGTGCAACACGAGGACTTCCCAGGAGGTCACCCATCCTAGTACTACTCTCGCCCAAGCACGCTTAACTGCGGAGTTCTGATGGGATCCGGTGCATTAGTGCTGGTATGATCGCACCCGATAGGGAGATCGCGATCAATGCATATATTGGCATCCATACGGATCTCATCATAAAAATCCTGGAGAGCAATACGATGACTGAACAAACCGTACTCATCGTGCTTAATTGAGGAGTTTACACTCCAATGGATTTTGCCATCATAAAAAGGGGTGCAACACGAGGACTTCCCAGGAGGTCACCCATCCAAGTACTACTCTCTCCCAAGCACGCTTAACTGCATAGTTTGGACTCGCACGGATTTCGGCCGCGAAAAAGGGGTGCAACACGAGGACTTCCCAGGAGGACACCCATCCTAGTACTACTCTCGCCCAAGCACGCTTAACTGCGGAGTTCTGATGGGATCCGGTGCATTAGTGCTGGTATGATCGCACCCGATAGGGAGATCGCGATCAATGCATATATTGGCATCCATACGGATCTCATCATAAAAATCCTGGAGAGCAATACGATGACTGAACAAACCGTACTCATCGTGCTTAATTGAGGAGTTTACACTCCAATGGATTTTACCATCATAAAAAGGGGTGCAACACGAGGACTTCCCAGGAGGTCACCCATCCAAGTACTACTCTCTCCCAAGCACGCTTAACTGCATAGTTTGGACTCGCACGGATTTCGGCCGCGAAAAAGGGGAGCAACACGAGGACTTCCCAGGAGGTCACCCATCCTCGTACTACTCTCGCCCAAGCACGCTTAACTACATAGTTTGGACTCGCACGGATTTCGGCCGCGAAAAAGGGGTGCAACACGAGGACTTCCCAGGAGGTCACCCATCCTAGTACTACTCTCGCCCAAGCACGCTTCACTGCGGAGTTCTGATGGGATCCGGTGCATTAGTGCTGGTATGATCGCACCCGATAGGGAGATCGCGATCAATGCATATATTGGCATCCATACGGATCTCATCATAAAAATCCTGGAGAGCAATACGATGACTGAACAAACCGTACTCATCGTGCTTAATTGAGGAGTTTACACTCCAATGGATTTTGCCATCATAAAAAGGGGTGCAACACGAGGACTTCCCAGGAGGTCACCCATCCAAGTACTACTCTCTCCCAAGCACGCTTAACTGCATAGTTTGGACTCGCACGGATTTCGGCCGCGAAAAAGGGGTGCAACACGAGGACTTCCCAGGAGGTCACCCATCCTAGTACTACTCTCGCCCAAGCACGCTTAACTGCGGAGTTCTGATGGGATCCGGTGCATTAGTGCTGGTATGATCGCACCCGATAGGGAGATCGCGATCAATGCATATATTGGCATCCATACGGATCTCATCATAAAAATCCTGGAGAGCAATACGATGACTGAACAAACCGTACTCATCGTGCTTAATTGAGGAGTTTACACTCCAATGGATTTTGCCATCATAAAAAGGGGTGCAACACGAGGACTTCCCAGGAGGTCACCCATCCAAGTACTACTCTCTCCCAAGCACGCTTAACTGCATAGTTTGGACTCGCACGGATTTCGGCCGCGAAAAAGGGGTGCAACACGAGGACTTCCCAGGAGGTCACCCATCCTAGTACTACTCTCGCCCAAGCACGCTTAACTGCGGAGTTCTGATGGGATCCGGTGCATTAGTGCTGGTATGATCACACCCGATAGGGAGATCGCGATCAATGCATATATTGGCATCCATACGGATCTCATCATAAAAATCCTGGAGAGCAATACGATGACTGAACAAACCGTACTCATCGTGCTTAATTGAGGAGTTTACACTCCAATGGATTTTGCCATCATAAAAAGGGGTGCAACACGAGGACTTCCCAGGAGGTCACCCATCCAAGTACTACTCTCTCCCAAGCACGCTTAACTGCATAGTTTGGACTCGCACGGATTTCGGCCGCGAAAAAGGGGTGCAACACGAGGACTTCCCAGGAGGACACCCATCCTAGTACTACTCTCGCCCAAGCACGCTTAACTGCGGAGTTCTGATGGGATCCGGTGCATTAGTGCTGGTATGATCGCACCCGATAGGGAGATCGCGATCAATGCATATATTGGCATCCATACGGATCTCATCATAAAAATCCTGGAGAGCAATACGATGACTGAACAAACCGTACTCATCGTGCTTAATTGAGGAGTTTACACTCCAATGGATTTTACCATCATAAAAAGGGGTGCAACACGAGGACTTCCCAGGAGGTCACCCATCCAAGTACTACTCTCTCCCAAGCACGCTTAACTGCATAGTTTGGACTCGCACGGATTTCGGCCGCGAAAAAGGGGTGCAACACGAGGACTTCCCAGGAGGTCACCCATCCTAGTACTACTCTCGCCCAAGCACGCTTAACTACATAGTTTGGACTCGCACGGATTTCGGCCGCGAAAAAGGGGTGCAACACGAGGACTTCCCAGGAGGTCACCCATCCTAGTACTACTCTCGCCCAAGCACGCTTAACTGCATAGTTTGGACTCGCACGGATTTCGGCCGCGAAAAAGGGGTGCAACACGAGGACTTCCCAGGAGGTCACCCATCCTAGTACTACTCTCGCCCAAGCACGCTTAACTGCGGAGTTCTGATGGGATCCGGTGCATTAGTGCTGGTATGATCGCACCCGATAGGGAGATCGCGATCAATGCATATATTGGCATCCATACGGATCTCATCATAAAAATCCTGGAGAGCAATACGATGACTGAACAAACCGTACTCATCGTGCTTAATTGAGGAGTTTACACTCCAATGGATTTTGCCATCATAAAAAGGGGTGCAACACGAGGACTTCCCAGGAGGTCACCCATCCAAGTACTACTCTCTCCCAAGCACGCTTAACTGCATAGTTTGGACTCGCACGGATTTTGGCCGCGAAAAAGGGGTGCAACACGAGGACTTCCCAGGAGGTCACCCATCCTAGTACTACTCTCGCCCAAGCACGCTTCACTGCGGAGTTCTGATGGGATCCGGTGCATTAGTGCTGGTATGATCGCACCCGATAGGGAGATCGCGATCAATGCATATATTGGCATCCATACGGATCTCATCATAAAAATCCTGGAGAGCAATACGATGACTGAACAAACCGTACTCATCGTGCTTAATTGAGGAGTTTACACTCCAATGGATTTTGCCATCATAAAAAGGGGTGCAACACGAGGACTTCCCAGGAGGTCACCCATCCAAGTACTACTCTCTCCCAAGCACGCTTAACTGCATAGTTTGGACTCGCACGGATTTCGGCCGCGAAAAAGGGGTGCAACACGAGGACTTCCCAGGAGGTCACCCATCCTAGTACTACTCTCGCCCAAGCACGCTTAACTGCGGAGTTCTGATGGGATCCGGTGCATTAGTGCTGGTATGATCGCACCCGATAGGGAGATCGCGATCAATGCATATATTGGCATCCATACGGATCTCATCATAAAAATCCTGGAGAGCAATACGATGACTGAACAAACCGTACTCATCGTGCTTAATTGAGGAGTTTACACTCCAATGGATTTTGCCATCATAAAAAGGGGTGCAACACGAGGACTTCCCAGGAGGTCACCCATCCAAGTACTACTCTCTCCCAAGCACGCTTAACTGCATAGTTTGGACTCGCACGGATTTCGGCCGCGAAAAAGGGGTGCAACACGAGGACTTCCCAGGAGGTCACCCATCCTAGTACTACTCTCGCCCAAGCACGCTTAACTGCGGAGTTCTGATGGGATCCGGTGCATTAGTGCTGGTATGATCGCACCCGATAGGGAGATCGCGATCAATGCATATATTGGCATCCATACGGATCTCATCATAAAAATCCTGGAGAGCAATACGATGACTGAACAAACCGTACTCATCGTGCTTAATTGAGGAGTTTACACTCCAATGGATTTTGCCATCATAAAAAGGGGTGCAACACGAGGACTTCCCAGGAGGTCACCCATCCAAGTACTACTCTCTCCCAAGCACGCTTAACTGCATAGTTTGGACTCGCACGGATTTCGGCCGCGAAAAAGGGGTGCAACACGAGGACTTCCCAGGAGGACACCCATCCTAGTACTACTCTCGCCCAAGCACGCTTAACTGCGGAGTTCTGATGGGATCCGGTGCATTAGTGCTGGTATGATCGCACCCGATAGGGAGATCGCGATCAATGCATATATTGGCATCCATACGGATCTCATCATAAAAATCCTGGAGAGCAATACGATGACTGAACAAACCGTACTCATCGTGCTTAATTGAGGAGTTTACACTCCAATGGATTTTACCATCATAAAAAGGGGTGCAACACGAGGACTTCCCAGGAGGTCACCCATCCAAGTACTACTCTCTCCCAAGCACGCTTAACTGCATAGTTTGGACTCGCACGGATTTCGGCCGCGAAAAAGGGGAGCAACACGAGGACTTCCCAGGAGGTCACCCATCCTCGTACTACTCTCGCCCAAGCACGCTTAACTACATAGTTTGGACTCGCACGGATTTCGGCCGCGAAAAAGGGGTGCAACACGAGGACTTCCCAGGAGGTCACCCATCCTAGTACTACTCTCGCCCAAGCACGCTTCACTGCGGAGTTCTGATGGGATCCGGTGCATTAGTGCTGGTATGATCGCACCCGATAGGGAGATCGCGATCAATGCATATATTGGCATCCATACGGATCTCATCATAAAAATCCTGGAGAGCAATACGATGACTGAACAAACCGTACTCATCGTGCTTAATTGAGGAGTTTACACTCCAATGGATTTTGCCATCATAAAAAGGGGTGCAACACGAGGACTTCCCAGGAGGTCACCCATCCAAGTACTACTCTCTCCCAAGCACGCTTAACTGCATAGTTTGGACTCGCACGGATTTCGGCCGCGAAAAAGGGGTGCAACACGAGGACTTCCCAGGAGGTCACCCATCCTAGTACTACTCTCGCCCAAGCACGCTTAACTGCGGAGTTCTGATGGGATCCGGTGCATTAGTGCTGGTATGATCGCACCCGATAGGGAGATCGCGATCAATGCATATATTGGCATCCATACGGATCTCATCATAAAAATCCTGGAGAGCAATACGATGACTGAACAAACCGTACTCATCGTGCTTAATTGAGGAGTTTACACTCCAATGGATTTTGCCATCATAAAAAGGGGTGCAACACGAGGACTTCCCAGGAGGTCACCCATCCAAGTACTACTCTCTCCCAAGCACGCTTAACTGCATAGTTTGGACTCGCACGGATTTCGGCCGCGAAAAAGGGGTGCAACACGAGGACTTCCCAGGAGGTCACCCATCCTAGTACTACTCTCGCCCAAGCACGCTTAACTGCGGAGTTCTGATGGGATCCGGTGCATTAGTGCTGGTATGATCACACCCGATAGGGAGATCGCGATCAATGCATATATTGGCATCCATACGGATCTCATCATAAAAATCCTGGAGAGCAATACGATGACTGAACAAACCGTACTCATCGTGCTTAATTGAGGAGTTTACACTCCAATGGATTTTGCCATCATAAAAAGGGGTGCAACACGAGGACTTCCCAGGAGGTCACCCATCCAAGTACTACTCTCTCCCAAGCACGCTTAACTGCATAGTTTGGACTCGCACGGATTTCGGCCGCGAAAAAGGGGTGCAACACGAGGACTTCCCAGGAGGACACCCATCCTAGTACTACTCTCGCCCAAGCACGCTTAACTGCGGAGTTCTGATGGGATCCGGTGCATTAGTGCTGGTATGATCGCACCCGATAGGGAGATCGCGATCAATGCATATATTGGCATCCATACGGATCTCATCATAAAAATCCTGGAGAGCAATACGATGACTGAACAAACCGTACTCATCGTGCTTAATTGAGGAGTTTACACTCCAATGGATTTTACCATCATAAAAAGGGGTGCAACACGAGGACTTCCCAGGAGGTCACCCATCCAAGTACTACTCTCTCCCAAGCACGCTTAACTGCATAGTTTGGACTCGCACGGATTTCGGCCGCGAAAAAGGGGTGCAACACGAGGACTTCCCAGGAGGTCACCCATCCTAGTACTACTCTCGCCCAAGCACGCTTAACTACATAGTTTGGACTCGCACGGATTTCGGCCGCGAAAAAGGGGTGCAACACGAGGACTTCCCAGGAGGTCACCCATCCTAGTACTACTCTCGCCCAAGCACGCTTAACTGCATAGTTTGGACTCGCACGGATTTCGGCCGCGAAAAAGGGGTGCAACACGAGGACTTCCCAGGAGGTCACCCATCCTAGTACTACTCTCGCCCAAGCACGCTTAACTGCGGAGTTCTGATGGGATCCGGTGCATTAGTGCTGGTATGATCGCACCCGATAGGGAGATCGCGATCAATGCATATATTGGCATCCATACGGATCTCATCATAAAAATCCTGGAGAGCAATACGATGACTGAACAAACCGTACTCATCGTGCTTAATTGAGGAGTTTACACTCCAATGGATTTTGCCATCATAAAAAGGGGTGCAACACGAGGACTTCCCAGGAGGTCACCCATCCAAGTACTACTCTCTCCCAAGCACGCTTAACTGCATAGTTTGGACTCGCACGGATTTTGGCCGCGAAAAAGGGGTGCAACACGAGGACTTCCCAGGAGGTCACCCATCCTAGTACTACTCTCGCCCAAGCACGCTTCACTGCGGAGTTCTGATGGGATCCGGTGCATTAGTGCTGGTATGATCGCACCCGATAGGGAGATCGCGATCAATGCATATATTGGCATCCATACGGATCTCATCATAAAAATCCTGGAGAGCAATACGATGACTGAACAAACCGTACTCATCGTGCTTAATTGAGGAGTTTACACTCCAATGGATTTTGCCATCATAAAAAGGGGTGCAACACGAGGACTTCCCAGGAGGTCACCCATCCAAGTACTACTCTCTCCCAAGCACGCTTAACTGCATAGTTTGGACTCGCACGGATTTCGGCCGCGAAAAAGGGGTGCAACACGAGGACTTCCCAGGAGGTCACCCATCCTAGTACTACTCTCGCCCAAGCACGCTTAACTGCGGAGTTCTGATGGGATCCGGTGCATTAGTGCTGGTATGATCGCACCCGATAGGGAGATCGCGATCAATGCATATATTGGCATCCATACGGATCTCATCATAAAAATCCTGGAGAGCAATACGATGACTGAACAAACCGTACTCATCGTGCTTAATTGAGGAGTTTACACTCCAATGGATTTTGCCATCATAAAAAGGGGTGCAACACGAGGACTTCCCAGGAGGTCACCCATCCAAGTACTACTCTCTCCCAAGCACGCTTAACTGCATAGTTTGGACTCGCACGGATTTCGGCCGCGAAAAAGGGGTGCAACACGAGGACTTCCCAGGAGGTCACCCATCCTAGTACTACTCTCGCCCAAGCACGCTTAACTGCATAGTTTGGACTCGCACGGATTTCGGCCGCGAAAAAGGGGTGCAACACGAGGACTTCCCAGGAGGTCACCCATCCTAGTACTACTCTCGCCCAAGCACGCTTCACTGCGGAGTTCTGATGGGATCCGGTGCATTAGTGCTGGTATGATCGCACCCGATAGGGAGATCGCGATCAATGCATATATTGGCATCCATACGGATCTCATCATAAAAATCCTGGAGAGCAATACGATGACTGAACAAACCGTACTCATCGTGCTTAATTGAGGAGTTTACACTCCAATGGATTTTGCCATCATAAAAAGGGGTGCAACACGAGGACTTCCCAGGAGGTCACCCATCCAAGTACTACTCTCTCCCAAGCACGCTTAACTGCATAGTTTGGACTCGCACGGATTTCGGCCGCGAAAAAGGGGTGCAACACGAGGACTTCCCAGGAGGTCACCCATCCTAGTACTACTCTCGCCCAAGCACGCTTAACTGCGGAGTTCTGATGGGATCCGGTGCATTAGTGCTGGTATGATCGCACCCGATAGGGAGATCGCGATCAATGCATATATTGGCATCCATACGGATCTCATCATAAAAATCCTGGAGAGCAATACGATGACTGAACAAACCGTACTCATCGTGCTTAATTGAGGAGTTTACACTCCAATGGATTTTGCCATCATAAAAAGGGGTGCAACACGAGGACTTCCCAGGAGGTCACCCATCCAAGTACTACTCTCTCCCAAGCACGCTTAACTGCATAGTTTGGACTCGCACGGATTTCGGCCGCGAAAAAGGGGTGCAACACGAGGACTTCCCAGGAGGTCACCCATCCTAGTACTACTCTCGCCCAAGCACGCTTAACTGCATAGTTTGGACTCGCACGGATTTCGGCCGCGAAAAAGGGGTGCAACACGAGGACTTCCCAGGAGGTCACCCATCCTAGTACTACTCTCGCCCAAGCACGCTTCACTGCGGAGTTCTGATGGGATCCGGTGCATTAGTGCTGGTATGATCGCACCCGATAGGGAGATCGCGATCAATGCATATATTGGCATCCATACGGATCTCATCATAAAAATCCTGGAGAGCAATACGATGACTGAACAAACCGTACTCATCGTGCTTAATTGAGGAGTTTACACTCCAATGGATTTTGCCATCATAAAAAGGGGTGCAACACGAGGACTTCCCAGGAGGTCACCCATCCAAGTACTACTCTCTCCCAAGCACGCTTAACTGCATAGTTTGGACTCGCACGGATTTCGGCCGCGAAAAAGGGGTGCAACACGAGGACTTCCCAGGAGGTCACCCATCCTAGTACTACTCTCGCCCAAGCACGCTTAACTGCATAGTTTGGACTCGCACGGATTTCGGCCGCGAAAAAGGGGTGCAACACGAGGACTTCCCAGGAGGTCACCCATCCTAGTACTACTCTCGCCCAAGCACGCTTCACTGCGGAGTTCTGATGGGATCCGGTGCATTAGTGCTGGTATGATCGCACCCGATAGGGAGATCGCGATCAATGCATATATTGGCATCCATACGGATCTCATCATAAAAATCCTGGAGAGCAATACGATGACTGAACAAACCGTACTCATCGTGCTTAATTGAGGAGTTTACACTCCAATGGATTTTGCCATCATAAAAAGGGGTGCAACACGAGGACTTCCCAGGAGGTCACCCATCCAAGTACTACTCTCTCCCAAGCACGCTTAACTGCATAGTTTGGACTCGCACGGATTTCGGCCGCGAAAAAGGGGTGCAACACGAGGACTTCCCAGGAGGTCACCCATCCTAGTACTACTCTCACCCAAGCACGCTTAACTGCGGAGTTCTGATGGGATCCGGTGCATTAGTGCTGGTATGATCGCACGCGATAGGGAGATCGCGATCAATGCATATATTGGCATCCATACGGATCTCATCATAAAAATCCTGGAGAGCAATACGATGACTGAACAAACCGTACTCATCGTGCTTAATTGAGGAGTTTACACTCCAATGGATTTTGCCATCATAAAAAGGGGTGCAACACGAGGACTTCCCAGGAGGTCACCCATCCAAGTACTACTCTCTCCCAAGCACGCTTAACTGCATAGTTTGGACTCGCAGGGATTTCGGCCGCGAAAAAGGGGTGCAACACGAGGACTTCCCAGGAGGTCACCCATCCAAGTACTACTCTCTCCCAAGCACGCTTAACTGCATAGTTTGGACTCGCATGGATTTCGGCCGCGAAAAATTGGTGCAACACGAGGACTTCCCAGGAGGTCACCCATCCTAGTACTACTCTCGCCCAAGCAAGCTTAACTGCGGAGTTCTGATGGGATCCGGTGCATTAGTGCTGGTATGATCGCACCCGATAGGGAGATCGCGATCAATGCATATATTGGCATCCATACGGATCTCATCATAAAAATCCTGGAGAGCAATACGATGACTGAACAAACCGTACTCATCGTGCTTAATTGAGGAGTTTACACTCCAATGGATTTTGCCATCATAAAAAGGGGTGCAACACGAGGACTTCCCAGGAGGTCACCCATCCAAGTACTACTCTCTCCCAAGCACGCTTAACTGCATAGTTTGGACTCGCACGGATTTCGGCCGCGAAAAAGGGGTGCAACACGAGGACTTCCCAGGAGGTCACCCATCCTAGTACTACTCTCGCCCAAGCACGCTTAACTGCATAGTTTGGACTCGCACAGATTTCGGCCGCGAAAAAGGGGTGCAACACGAGGACTTCCCAGGAGGTTACCCATCCTAGTACTACTCTCGCCCAAGCACGCTTAACTGCATAGTTTGGACTCGCACGGATTTCGGCCGCGAAAAAGGGGTGCAACACGAGGACTTCCCAGGAGGTCACCCATCCAAGTACTACTCTCGCCCAAGCACGCTTAACTGCATAATTTGGACTCGCACGGATTTCGGCCGCGAAAAAGGGGTGCAACACGAGGACTTCCCAGGAGGTCACCCATCCTAGTACTACTCTCGCCCAAGCACGCTTAACTGCATAGTTTGGACTCGCACGGATTTCGGCCGCGAAAAAGGGGTGCAACACGAGGACTTCCCAGGAGGTCACCCATCCTAGTACTACTCTCGCCCAAGCACGCTTAACTGCGGAGTTCTGATGGGATCCGGTGCATTAGTGCTGGTATGATCGCACCCGATAGGGAGATCGCGATCAATGCATATATTGGCATCCATACGGATCTCATCATAAAAATCCTGGAGAGCAATACGATGACTGAACAAACCGTACTCATCGTGCTTAATTGAGGAGTTTACACTCCAATGGATTTTGCCATCATAAAAAGGGGTGCAACACGAGAACTTCCCAGGAGGTCACCCATCCAAGTACTACTCTCTCCCAAGCACGCTTAACTGCATAGTTTGGACTCGCACGGATTTCGGCCGCGAAAAAGGGGTGCAACACGAGGACTTCCCAGGAGGTCACCCATCCTAGTACTACTCTCGCCCAAGCACGCTTAACTGCATAGTTTGGACTCGCACAGATTTCGGCCGCGAAAAAGGGGTGCAACACGAGGACTTCCCAGGAGGTTACCCATGCTAGTACTACTCTCGCCCAAGCACGCTTAACTGCATAGTTTGGACTCGCACGGATTTCGGCCGCGAAAAAGGGGTGCAACACGAGGACTTCCCAGGAGGTTACCCATCCTAGTACTACTCTCGCCCAAGCACGCTTAACTGCATAGTTTGGACTCGCACGGATTTTGGCCGCGAAAAAGGGGTGCAACACGAGGACTTCCCAGGAGGTTACCCATCCTAGTACTACTCTCTCCCAAGCACGCTTAACTGCATAGTTTGGACTCGCACGGATTTCGGCCGCGAAAAAGGGGTGCAACACGAGGACTTCCCAGGAGGTCACCCATCCTAGTACTACTCTCGCCCAAGCACGCTTAACTACATAGTTTGGACTCGCACGGATTTCGGCCGCGAAAAAGGGGTGCAACACGAGGACTTCCCAGGAGGTCACCCATCCTAGTACTACTCTCGCCCAAGCACGCTTAACTGCATAGTTTGGACTCGCACGGATTTCGGCCGCGAAAAAGGGGTGCAACACGAGGACTTCCCAGGAGGTCACCCATCCTAGTACTACTCTCGCCCAAGCACGCATAACTGCGGAGTTCTGATGGGATCCGGTGCATTAGTGCTGGTATGATCGCACCCGATAGGGAGATCGCGATCAATGCATATATTGGCATCCATACGGATCTCATCATAAAAATCCTGGAGAGCAATACGATGACTGAACAAACCGTACTCATCGTGCTTAATTGAGGAGTTTACACTCCAATGGATTTTGCCATCATAAAAAGGGGTGCAACACGAGGACTTCCCAGGAGGTCACCCATCCAAGTACTACTCTCTCCCAAGCACGCTTAACTGCATAGTTTGGACTCGCACGGATTTTGGCCGCGAAAAAGGGGTGCAACACGAGGACTTCCCAGGAGGTCACCCATCCTAGTACTACTCTCGCCCAAGCACGCTTAACTGCGGAGTTCTGATGGGATCCGGTGCATTAGTGCTGGTATGATCGCACCCGATAGGGAGATCGCGATCAATGCATATATTGGCATCCATACGGATCTCATCATAAAAATCCTGGAGAGCAATACGATGACTGAACAAACCGTACTCATCGTGCTTAATTGAGGAGTTTACACTCCAATGGATTTTGCCATCATAAAAAGGGGTGCAACACGAGGACTTCCCAGGAGGTCACCCATCCAAGTACTACTCTCTCCCAAGCACGCTTAACTGCATAGTTTGGACTCGCACGGATTTCGGCCGCGAAAAAGGGGTGCAACACGAGGACTTCCCAGGAGGACACCCATCCTAGTACTACTCTCGCCCAAGCACGCTTAACTCCATAGTTTGGACTCGCACGGATTTCGGCCGCGAAAAAGGGGTGCAACACGAGGACTTCCCAGGAGGTCACCCATCCTAGTACTACTCTCGCCCAAGCACGCTTCACTGCGGAGTTCTGATGGGATCCGGTGCATTAGTGCTGGTATGATCGCACCCGATAGGGAGATCGCGATCAATGCATATATTGGCATCCATACGGATCTCATCATAAAAATCCTGGAGAGCAATACGATGACTGAACAAACCGTACTCATCGTGCTTAATTGAGGAGTTTACACTCCAATGGATTTTGCCATCATAAAAAGGGGTGCAACACGAGGACTTCCCAGGAGGTCACCCATCCAAGTACTACTCTCTCCCAAGCACGCTTAACTGCATAGTTTGGACTCGCACGGATTTCGGCCGCGAAAAAGGGGTGCAACACGAGGACTTCCCAGGAGGTCACCCATCCTAGTACTACTCTCGCCCAAGCACGCTTAACTGCGGAGTTCTGATGGGATCCGGTGCATTAGTGCTGGTATGATCGCACCCGATAGGGAGATCGCGATCAATGCATATATTGGCATCCATACGGATCTCATCATAAAAATCCTGGAGAGCAATACGATGACTGAACAAACCGTACTCATCGTGCTTAATTGAGGAGTTTGCACTCCAATGGATTTTGCCATCATAAAAAGGGGTGCAACACGAGGACTTCCCAGGAGGTCACCCATCCAAGTACTACTCTCTCCCAAGCACGCTTAACTGCATAGTTTGGACTCGCACGGATTTCGGCCGCGAAAAAGGGGTGCAACACGAGGACTTCCCAGGAGGTCACCCATCCTAGTACTACTCTCGCCCAAGCACGCTTCACTGCGGAGTTCTGATGGGATCCGGTGCATTAGTGCTGGTATGATCGCACCCGATAGGGAGATCGCGATCAATGCATATATTGGCATCCATACGGATCTCATCATAAAAATCCTGGAGAGCAATACGATGACTGAACAAACCGTACTCATCGTGCTTAATTGAGGAGTTTACACTCCAATGGATTTTGCCATCATAAAAAGGGGTGCAACACGAGGACTTCCCAGGAGGTCACCCATCCAAGTACTACTCTCTCCCAAGCACGCTTAACTGCATAGTTTGGACTCGCACGGATTTCGGCCGCGAAAAAGGGGTGCAACACGAGGACTTCCCAGGAGGTCACCCATCCTAGTACTACTCTCGCCCAAGCACGCTTAACTGCGGAGTTCTGATGGGATCCGGTGCATTAGTGCTGGTATGATCGCACCCGATAGGGAGATCGCGATCAATGCATATATTGGCATCCATACGGATCTCATCATAAAAATCCTGGAGAGCAATACGATGACTGAACAAACCGTACTCATCGTGCTTAATTGAGGAGTTTACACTCCAATGGATTTTGCCATCATAAAAAGGGGTGCAACACGAGGACTTCCCAGGAGGTCACCCATCCAAGTACTACTCTCTCCCAAGCACGCTTAACTGCATAGTTTGGACTCGCACGGATTTCGGCCGCGAAAAAGGGGTGCAACACGAGGACTTCCCAGGAGGTCACCCATCCTAGTACTACTCTCGCCCAAGCACGCTTAACTGCATAGTTTGGACTCGCACGGATTTCGGCCGCGAAAAAGGGGTGCAACACGAGGACTTCCCAGGAGGTCACCCATCCTAGTACTACTCTCGCCCAAGCACGCTTCACTGCGGAGTTCTGATGGGATCCGGTGCATTAGTGCTGGTATGATCGCACCCGATAGGGAGATCGCGATCAATGCATATATTGGCATCCATACGGATCTCATCATAAAAATCCTGGAGAGCAATACGATGACTGAACAAACCGTACTCATCGTGCTTAATTGAGGAGTTTACACTCCAATGGATTTTGCCATCATAAAAAGGGGTGCAACACGAGGACTTCCCAGGAGGTCACCCATCCAAGTACTACTCTCTCCCAAGCACGCTTAACTGCATAGTTTGGACTCGCACGGATTTCGGCCGCGAAAAAGGGGTGCAACACGAGGACTTCCCAGGAGGTCACCCATCCTAGTACTACTCTCGCCCAAGCACGCTTAACTGCGGAGTTCTGATGGGATCCGGTGCATTAGTGCTGGTATGATCGCACCCGATAGGGAGATCGCGATCAATGCATATATTGGCATCCATACGGATCTCATCATAAAAATCCTGGAGAGCAATACGATGACTGAACAAACCGTACTCATCGTGCTTAATTGAGGAGTTTACACTCCAATGGATTTTGCCATCATAAAAAGGGGTGCAACACGAGGACTTCCCAGGAGGTCACCCATCCAAGTACTACTCTCTCCCAAGCACGCTTAACTGCATAGTTTGGACTCGCACGGATTTCGGCCGCGAAAAAGGGGTGCAACACGAGGACTTCCCAGGAGGTCACCCATCCTAGTACTACTCTCGCCCAAGCACGCTTAACTGCATAGTTTGGACTCGCACGGATTTCGGCCGCGAAAAAGGGGTGCAACACGAGGACTTCCCAGGAGGTCACCCATCCTAGTACTACTCTCGCCCAAGCACGCTTCACTGCGGAGTTCTGATGGGATCCGGTGCATTAGTGCTGGTATGATCGCACCCGATAGGGAGATCGCGATCAATGCATATATTGGCATCCATACGGATCTCATCATAAAAATCCTGGAGAGCAATACGATGACTGAACAAACCGTACTCATCGTGCTTAATTGAGGAGTTTACACTCCAATGGATTTTGCCATCATAAAAAGGGGTGCAACACGAGGACTTCCCAGGAGGTCACCCATCCAAGTACTACTCTCTCCCAAGCACGCTTAACTGCATAGTTTGGACTCGCACGGATTTCGGCCGCGAAAAAGGGGTGCAACACGAGGACTTCCCAGGAGGTCTCCCATCCTAGTACTACTCTCGCCCAAGCACGCTTCACTGCGGAGTTCTGATGGGATCCGGTGCATTAGTGCTGGTATGATCGCACCCGATAGGGAGATCGCGATCAATGCATATATTGGCATCCATACGGATCTCATCATAAAAATCCTGGAGAGCAATACGATGACTGAACAAACCGTACTCATCGTGCTTAATTGAGGAGTTTACACTCCAATGGATTTTGCCATCATAAAAAGGGGTGCAACACGAGGACTTCCCAGGAGGTCACCCATCCAAGTACTACTCTATCCCAAGCACGCTTAACTGCATAGTTTGGACTCGCACGGATTTCGGCCGCGAAAAAGGGGTGCAACACGAGGACTTCCCAGGAGGTCACCCATCCTAGTACTACTCTCGCCCAAGCACGCTTAACTGCATAGTTTGGACTCGCACGGATTTCGGCCGCGAAAAAGGGGTGCAACACGAGGACTTCCCAGGAGGTCACCCATCCTAGTACTACTCTCGCCCAAGCACGCTTCACTGCGGAGTTCTGATGGGATCCGGTGCATTAGTGCTGGTATGATCGCACCCGATAGGGAGATCGCGATCAATGCATATATTGGCATCCATACGGATCTCATCATAAAAATCCTGGAGAGCAATACGATGACTGAACAAACCGTACTCATCGTGCTTAATTGAGGAGTTTACACTCCAATGGATTTTGCCATCATAAAAAGGGGTGCAACACGAGGACTTCCCAGGAGGTCACCCATCCAAGTACTACTCTCTCCCAAGCACGCTTAACTGCATAGTTTGGACTCGCACGGATTTCGGCCGCGAAAAAGGGGTGCAACACGAGGACTTCCCAGGAGGTCACCCATCCTAGTACTACTCTCGCCCAAGCACGCTTAACTGCGGAGTTCTGATGGGATCCGGTGCATTAGTGCTGGTATGATCGCACCCGATAGGGAGATCGCGATCAATGCATATATTGGCATCCATACGGATCTCATCATAAAAATCCTGGAGAGCAATACGATGACTGAACAAACCGTACTCATCGTGCTTAATTGAGGAGTTTACACTCCAATGGATTTTGCCATCATAAAAAGGGGTGCAACACGAGGACTTCCCAGGAGGTCACCCATCCAAGTACTACTCTCTCCCAAGCACGCTTAACTGCATAGTTTGGACTCGCACGGATTTCGGCCGCGAAAAAGGGGTGCAACACGAGGACTTCCCAGGAGGTCACCCATCCTAGTACTACTCTCGCCCAAGCACGCTTAACTGCATAGTTTGGACTCGCACGGATTTCGGCCGCGAAAAAGGGGTGCAACACGAGGACTTCCCAGGAGGTCACCCATCCTAGTACTACTCTCGCCCAAGCACGCTTCACTGCGGAGTTCTGATGGGATCCGGTGCATTAGTGCTGGTATGATCGCACCCGATAGGGAGATCGCGATCAATGCATATATTGGCATCCATACGGATCTCATCATAAAAATCCTGGAGAGCAATACGATGACTGAACAAACCGTACTCATCGTGCTTAATTGAGGAGTTTACACTCCAATGGATTTTGCCATCATAAAAAGGGGTGCAACACGAGGACTTCCCAGGAGGTCACCCATCCAAGTACTACTCTCTCCCAAGCACGCTTAACTGCATAGTTTGGACTCGCACGGATTTCGGCCGCGAAAAAGGGGTGCAACACGAGGACTTCCCAGGAGGTCACCCATCCTAGTACTACTCTCGCCCAAGCACGCTTAACTGCGGAGTTCTGATGGGATCCGGTGCATTAGTGCTGGTATGATCGCACCCGATAGGGAGATCGCGATCAATGCATATATTGGCATCCATACGGATCTCATCATAAAAATCCTGGAGAGCAATACGATGACTGAACAAACCGTACTCATCGTGCTTAATTGAGGAGTTTACACTCCAATGGATTTTGCCATCATAAAAAGGGGTGCAACACGAGGACTTCCCAGGAGGTCACCCATCCAAGTACTACTCTCTCCCAAGCACGCTTAACTGCATAGTTTGGACTCGCACGGATTTCGGCCGCGAAAAAGGGGTGCAACACGAGGACTTCCCAGGAGGTCACCCATCCTAGTACTACTCTCGCCCAAGCACGCTTAACTGCATAGTTTGGACTCGCACGGATTTCGGCCGCGAAAAAGGGGTGCAACACGAGGACTTCCCAGGAGGTCACCCATCCTAGTACTACTCTCGCCCAAGCACGCTTCACTGCGGAGTTCTGATGGGATCCGGTGCATTAGTGCTGGTATGATCGCACCCGATAGGGAGATCGCGATCAATGCATATATTGGCATCCATACGGATCTCATCATAAAAATCCTGGAGAGCAATACGATGACTGAACAAACCGTACTCATCGTGCTTAATTGAGGAGTTTACACTCCAATGGATTTTGCCATCATAAAAAGGGGTGCAACACGAGGACTTCCCAGGAGGTCACCCATCCAAGTACTACTCTCTCCCAAGCACGCTTAACTGCATAGTTTGGACTCGCACGGATTTCGGCCGCGAAAAAGGGGTGCAACACGAGGACTTCCCAGGAGGTCACCCATCCTAGTACTACTCTCGCCCAAGCACGCTTAACTGCGGAGTTCTGATGGGATCCGGTGCATTAGTGCTGGTATGATCGCACCCGATAGGGAGATCGCGATCAATGCATATATTGGCATCCATACGGATCTCATCATAAAAATCCTGGAGAGCAATACGATGACTGAACAAACCGTACTCATCGTGCTTAATTGAGGAGTTTACACTCCAATGGATTTTGCCATCATAAAAAGGGGTGCAACACGAGGACTTCCCAGGAGGTCACCCATCCAAGTACTACTCTCTCCCAAGCACGCTTAACTGCATAGTTTGGACTCGCACGGATTTCGGCCGCGAAAAAGGGGTGCAACACGAGGACTTCCCAGGAGGTCACCCATCCTAGTACTACTCTCGCCCAAGCACGCTTAACTGCATAGTTTGGACTCGCACGGATTTCGGCCGCGAAAAAGGGGTGCAACACGAGGACTTCCCAGGAGGTCACCCATCCTAGTACTACTCTCGCCCAAGCACGCTTCACTGCGGAGTTCTGATGGGATCCGGTGCATTAGTGCTGGTATGATCGCACCCGATAGGGAGATCGCGATCAATGCATATATTGGCATCCATACGGATCTCATCATAAAAATCCTGGAGAGCAATACGATGACTGAACAAACCGTACTCATCGTGCTTAATTGAGGAGTTTACACTCCAATGGATTTTGCCATCATAAAAAGGGGTGCAACACGAGGACTTCCCAGGAGGTCACCCATCCAAGTACTACTCTCTCCCAAGCACGCTTAACTGCATAGTTTGGACTCGCACGGATTTCGGCCGCGAAAAAGGGGTGCAACACGAGGACTTCCCAGGAGGTCACCCATCCTAGTACTACTCTCGCCCAAGCACGCTTAACTGCGGAGTTCTGATGGGATCCGGTGCATTAGTGCTGGTATGATCGCACCCGATAGGGAGATCGCGATCAATGCATATATTGGCATCCATACGGATCTCATCATAAAAATCCTGGAGAGCAATACGATGACTGAACAAACCGTACTCATCGTGCTTAATTGAGGAGTTTACACTCCAATGGATTTTGCCATCATAAAAAGGGGTGCAACACGAGGACTTCCCAGGAGGTCACCCATCCAAGTACTACTCTCTCCCAAGCACGCTTAACTGCATAGTTTGGACTCGCACGGATTTCGGCCGCGAAAAAGGGGTGCAACACGAGGACTTCCCAGGAGGTCACCCATCCTAGTACTACTCTCGCCCAAGCACGCTTAACTGCATAGTTTGGACTCGCACGGATTTCGGCCGCGAAAAAGGGGTGCAACACGAGGACTTCCCAGGAGGTCACCCATCCTAGTACTACTCTCGCCCAAGCACGCTTCACTGCGGAGTTCTGATGGGATCCGGTGCATTAGTGCTGGTATGATCGCACCCGATAGGGAGATCGCGATCAATGCATATATTGGCATCCATACGGATCTCATCATAAAAATCCTGGAGAGCAATACGATGACTGAACAAACCGTACTCATCGTGCTTAATTGAGGAGTTTACACTCCAATGGATTTTGCCATCATAAAAAGGGGTGCAACACGAGGACTTCCCAGGAGGTCACCCATCCAAGTACTACTCTCTCCCAAGCACGCTTAACTGCATAGTTTGGACTCGCACGGATTTCGGCCGCGAAAAAGGGGTGCAACACGAGGACTTCCCAGGAGGTCACCCATCCTAGTACTACTCTCGCCCAAGCACGCTTCACTGCGGAGTTCTGATGGGATCCGGTGCATTAGTGCTGGTATGATCGCACCCGATAGGGAGATCGCGATCAATGCATATATTGGCATCCATACGGATCTCATCATAAAAATCCTGGAGAGCAATACGATGACTGAACAAACCGTACTCATCGTGCTTAATTGAGGAGTTTACACTCCAATGGATTTTGCCATCATAAAAAGGGGTGCAACACGAGGACTTCCCAGGAGGTCACCCATCCAAGTACTACTCTCTCCCAAGCACGCTTAACTGCATAGTTTGGACTCGCACGGATTTCGGCCGCGAAAAAGGGGTGCAACACGAGGACTTCCCAGGAGGTCACCCATCCTAGTACTACTCTCGCCCAAGCACGCTTAACTGCATAGTTTGGACTCGCACGGATTTCGGCCGCGAAAAAGGGGTGCAACACGAGGACTTCCCAGGAGGTCACCCATCCTAGTACTACTCTCGCCCAAGCACGCTTCACTGCGGAGTTCTGATGGGATCCGGTGCATTAGTGCTGGTATGATCGCACCCGATAGGGAGATCGCGATCAATGCATATATTGGCATCCATACGGATCTCATCATAAAAATCCTGGAGAGCAATACGATGACTGAACAAACCGTACTCATCGTGCTTAATTGAGGAGTTTACACTCCAATGGATTTTGCCATCATAAAAAGGGGTGCAACACGAGGACTTCCCAGGAGGTCACCCATCCAAGTACTACTCTCTCCCAAGCACGCTTAACTGCATAGTTTGGACTCGCACGGATTTCGGCCGCGAAAAAGGGGTGCAACACGAGGACTTCCCAGGAGGTCACCCATCCTAGTACTACTCTCGCCCAAGCACGCTTAACTGCGGAGTTCTGATGGGATCCGGTGCATTAGTGCTGGTATGATCGCACCCGATAGGGAGATCGCGATCAATGCATATATTGGCATCCATACGGATCTCATCATAAAAATCCTGGAGAGCAATACGATGACTGAACAAACCGTACTCATCGTGCTTAATTGAGGAGTTTACACTCCAATGGATTTTGCCATCATAAAAAGGGGTGCAACACGAGGACTTCCCAGGAGGTCACCCATCCAAGTACTACTCTCTCCCAAGCACGCTTAACTGCATAGTTTGGACTCGCACGGATTTCGGCCGCGAAAAAGGGGTGCAACACGAGGACTTCCCAGGAGGTCACCCATCCTAGTACTACTCTCGCCCAAGCACGCTTAACTGCATAGTTTGGACTCGCACGGATTTCGGCCGCGAAAAAGGGGTGCAACACGAGGACTTCCCAGGAGGTCACCCATCCTAGTACTACTCTCGCCCAAGCACGCTTCACTGCGGAGTTCTGATGGGATCCGGTGCATTAGTGCTGGTATGATCGCACCCGATAGGGAGATCGCGATCAATGCATATATTGGCATCCATACGGATCTCATCATAAAAATCCTGGAGAGCAATACGATGACTGAACAAACCGTACTCATCGTGCTTAATTGAGGAGTTTACACTCCAATGGATTTTGCCATCATAAAAAGGGGTGCAACACGAGGACTTCCCAGGAGGTCACCCATCCAAGTACTACTCTCTCCCAAGCACGCTTAACTGCATAGTTTGGACTCGCACGGATTTCGGCCGCGAAAAAGGGGTGCAACACGAGGACTTCCCAGGAGGTCAACCATCCTAGTACTACTCTCGCCCAAGCACGCTTAACTGCGGAGTTCTGATGGGATCCGGTGCATTAGTGCTGGTATGATCGCACCCGATAGGGAGATCGCGATCAATGCATATATTGGCATCCATACGGATCTCATCATAAAAATCCTGGAGAGCAATACGATGACTGAACAAACCGTACTCATCGTGCTTAATTGAGGAGTTTACACTCCAATGGATTTTGCCATCATAAAAAGGGGTGCAACACGAGGACTTCCCAGGAGGTCACCCATCCAAGTACTACTCTCTCCCAAGCACGCTTAACTGCATAGTTTGGACTCGCACGGATTTCGGCCGCGAAAAAGGGGTGCAACACGAGGACTTCCCAGGAGGTCACCCATCCTAGTACTACTCTCGCCCAAGCACGCTTAACTGCATAGTTTGGACTCGCACGGATTTCGGCCGCGAAAAAGGGGTGCAACACGAGGACTTCCCAGGAGGTCACCCATCCTAGTACTACTCTCGCCCAAGCACGCTTCACTGCGGAGTTCTGATGGGATCCGGTGCATTAGTGCTGGTATGATCGCACCCGATAGGGAGATCGCGATCAATGCATATATTGGCATCCATACGGATCTCATCATAAAAATCCTGGAGAGCAATACGATGACTGAACAAACCGTACTCATCGTGCTTAATTGAGGAGTTTACACTCCAATGGATTTTGCCATCATAAAAAGGGGTGCAACACGAGGACTTCCCAGGAGGTCACCCATCCAAGTACTACTCTCTCCCAAGCACGCTTAACTGCATAGTTTGGACTCGCACGGATTTCGGCCGCGAAAAAGGGGTGCAACACGAGGACTTCCCAGGAGGTCACCCATCCTAGTACTACTCTCGCCCAAGCACGCTTAACTGCGGAGTTCTGATGGGATCCGGTGCATTAGTGCTGGTATGATCGCACCCGATAGGGAGATCGCGATCAATGCATATATTGGCATCCATACGGATCTCATCATAAAAATCCTGGAGAGCAATACGATGACTGAACAAACCGTACTCATCGTGCTTAATTGAGGAGTTTACACTCCAATGGATTTTGCCATCATAAAAAGGGGTGCAACACGAGGACTTCCCAGGAGGTCACCCATCCAAGTACTACTCTCTCCCAAGCACGCTTAACTGCATAGTTTGGACTCGCACGGATTTCGGCCGCGAAAAAGGGGTGCAACACGAGGACTTCCCAGGAGGTCACCCATCCTAGTACTACTCTCGCCCAAGCACGCTTAACTGCATAGTTTGGACTCGCACGGATTTCGGCCGCGAAAAAGGGGTGCAACACGAGGACTTCCCAGGAGGTCACCCATCCTAGTACTACTCTCGCCCAAGCACGCTTCACTGCGGAGTTCTGATGGGATCCGGTGCATTAGTGCTGGTATGATCGCACCCGATAGGGAGATCGCGATCAATGCATATATTGGCATCCATACGGATCTCATCATAAAAATCCTGGAGAGCAATACGATGACTGAACAAACCGTACTCATCGTGCTTAATTGAGGAGTTTACACTCCAATGGATTTTGCCATCATAAAAAGGGGTGCAACACGAGGACTTCCCAGGAGGTCACCCATCCAAGTACTACTCTCTCCCAAGCACGCTTAACTGCATAGTTTGGACTCGCACGGATTTCGGCCGCGAAAAAGGGGTGCAACACGAGGACTTCCCAGGAGGTCAACCATCCTAGTACTACTCTCGCCCAAGCACGCTTAACTGCGGAGTTCTGATGGGATCCGGTGCATTAGTGCTGGTATGATCGCACCCGATAGGGAGATCGCGATCAATGCATATATTGGCATCCATACGGATCTCATCATAAAAATCCTGGAGAGCAATACGATGACTGAACAAACCGTACTCATCGTGCTTAATTGAGGAGTTTACACTCCAATGGATTTTGCCATCATAAAAAGGGGTGCAACACGAGGACTTCCCAGGAGGTCACCCATCCAAGTACTACTCTCTCCCAAGCACGCTTAACTGCATAGTTTGGACTCGCACGGATTTCGGCCGCGAAAAAGGGGTGCAACACGAGGACTTCCCAGGAGGTCACCCATCCTAGTACTACTCTCGCCCAAGCACGCTTAACTGCATAGTTTGGACTCGCACAGATTTCGGCCGCGAAAAAGGGGTGCAACACGAGGACTTCCCAGGAGGTTACCCATCCTAGTACTACTCTCGCCCAAGCACGCTTAACTGCATAGTTTGGACTCGCACGGATTTCGGCCGCGAAAAAGGGGTGCAACACGAGGACTTCCCAGGAGGTCACCCATCCAAGTACTACTCTCGCCCAAGCACGCTTAACTGCATAATTTGGACTCGCACGGATTTCGGCCGCGAAAAAGGGGTGCAACACGAGGACTTCCCAGGAGGTCACCCATCCTAGTACTACTCTCGCCCAAGCACGCTTAACTGCATAGTTTGGACTCGCACGGATTTCGGCCGCGAAAAAGGGGTGCAACACGAGGACTTCCCAGGAGGTCACCCATCCTAGTACTACTCTCGCCCAAGCACGCTTCACTGCGGAGTTCTGATGGGATCCGGTGCATTAGTGCTGGTATGATCGCACCCGATAGGGAGATCGCGATCAATGCATATATTGGCATCCATACGGATCTCATCATAAAAATCCTGGAGAGCAATACGATGACTGAACAAACCGTACTCATCGTGCTTAATTGAGGAGTTTACACTCCAATGGATTTTGCCATCATAAAAAGGGGTGCAACACGAGGACTTCCCAGGAGGTCACCCATCCAAGTACTACTCTCTCCCAAGCACGCTTAACTGCATAGTTTGGACTCGCACGGATTTCGGCCGCGAAAAAGGGGTGCAACACGAGGACTTCCCAGGAGGTCACCCATCCTAGTACTACTCTCGCCCAAGCACGCTTAACTGCATAGTTTGGACTCGCACGGATTTCGGCCGCGAAAAAGGGGTGCAACACGAGGACTTCCCAGGAGGTCACCCATCCTAGTACTACTCTCGCCCAAGCACGCTTCACTGCGGAGTTCTGATGGGATCCGGTGCATTAGTGCTGGTATGATCGCACCCGATAGGGAGATCGCGATCAATGCATATATTGGCATCCATACGGATCTCATCATAAAAATCCTGGAGAGCAATACGATGACTGAACAAACCGTACTCATCGTGCTTAATTGAGGAGTTTACACTCCAATGGATTTTGCCATCATAAAAAGGGGTGCAACACGAGGACTTCCCAGGAGGTCACCCATCCAAGTACTACTCTCTCCCAAGCACGCTTAACTGCATAGTTTGGACTCGCACGGATTTCGGCCGCGAAAAAGGGGTGCAACACGAGGACTTCCCAGGAGGTCAACCATCCTAGTACTACTCTCGCCCAAGCACGCTTAACTGCGGAGTTCTGATGGGATCCGGTGCATTAGTGCTGGTATGATCGCACCCGATAGGGAGATCGCGATCAATGCATATATTGGCATCCATACGGATCTCATCATAAAAATCCTGGAGAGCAATACGATGACTGAACAAACCGTACTCATCGTGCTTAATTGAGGAGTTTACACTCCAATGGATTTTGCCATCATAAAAAGGGGTGCAACACGAGGACTTCCCAGGAGGTCACCCATCCAAGTACTACTCTCTCCCAAGCACGCTTAACTGCATAGTTTGGACTCGCACGGATTTCGGCCGCGAAAAAGGGGTGCAACACGAGGACTTCCCAGGAGGTCACCCATCCTAGTACTACTCTCGCCCAAGCACGCTTAACTGCATAGTTTGGACTCGCACGGATTTCGGCCGCGAAAAAGGGGTGCAACACGAGGACTTCCCAGGAGGTCACCCATCCTAGTACTACTCTCGCCCAAGCACGCTTCACTGCGGAGTTCTGATGGGATCCGGTGCATTAGTGCTGGTATGATCGCACCCGATAGGGAGATCGCGATCAATGCATATATTGGCATCCATACGGATCTCATCATAAAAATCCTGGAGAGCAATACGATGACTGAACAAACCGTACTCATCGTGCTTAATTGAGGAGTTTACACTCCAATGGATTTTGCCATCATAAAAAGGGGTGCAACACGAGGACTTCCCAGGAGGTCACCCATCCAAGTACTACTCTCTCCCAAGCACGCTTAACTGCATAGTTTGGACTCGCACGGATTTCGGCCGCGAAAAAGGGGTGCAACACGAGGACTTCCCAGGAGGTCACCCATCCTAGTACTACTCTCGCCCAAGCACGCTTAACTGCGGAGTTCTGATGGGATCCGGTGCATTAGTGCTGGTATGATCGCACCCGATAGGGAGATCGCGATCAATGCATATATTGGCATCCATACGGATCTCATCATAAAAATCCTGGAGAGCAATACGATGACTGAACAAACCGTACTCATCGTGCTTAATTGAGGAGTTTACACTCCAATGGATTTTGCCATCATAAAAAGGGGTGCAACACGAGGACTTCCCAGGAGGTCACCCATCCAAGTACTACTCTCTCCCAAGCACGCTTAACTGCATAGTTTGGACTCGCACGGATTTCGGCCGCGAAAAAGGGGTGCAACACGAGGACTTCCCAGGAGGTCACCCATCCTAGTACTACTCTCGCCCAAGCACGCTTAACTGCATAGTTTGGACTCGCACGGATTTCGGCCGCGAAAAAGGGGTGCAACACGAGGACTTCCCAGGAGGTCACCCATCCTAGTACTACTCTCGCCCAAGCACGCTTCACTGCGGAGTTCTGATGGGATCCGGTGCATTAGTGCTGGTATGATCGCACCCGATAGGGAGATCGCGATCAATGCATATATTGGCATCCATACGGATCTCATCATAAAAATCCTGGAGAGCAATACGATGACTGAACAAACCGTACTCATCGTGCTTAATTGAGGAGTTTACACTCCAATGGATTTTGCCATCATAAAAAGGGGTGCAACACGAGGACTTCCCAGGAGGTCACCCATCCAAGTACTACTCTCTCCCAAGCACGCTTAACTGCATAGTTTGGACTCGCACGGATTTCGGCCGCGAAAAAGGGGTGCAACACGAGGACTTCCCAGGAGGTCAACCATCCTAGTACTACTCTCGCCCAAGCACGCTTAACTGCGGAGTTCTGATGGGATCCGGTGCATTAGTGCTGGTATGATCGCACCCGATAGGGAGATCGCGATCAATGCATATATTGGCATCCATACGGATCTCATCATAAAAATCCTGGAGAGCAATACGATGACTGAACAAACCGTACTCATCGTGCTTAATTGAGGAGTTTACACTCCAATGGATTTTGCCATCATAAAAAGGGGTGCAACACGAGGACTTCCCAGGAGGTCACCCATCCAAGTACTACTCTCTCCCAAGCACGCTTAACTGCATAGTTTGGACTCGCACGGATTTCGGCCGCGAAAAAGGGGTGCAACACGAGGACTTCCCAGGAGGTCACCCATCCTAGTACTACTCTCGCCCAAGCACGCTTAACTGCATAGTTTGGACTCGCACGGATTTCGGCCGCGAAAAAGGGGTGCAACACGAGGACTTCCCAGGAGGTCACCCATCCTAGTACTACTCTCGCCCAAGCACGCTTCACTGCGGAGTTCTGATGGGATCCGGTGCATTAGTGCTGGTATGATCGCACCCGATAGGGAGATCGCGATCAATGCATATATTGGCATCCATACGGATCTCATCATAAAAATCCTGGAGAGCAATACGATGACTGAACAAACCGTACTCATCGTGCTTAATTGAGGAGTTTACACTCCAATGGATTTTGCCATCATAAAAAGGGGTGCAACACGAGGACTTCCCAGGAGGTCACCCATCCAAGTACTACTCTCTCCCAAGCACGCTTAACTGCATAGTTTGGACTCGCACGGATTTCGGCCGCGAAAAAGGGGTGCAACACGAGGACTTCCCAGGAGGTCACCCATCCTAGTACTACTCTCGCCCAAGCACGCTTAACTGCGGAGTTCTGATGGGATCCGGTGCATTAGTGCTGGTATGATCGCACCCGATAGGGAGATCGCGATCAATGCATATATTGGCATCCATACGGATCTCATCATAAAAATCCTGGAGAGCAATACGATGACTGAACAAACCGTACTCATCGTGCTTAATTGAGGAGTTTACACTCCAATGGATTTTGCCATCATAAAAAGGGGTGCAACACGAGGACTTCCCAGGAGGTCACCCATCCAAGTACTACTCTCTCCCAAGCACGCTTAACTGCATAGTTTGGACTCGCACGGATTTCGGCCGCGAAAAAGGGGTGCAACACGAGGACTTCCCAGGAGGTCACCCATCCTAGTACTACTCTCGCCCAAGCACGCTTAACTGCATAGTTTGGACTCGCACGGATTTCGGCCGCGAAAAAGGGGTGCAACACGAGGACTTCCCAGGAGGTCACCCATCCTAGTACTACTCTCGCCCAAGCACGCTTCACTGCGGAGTTCTGATGGGATCCGGTGCATTAGTGCTGGTATGATCGCACCCGATAGGGAGATCGCGATCAATGCATATATTGGCATCCATACGGATCTCATCATAAAAATCCTGGAGAGCAATACGATGACTGAACAAACCGTACTCATCGTGCTTAATTGAGGAGTTTACACTCCAATGGATTTTGCCATCATAAAAAGGGGTGCAACACGAGGACTTCCCAGGAGGTCACCCATCCAAGTACTACTCTCTCCCAAGCACGCTTAACTGCATAGTTTGGACTCGCACGGATTTCGGCCGCGAAAAAGGGGTGCAACACGAGGACTTCCCAGGAGGTCACCCATCCTAGTACTACTCTCGCCCAAGCACGCTTAACTGCGGAGTTCTGATGGGATCCGGTGCATTAGTGCTGGTATGATCGCACCCGATAGGGAGATCGCGATCAATGCATATATTGGCATCCATACGGATCTCATCATAAAAATCCTGGAGAGCAATACGATGACTGAACAAACCGTACTCATCGTGCTTAATTGAGGAGTTTACACTCCAATGGATTTTGCCATCATAAAAAGGGGTGCAACACGAGGACTTCCCAGGAGGTCACCCATCCAAGTACTACTCTCTCCCAAGCACGCTTAACTGCATAGTTTGGACTCGCACGGATTTCGGCCGCGAAAAAGGGGTGCAACACGAGGACTTCCCAGGAGGTCACCCATCCTAGTACTACTCTCGCCCAAGCACGCTTAACTGCATAGTTTGGACTCGCACGGATTTCGGCCGCGAAAAAGGGGTGCAACACGAGGACTTCCCAGGAGGTCACCCATCCTAGTACTACTCTCGCCCAAGCACGCTTCACTGCGGAGTTCTGATGGGATCCGGTGCATTAGTGCTGGTATGATCGCACCCGATAGGGAGATCGCGATCAATGCATATATTGGCATCCATACGGATCTCATCATAAAAATCCTGGAGAGCAATACGATGACTGAACAAACCGTACTCATCGTGCTTAATTGAGGAGTTTACACTCCAATGGATTTTGCCATCATAAAAAGGGGTGCAACACGAGGACTTCCCAGGAGGTCACCCATCCAAGTACTACTCTCTCCCAAGCACGCTTAACTGCATAGTTTGGACTCGCACGGATTTCGGCCGCGAAAAAGGGGTGCAACACGAGGACTTCCCAGGAGGTCACCCATCCTAGTACTACTCTCGCCCAAGCACGCTTAACTGCGGAGTTCTGATGGGATCCGGTGCATTAGTGCTGGTATGATCGCACCCGATAGGGAGATCGCGATCAATGCATATATTGGCATCCATACGGATCTCATCATAAAAATCCTGGAGAGCAATACGATGACTGAACAAACCGTACTCATCGTGCTTAATTGAGGAGTTTACACTCCAATGGATTTTGCCATCATAAAAAGGGGTGCAACACGAGGACTTCCCAGGAGGTCACCCATCCAAGTACTACTCTCTCCCAAGCACGCTTAACTGCATAGTTTGGACTCGCACGGATTTCGGCCGCGAAAAAGGGGTGCAACACGAGGACTTCCCAGGAGGTCACCCATCCTAGTACTACTCTCGCCCAAGCACGCTTAACTGCATAGTTTGGACTCGCACGGATTTCGGCCGCGAAAAAGGGGTGCAACACGAGGACTTCCCAGGAGGTCACCCATCCTAGTACTACTCTCGCCCAAGCACGCTTCACTGCGGAGTTCTGATGGGATCCGGTGCATTAGTGCTGGTATGATCGCACCCGATTGTTGGAAATCGTGCCCTAGGGGCCAATCATTGTCTTATGAACATTATTGATTTATGAATTTATTAATTGAGTTATCATATTATTTGCATGTTTACTATGATGACCATCCTTGGATAATTCATGATATTATCCTAAATGTCCCTGGTCGATCATCTATGTGGGAGCACAGATGAAATAAGACCAGTATGACTTTGAAGATGTATAGAGATATAAATCAAAGTCATAAGCACATGTAAGAGTACAGGGTGTTGGACCGACCCGCTATGAGAGAACTGCATGGGTAACGTCATAAGCTTCTCTCATATACAAACCATGTCAATATGCCCTTTGACCTGAGATCATCATGGATTCCTACATGACAAAACGCTCAGCTTTGACCTAGTCAAAAGTCACTTTTGACCGAGTGATCATAAAGACTATGTTCGGGCTTAGTGGTTTTTCATGCGGAGGAATGTGAATGGTCAAGATGGAATTTGTCCCTCACATTCGTGGAGAGATATTACTGGGCCCCTCGATGAGTGAGTCTGAGAAATGTATGGCCATACTGTAATGGAAAGGTAGTTCCATTTCTATAGTCAGACTACTCAGGGATCGAGAAAGTAACGGTCGGGAATAGGAGGATGACATTATCCATGCCTCATCCATGACCAAAATATCGCGTGACAGAAGGGACATGATATGGTTGTATAAAAGGTTACATCGTTTATCGATCCTCATATGATTTGGGTAGTTGTTATGTCTTGCTAGAGACCGCTTGCGACTTGTGGGCTAGTATAGCAAATGGCCCACTGCCAACTTCATATGGGCCTACAGGGTCGCACACAAAATAGCCCAACACGAGCTATGATGTCCAGATTCATTGAATCTAAGACATGTCCAGATTCAATGAAAGATCCAGGTGAATGTATATATATTTATTTATATTCGTATATATATAAATTCGTATATATATATATATTATATATATGAGATATATGAGATTTAATTTATAAGGATAAATTAAATCCCTATCACGTTTGAATTCGAAATTCAAATTGATAGGATATCTCATATAAGAGATATTTATAAGATTTAATTTATAAGGATAAATTAAATCTCTATCACGTTTGAAATTCGAAATTCAAATTGATAGGATATCTCATATAAGAGATATTTATAAGATTTAATTTATAAGGATAAATTAAATCTCTATCACGTTTGAAATTCGAAATTCAAATTGATAGGATATCTCATATAAGAGATATTTATAAGATTTAATTTATAAGGATAAATTAAATCTCTATCACGTTTGAAATTCGAAATTTAAATTGATAGGATATCTCAAATTTGATTTATGGGAATAAATCAAATATAACTCAGTCTCATCTTTATTTAAAGTTAAATAAATAAGTAATTAAATCTGTGGGACGGATTTAATATTATTTTATTTAATTAGTTTCTTATAAAATTATACAATATATGATATTGTATCAATTCGGAATTAATATAAGATTAACTCCAAAATCCAATTAGGTCAAGTGGAAAAACGCATAGCATCCTCTATATTTGATTGGAGGAGCTACGTTTGAAAATAACACAGAACACAAAAGGCCGAACGGAATCTGCAAAAGGTTTGCAGACAAGAAACTGCCGAAATAGAGACGGAGACTTGTGAAAGCCTTGGAGGGACAGGAGACGCTAGCACGTCGTTCGTGGTTGGAACGCTGTTCGTGTGGATACCAGTAGAGGAAGCCGACCTGAGGCGTCGACTTCTTGTGATCGAAAAGAGACCACCGTCCGCGGAGAGAATCTGTGAAGGTCGCTGAGGAACACTCCATCGATTTCTTGCGATCAGAAAGAGATCACCACCCACGTAGAGAAGCTGTGAAATTCGCTGAGCAACACTAAGGGTAATGATTCTTTCCACTTGACTTAAACACATACGGTAGATCCTGGCAAGGAATGGAAAATTTTTAAAGTTTATTTCCGCTGCGTGTCTTCCAATTCCTTACAGTGGTATCAGAGCCATGCCGTTTTGTGTTTAAGTTAGGCTTGATTTGTGATTTATATGATATATGTTAGTAGTAGCCGATCATATAATAAGCGTTGTATGTGTGACATATATGGAATCCTTGTTGTGTATGACATAAAAGGAATCTAAAAGGAAATTGAAATCGGTGGTGATGCTTTTTGATTTGATCAATCCGCATAGATGGGGTCTAAGAAAACCGAATTCGAATTTGTGAAAACCGAATTCAGATTCGTGATTATTTATGAAACAAAACAAAAAAAAAATTTCTTCCGGGGCGCTGCCCCAGAGACCCCGCCCGCTAACCGGCTAGCGGGACAGCCGCCCGCTAACCGGCTAGCGGGACCGCCGTAGCTACCTGTTCGTAGCGCAACATAACCGTAACATATGTTACTTTGTAAATGTTTTTTTTGCCCTTCGATTAGATCTGAATATTGATTCTTGAATGTTTGGGTATGGTGAACAATATGGCTCTAGATTGCAAGTGTTGTAATTTTTAAAAATACGGCCTGCGTGTCGTGCCTTCCTCTATATACTCTCAATGTACCTTCTCCTCTCATCTCACTCCCCTCGAATGTTAAAAGAGGTTTCTATATGTAATTTCTCTTTTCTTACTAGAGAGCTCCTCTCATTGGCTTGAGGGGACTTAGGATAGGTGAGCCATATTGTATCACGTTTGAATTATGCATCTTATGATTAGATCAGCACATGCATATTACTTGTATGAGTTACAAACTGGGATACATGCATCCTCATAAAAACAGATAGTTAATTAAGCCCTCTAAAAGAAATCTTAAGTCATAATGCTGTCAATTTATGAACACTTGTCAAAACCTTGATCGCTCAATTGTGGACTCCACCAAAGTGGGTGCTTTTGAGTTATCTTGGGGAGATAAGCAAAGAGTAATGGTGCTACTCTCATAGGTTCATTATTGTTTGACTTAATTGAGATTAACAAAACGGTTTTGGATCTCAAGGCATTAGATGGGATTAGAACATGCCAGATCATATGATGATAGGATCCCATGAATATCTAAGAGTTACATTTGATGTAATTGGTAAAGGTGTTACCTACCTAAATAACTTAATCTAAGCGTCCTGCCAAAGCGGACTTAAGTTTGAGCCAAATATGGATCTTAGCCCACTAACTATTGCATTGAGGGTTGTTTATTTAGTGGGAGATTACTAATTACATTGCATATTTTAATTGTAGAATCATGACGACTAGTAATACTGCTACATTATCGCTGCGATCTGTCCTTGAGAAGGACAAACTCAATGGGACAAACTTTCTTGACTGGTTTAGGAACTTGAGAATTGTTCTCAAGCAGGAAAGAAAGGCGCATGTCCTAGATCAACCCATTCCTGAGGAGCCAGCCGCCAATGCTCCCAGAGCTCAGAGAGATGCTTATATGAAGCATAAGGAAGACTCTGTCGATGTGGGATGCTTGATGCTAGCCACCATGGTTCCGGAGCTCCAAAGAGATCTGGAACACATGGAGGCTTATGAGATGATTGTGCATCTCAAGGAAATGTTCCAGCAACAGGCAAGGCAAGAGAGGTATGAGACCACTAAGGCCTTACATTCCTGCAAGATGGCTGAAGGTGCATCAGTCAGTGCTCATGTCTTAAAGATGAAAGGGTACATTGATCACCTTGAACGGCTTGGATTTCCCATGAGCCAGGAGTTAGCTACAGATTTGATCTTAAACTCACTCCCGGAAAGTTATGACCAGTTTGTTATGAACTACAACATGAACAACATGGAGAAATCTATTTCTGAACTGCATGGGATGCTTAAAACTGCTGAGCCGAGTCTTAAGAAGAAACCCAGTAGTGTTTTGATGGTTCAAAAGGGAAAGGGTACGAAAAAGAAAGGCAAAGGCAAGGGGAAGGGTCATGGCTCATCAGGTAAGACCAAAGAGTCAGGCAAGCCCGAAACCAAGCCTGCACCAAAGAAGGCAAAGCCTCCGAAGGAAGGAGTCTGCTTCTTCTGCAATGAACCGGGTCATTGGAAGAGGAATTGCAAACTCTACCTCGAAGATCTGAAAAAGAACAAGAAGGATAGCGGGGCTATCGCTTCAGGTATTTATGTTATAGACATTCATCTTTCTACTTCCACCTCATGGGTATTAGATACTGCATGTGGTTCTCACATTTGTACGAATGTGCAGGGACTAAAGGACAGTAGGAAGCTGAAAAGGGGTGAAGTTGACCTACGAGTTGGAAACAGAGCAAGGGTTGCTGCGTTAGCTGTAGGCACTTATGAATTAGTTCTGCCCACTGGGCTTTTGTTAGTTTTGAACAATTGCTATTATGTTCCTGCTTTAAGTAGTAACATTGTTTCACTTTCTTATTTGGATAAGGAAGGTTTCACTTCCATTGCTGGGAATAGTAGATGTTCTATTTATCGTAATGATGTTTTCTATGCTCATGGTGATTTGCATGTTGATCATTACATATTAAATTTGGAACAACCCAATCATGGAAATATCTATAACATAACCGCCAAAAGGGTCAAACCAAACGATTTGAATCCCACATACCTCTGGCACTGTCGTCTGGGCCACATAAATGAGAAACGCATTTCCAAACTCCATCAAGATGGATTTCTAAACTCATTTGATTTTGAATCATATGACACTTGCGAGTCTTGCTTGTTAGGAAAGATGACAAAGTCACCTTTCACTGGGCACAGTGAGAGGGCCACTGATTTATTGGGCCTCATACATACAGATGTGTGTGGACCGATGAACACAAATGCCAGAGGAGGTTATTCGTACTTTATAACATTCATAGATGATTTCAGCAGATATGGGTACATCTATCTAATGAAACATAAATCTGAATCTTTTGAAAAGTTCAAGATATTTCAAAATGAAGTACAAAACCAGCTTGGCAAAACAATTAAAGCCCTTCGATCTGATCGGGGTGGTGAATATTTGAGCCAAGAGTTCATAGATCATCTTAGGAATTGTGGGACACTCTCACAATTGACTCCTCCAGGGACACCACAATGGAATGGCGTTTCTGAACGGAGAAATCGAACACTATTAGATATGGTTCGATCCATGATGAGTCGAACAGATCTTCCGCCCTCCTTTTGGGGCTATGCCCTAGAGACAGCTGCGTTCACACTTAATCGTGTTCCATCTAAGGCAATCGAAAAGACTCCGTATGAGATATGGACTGGGAGGACGCCTAGTTTGTCTTTCCTCAAGATTTGGGGATGCGAGGTCTATGTTAAGCAACAAGCCTCAGACAAATTAGCGCCCAAATCCTCAAAATGCCTTTTTGTGGGATATCCTAAGGAAACCAAGGGATATTACGTCTACAACCCTGCTGATAACAAAGTGTTTGTTGTCAGAAATGGTATCTTTCTTGAACGAGAATTTATCTCTAAAAGAACCAGTGGGAGTAAGGTACAACTCGAAGAAGTTCGAGAGCTACAAGACACCACAGAACTGCAGATGGAAAATAGAGAAGACTCACAACAAGTTGTTGAGACTCCTCAAGTCACGCAAGGTCCACGAAAGTCTAATAGGACACGACTTCAGCCTCAGAGATATGGATTTCTGATTTCTGATAGTCGTGATGTGTTGCTCATTGAGCATAATGAGCCGACTACCTATCGAGAAGCTATAGTGGGACCAAACTCCGAAAAATGGCTTAGTGCCATGAAGTCTGAGATGCAATCCATGTACGACAATAAGGTTTGGACCTTAGTCGACCCGCCTGAAGGTGTAAAAACCGTCGGGTGCAAGTGGGTTTTCAAAGAGAAAACTGACATGGATGGCAATGTAAATGTCTTCAAGGCACGACTGGTTGCAAAAGGTTTTACTCAAACTCATGGTGTGGACTATGATGAGACCTTTTCCCCAGTAGCAATGGCCAAATCAATCAGAATCCTCTTTGCTATTGCAGCATATTATGACTATGAAATATGGCAGATGGACGTCAAGACAGCCTTCCTTAATGGAAAGCTCCTTGAGGATGTGTACATGACACAACCTGAAGGGTTTGTGCGTTCCGAGGACTCTGGTAAAGTGTGCAAGCTTCAAAAGTCCATTTATGGACTAAAGCAAGCCTCTCGGAGTTGGAATCATCGTTTTGATGAAGTAATCAAAGAGTTTGGATTTCTTCAAAACATTGATGAACCTTGTGTGTACAAGAAGGTTAGTGGGAGCACAGTTGTGTTTTTGGTACTCTATGTCGATGACATCCTACTTATTGGGAATGACATTCCTACCTTGCAGATTGTCAAGTCTTGGTTAGGAAAGTCTTTCTCGATGAAAGACTTGGGTGAAGCCACCTACATCCTAGGAATCAGGATCTATAGAGATAGATCTAAAAGACTTCTAGGACTCAGTCAGAGTACATACATAGACAAAATACTGCATAGGTTCAGTATGCACGAATCAAAGAGGGGTTTCATACCCATGTCTCATGGTACTCACCTCAGCAAAGATCTGTGTCCTAGTACATCTGATCAGCGAGGTCGCATGAGTAAGGTTCCATATGCCTCGGCCATAGGATCTATCATGTACGCCATGTTATGTACTCGACCGGATGTCTCGTTTGCCTTAAGTATGACTAGCAGATACCAACAGGACCCTGGTGAGGGCCATTGGACTGCTGTCAAGAATATCCTTAAGTACTTAAGAAGGACTAAGGACTTATTCTTGGTCTATGGTGGATTGGATGATGAGCTCTGTGTAACTGGTTACACAGATGCGAGTTTCCAAACTGACCAGGACGACCAAAAATCGCAGTCTGGATACATATTCCTCCTCAATAATGGAGCAGTAAGCTGGAAGAGCTCTAAGCAGGGCACTGTAGCAGATTCTGCAACGGAAGCTGAGTATATAGCAGCATCTGATGCAGCTAAGGAAGCCGTTTGGATCAGGAAGTTCATCACAGAACTAGGGGTGATACCTACCATCTCAGATCCAATAACTTTGCTCTGTGACAATAGCGGTGCTATTGCACAGGCCAAAGAGCCTAGGTCACATCAAAGGACCAAGCATATACTCAGGCGATTTCATCTCATCAGAGAAATCAACGATAGAGGTGATATAAAAATATGCAAAGTAGCAGGAGAAGATAATGTTGCTGATCCTCTAACAAAGCCGCTTGTGCAGGCAAAGCATGAGCGTCATGTTAGGTCAATGGGAATTAGTCAAATTAATGATTGTACCTAGTGCAAGTGGGAGGTTGTTGGAAATCGTGCCCTAGGGGCCAATCATTGTCTTATGAACATTATTGATTTATGAATTTATTAATTGAGTTATCATATTATTTGCATGTTTACTATGATGACCATCCTTGGATAATTCATGATATTATCCTAAATGTCCCTGGTCGATCATCTATGTGGGAGCACAGATGAAATAAGACCAGTATGACTTTGAAGATGTATAGAGATATAAATCAAAGTCATAAGCACATGTAAGAGTACAGGGTGTTGGACCGACCCGCTATGAGAGAACTGCATGGGTAACGTCATAAGCTTCTCTCATATACAAACCATGTCAATATGCCCTTTGACCTGAGATCATCATGGATTCCTACATGACAAAACGCTCAGCTTTGACCTAGTCAAAAGTCACTTTTGACCGAGTGATCATAAAGACTATGTTCGGGCTTAGTGGTTTTTCATGCGGAGGAATGTGAATGGTCAAGATGGAATTTGTCCCTCACATTCGTGGAGAGATATTACTGGGCCCCTCGATGAGTGAGTCTGAGAAATGTATGGCCATACTGTAATGGAAAGGTAGTTCCATTTCTATAGTCAGACTACTCAGGGATCGAGAAAGTAACGGTCGGGAATAGGAGGATGACATTATCCATGCCTCATCCATGACCAAAATATCGCGTGACAGAAGGGACATGATATGGTTGTATAAAAGGTTACATCGTTTATCGATCCTCATATGATTTGGGTAGTTGTTATGTCTTGCTAGAGACCGCTTGCGACTTGTGGGCTAGTATAGCAAATGGCCCACTGCCAACTTCATATGGGCCTACAGGGTCGCACACAAAATAGCCCAACACGAGCTATGATGTCCAGATTCATTGAATCTAAGACATGTCCAGATTCAATGAAAGATCCAGGTGAATGTATATATATTTATTTATATTCGTATATATATAAATTCGTATATATATATATATATATTATATATATGAGATATATGAGATTTAATTTATAAGGATAAATTAAATCCCTATCACGTTTGAATTCGAAATTCAAATTGATAGGATATCTCATATAAGAGATATTTATAAGATTTAATTTATAAGGATAAATTAAATCTCTATCACGTTTGAAATTCGAAATTCAAATTGATAGGATATCTCATATAAGAGATATTTATAAGATTTAATTTATAAGGATAAATTAAATCTCTATCACGTTTGAAATTCGAAATTCAAATTGATAGGATATCTCATATAAGAGATATTTATAAGATTTAATTTATAAGGATAAATTAAATCTCTATCACGTTTGAAATTCGAAATTTAAATTGATAGGATATCTCAAATTTGATTTATGGGAATAAATCAAATATAACTCAGTCTCATCTTTATTTAAAGTTAAATAAATAAGTAATTAAATTTGTGGGACGGATTTAATATTATTTTATTTAATTAGTTTCTTATAAAATTATACAATATATGATATTGTATCAATTCGGAATTAATATAAGATTAACTCCAAAATCCAATTAGGTCAAGTGGAAAAACGCATAGCATCCTCTATATTTGATTGGAGGAGCTACGTTTGAAAATAACACAGAACACAAAAGGCCGAACGGAATCTGCAAAAGGTTTGCAGACAAGAAACTGCCGAAATAGAGACGGAGACTTGTGAAAGCCTTGGAGGGACAGGAGACGCTAGCACGTCGTTCGTGGTTGGAACGCTGTTCGTGTGGATACCAGTAGAGGAAGCCGACCTGAGGCGTCGACTTCTTGTGATCGAAAAGAGACCACCGTCCGCGGAGAGAATCTGTGAAGGTCGCTGAGGAACACTCCATCGATTTCTTGCGATCAGAAAGAGATCACCACCCACGTAGAGAAGCTGTGAAATTCGCTGAGCAACACTAAGGGTAATGATTCTTTCCACTTGACTTAAACACATACGGTAGATCCTGGCAAGGAATGGAAAATTTTTAAAGTTTATTTCCGCTGCGTGTCTTCCAATTCCTTACACCGATAGGGAGATCGCGATCAATGCATATATTGGCATCCATACGGATCTCATCATAAAAATCCTGGAGAGCAATACGATGACTGAACAAACCGTACTCATCGTGCTTAATTGAGGAGTTTACACTCCAATGGATTTTGCCATCATAAAAAGGGGTGCAACACGAGGACTTCCCAGGAGGTCACCCATCCAAGTACTACTCTCTCCCAAGCACGCTTAACTGCATAGTTTGGACTCGCACGGATTTCGGCCGCGAAAAAGGGGTGCAACACGAGGACTTCCCAGGAGGTCACCCATCCTAGTACTACTCTCGCCCAAGCACGCTTAACTACGGAGTTCTGATGGGATCCGGTGCATTAGTGCTGGTATGATCGCACCCGATAGGGAGATCGCGATCAATGCATATATTGGCATCCATACGGATCTCATCATAAAAATCCTGGAGAGCAATACGATGACTGAACAAACCGTACTCATCGTGCTTAATTGAGGAGTTTACACTCCAATGGATTTTGCCATCATAAAAAGGGGTGCAACACGAGGACTTCCCAGGAGGTCACCCATCCAAGTACTACTCTCTCCCAAGCACGCTTAACTGCATAGTTTGGACTCGCACGGATTTCGGCCGCGAAAAAGGGGTGCAACACGAGGACTTCCCAGGAGGTCACCCATCCTAGTACTACTCTCGCCCAAGCACGCTTAACTGCATAGTTTGGACTCGCACGGATTTCGGCCGCGAAAAAGGGGTGCAACACGAGGACTTCCCAGGAGGTCACCCATCCTAGTACTACTCTCGCCCAAGCACGCTTCACTGCGGAGTTCTGATGGGATCCGGTGCATTAGTGCTGGTATGATCGCACCCGATAGGGAGATCGCGATCAATGCATATATTGGCATCCATACGGATCTCATCATAAAAATCCTGGAGAGCAATACGATGACTGAACAAACCGTACTCATCGTGCTTAATTGAGGAGTTTACACTCCAATGGATTTTGCCATCATAAAAAGGGGTGCAACACGAGGACTTCCCAGGAGGTCACCCATCCAAGTACTACTCTCTCCCAAGCACGCTTAACTGCATAGTTTGGACTCGCACGGATTTCGGCCGCGAAAAAGGGGTGCAACACGAGGACTTCCCAGGAGGTCACCCATCCTAGTACTACTCTCGCCCAAGCACGCTTAACTGCGGAGTTCTGATGGGATCCGGTGCATTAGTGCTGGTATGATCGCACCCGATAGGGAGATCGCGATCAATGCATATATTGGCATCCATACGGATCTCATCATAAAAATCCTGGAGAGCAATACGATGACTGAACAAACCGTACTCATCGTGCTTAATTGAGGAGTTTACACTCCAATGGATTTTGCCATCATAAAAAGGGGTGCAACACGAGGACTTCCCAGGAGGTCACCCATCCAAGTACTACTCTCTCCCAAGCACGCTTAACTGCATAGTTTGGACTCGCACGGATTTCGGCCGCGAAAAAGGGGTGCAACACGAGGACTTCCCAGGAGGTCACCCATCCTAGTACTACTCTCGCCCAAGCACGCTTAACTGCATAGTTTGGACTCGCACGGATTTCGGCCGCGAAAAAGGGGTGCAACACGAGGACTTCCCAGGAGGTCACCCATCCTAGTACTACTCTCGCCCAAGCACGCTTCACTGCGGAGTTCTGATGGGATCCGGTGCATTAGTGCTGGTATGATCGCACCCGATAGGGAGATCGCGATCAATGCATATATTGGCATCCATACGGATCTCATCATAAAAATCCTGGAGAGCAATACGATGACTGAACAAACCGTACTCATCGTGCTTAATTGAGGAGTTTACACTCCAATGGATTTTGCCATCATAAAAAGGGGTGCAACACGAGGACTTCCCAGGAGGTCACCCATCCAAGTACTACTCTCTCCCAAGCACGCTTAACTGCATAGTTTGGACTCGCACGGATTTCGGCCGCGAAAAAGGGGTGCAACACGAGGACTTCCCAGGAGGTCACCCATCCTAGTACTACTCTCGCCCAAGCACGCTTAACTGCGGAGTTCTGATGGGATCCGGTGCATTAGTGCTGGTATGATCGCACCCGATAGGGAGATCGCGATCAATGCATATATTGGCATCCATACGGATCTCATCATAAAAATCCTGGAGAGCAATACGATGACTGAACAAACCGTACTCATCGTGCTTAATTGAGGAGTTTACACTCCAATGGATTTTGCCATCATAAAAAGGGGTGCAACACGAGGACTTCCCAGGAGGTCACCCATCCAAGTACTACTCTCTCCCAAGCACGCTTAACTGCATAGTTTGGACTCGCACGGATTTCGGCCGCGAAAAAGGGGTGCAACACGAGGACTTCCCAGGAGGTCACCCATCCTAGTACTACTCTCGCCCAAGCACGCTTAACTGCATAGTTTGGACTCGCACGGATTTCGGCCGCGAAAAAGGGGTGCAACACGAGGACTTCCCAGGAGGTCACCCATCCTAGTACTACTCTCGCCCAAGCACGCTTCACTGCGGAGTTCTGATGGGATCCGGTGCATTAGTGCTGGTATGATCGCACCCGATAGGGAGATCGCGATCAATGCATATATTGGCATCCATACGGATCTCATCATAAAAATCCTGGAGAGCAATACGATGACTGAACAAACCGTACTCATCGTGCTTAATTGAGGAGTTTACACTCCAATGGATTTTGCCATCATAAAAAGGGGTGCAACACGAGGACTTCCCAGGAGGTCACCCATCCAAGTACTACTCTCTCCCAAGCACGCTTAACTGCATAGTTTGGACTCGCACGGATTTCGGCCGCGAAAAAGGGGTGCAACACGAGGACTTCCCAGGAGGTCACCCATCCTAGTACTACTCTCGCCCAAGCACGCTTAACTGCATAGTTTGGACTCGCACGGATTTCGGCCGCGAAAAAGGGGTGCAACACGAGGACTTCCCAGGAGGTCACCCATCCTAGTACTACTCTCGCCCAAGCACGCTTCACTGCGGAGTTCTGATGGGATCCGGTGCATTAGTGCTGGTATGATCGCACCCGATAGGGAGATCGCGATCAATGCATATATTGGCATCCATACGGATCTCATCATAAAAATCCTGGAGAGCAATACGATGACTGAACAAACCGTACTCATCGTGCTTAATTGAGGAGTTTACACTCCAATGGATTTTGCCATCATAAAAAGGGGTGCAACACGAGGACTTCCCAGGAGGTCACCCATCCAAGTACTACTCTCTCCCAAGCACGCTTAACTGCATAGTTTGGACTCGCACGGATTTCGGCCGCGAAAAAGGGGTGCAACACGAGGACTTCCCAGGAGGTCACCCATCCTAGTACTACTCTCGCCCAAGCACGCTTAACTGCGGAGTTCTGATGGGATCCGGTGCATTAGTGCTGGTATGATCGCACCCGATAGGGAGATCGCGATCAATGCATATATTGGCATCCATACGGATCTCATCATAAAAATCCTGGAGAGCAATACGATGACTGAACAAACCGTACTCATCGTGCTTAATTGAGGAGTTTACACTCCAATGGATTTTGCCATCATAAAAAGGGGTGCAACACGAGGACTTCCCAGGAGGTCACCCATCCAAGTACTACTCTCTCCCAAGCACGCTTAACTGCATAGTTTGGACTCGCACGGATTTCGGCCGCGAAAAAGGGGTGCAACACGAGGACTTCCCAGGAGGTCACCCATCCAAGTACTACTCTCTCCCAAGCACGCTTAACTGCATAGTTTGGACTCGCATGGATTTCGGCCGCGAAAAATTGGTGCAACACGAGGACTTCCCAGGAGGTCACCCATCCTAGTACTACTCTCGCCCAAGCAAGCTTAACTGCGGAGTTCTGATGGGATCCGGTGCATTAGTGCTGGTATGATCGCACCCGATAGGGAGATCGCGATCAATGCATATATTGGCATCCATACGGATCTCATCATAAAAATCCTGGAGAGCAATACGATGACTGAACAAACCGTACTCATCGTGCTTAATTGAGGAGTTTACACTCCAATGGATTTTGCCATCATAAAAAGGGGTGCAACACGAGGACTTCCCAGGAGGTCACCCATCCAAGTACTACTCTCTCCCAAGCACGCTTAACTGCATAGTTTGGACTCGCACGGATTTCGGCCGCGAAAAAGGGGTGCAACACGAGGACTTCCCAGGAGGTCACCCATCCTAGTACTACTCTCGCCCAAGCACGCTTAACTGCGGAGTTCTGATGGGATCCGGTGCATTAGTGCTGGTATGATCGCACCCGATAGGGAGATCGCGATCAATGCATATATTGGCATCCATACGGATCTCATCATAAAAATCCTGGAGAGCAATACGATGACTGAACAAACCGTACTCATCGTGCTTAATTGAGGAGTTTACACTCCAATGGATTTTGCCATCATAAAAAGGGGTGCAACACGAGGACTTCCCAGGAGGTCACCCATCCAAGTACTACTCTCTCCCAAGCACGCTTAACTGCATAGTTTGGACTCGCACGGATTTCGGCCGCGAAAAAGGGGTGCAACACGAGGACTTCCCAGGAGGTCACCCATCCTAGTACTACTCTCGCCCAAGCACGCTTAACTGCATAGTTTGGACTCGCACGGATTTCGGCCGCGAAAAAGGGGTGCAACACGAGGACTTCCCAGGAGGTCACCCATCCTAGTACTACTCTCGCCCAAGCACGCTTCACTGCGGAGTTCTGATGGGATCCGGTGCATTAGTGCTGGTATGATCGCACCCGATAGGGAGATCGCGATCAATGCATATATTGGCATCCATACGGATCTCATCATAAAAATCCTGGAGAGCAATACGATGACTGAACAAACCGTACTCATCGTGCTTAATTGAGGAGTTTACACTCCAATGGATTTTGCCATCATAAAAAGGGGTGCAACACGAGGACTTCCCAGGAGGTCACCCATCCAAGTACTACTCTCTCCCAAGCTCGCTTAACTGCATAGTTTGGACTCGCACGGATTTCGGCCGCGAAAAAGGGGTGCAACACGAGGACTTCCCAGGAGGTCACCCATCCTAGTACTACTCTCGCCCAAGCACGCTTAACTGCATAGTTTGGACTCGCACGGATTTCGGCCGCGAAAAAGGGGTGCAACACGAGGACTTCCCAGGAGGTCACCCATCCTAGTACTACTCTCGCCCAAGCACGCTTAACTGCATAGTTTGGACTCGCACGGATTTCGGCCGCGAAAAAGGGGTGCAACACGAGGACTTCCCAGGAGGTCACCCATCCTAGTACTACTCTCGCCCAAGCACGCTTAACTGCGGAGTTCTGATGGGATCCGGTGCATTAGTGCTGGTATGATCGCACCCGATAGGGAGATCGCGATCAATGCATATATTGGCATCCATACGGATCTCATCATAAAAATCCTGGAGAGCAATACGATGACTGAACAAACCGTACTCATCGTGCTTAATTGAGGAGTTTACACTCCAATGGATTTTGCCATCATAAAAAGGGGTGCAACACGAGGACTTCCCAGGAGGTCACCCATCCAAGTACTACTCTCTCCCAAGCACGCTTAACTGCATAGTTTGGACTCGCACAGATTTCGGCCGCGAAAAAGGGGTGCAACACGAGGACTTCCCAGGAGGTCACCCATCCTAGTACTACTCTCGCCCAAGCACGCTTAACTGCATAGTTTGGACTCGCACGGATTTCGGCCGCGAAAAAGGGGTGCAACACGAGGACTTCCCAGGAGGTCACCCATCCTAGTACTACTCTCGCCCAAGCACGCTTCACTGCGGAGTTCTGATGGGATCCGGTGCATTAGTGCTGGTATGATCGCACCCGATAGGGAGATCGCGATCAATGCATATATTGGCATCCATACGGATCTCATCATAAAAATCCTGGAGAGCAATACGATGACTGAACAAACCGTACTCATCGTGCTTAATTGAGGAGTTTACACTCCAATGGATTTTGCCATCATAAAAAGGGGTGCAACACGAGGACTTCCCAGGAGGTCACCCATCCAAGTACTACTCTCTCCCAAGCACGCTTAACTGCATAGTTTGGACTCGCACGGATTTCGGCCGCGAAAAAGGGGTGCAACACGAGGACTTCCCAGGAGGTCACCCATCCTAGTACTACTCTCGCCCAAGCACGCTTAACTGCATAGTTTGGACTCGCACGGATTTCGGCCGCGAAAAAGGGGTGCAACACGAGGACTTCCCAGGAGGTCACCCATCCTAGTACTACTCTCGCCCAAGCACGCTTCACTGCGGAGTTCTGATGGGATCCGGTGCATTAGTGCTGGTATGATCGCACCCGATAGGGAGATCGCGATCAATGCATATATTGGCATCCATACGGATCTCATCATAAAAATCCTGGAGAGCAATACGATGACTGAACAAACCGTACTCATCGTGCTTAATTGAGGAGTTTACACTCCAATGGATTTTGCCATCATAAAAAGGGGTGCAACACGAGGACTTCCCAGGAGGTCACCCATCCAAGTACTACTCTCTCCCAAGCACGCTTAACTGCATAGTTTGGACTCGCACGGATTTCGGCCGCGAAAAAGGGGTGCAACACGAGGACTTCCCAGGAGGTCACCCATCCTAGTACTACTCTCGCCCAAGCACGCTTAACTGCGGAGTTCTGATGGGATCCGGTGCATTAGTGCTGGTATGATCGCACCCGATAGGGAGATCGCGATCAATGCATATATTGGCATCCATACGGATCTCATCATAAAAATCCTGGAGAGCAATACGATGACTGAACAAACCGTACTCATCGTGCTTAATTGAGGAGTTTACACTCCAATGGATTTTGCCATCATAAAAAGGGGTGCAACACGAGGACTTCCCAGGAGGTCACCCATCCAAGTACTACTCTCTCCCAAGCACGCTTAACTGCATAGTTTGGACTCGCACAGATTTCGGCCGCGAAAAAGGGGTGCAACACGAGGACTTCCCAGGAGGTCACCCATCCTAGTACTACTCTCGCCCAAGCACGCTTAACTGCATAGTTTGGACTCGCACGGATTTCGGCCGCGAAAAAGGGGTGCAACACGAGGACTTCCCAGGAGGTCACCCATCCTAGTACTACTCTCGCCCAAGCACGCTTCACTGCGGAGTTCTGATGGGATCCGGTGCATTAGTGCTGGTATGATCGCACCCGATAGGGAGATCGCGATCAATGCATATATTGGCATCCATACGGATCTCATCATAAAAATCCTGGAGAGCAATACGATGACTGAACAAACCGTACTCATCGTGCTTAATTGAGGAGTTTACACTCCAATGGATTTTGCCATCATAAAAAGGGGTGCAACACGAGGACTTCCCAGGAGGTCACCCATCCAAGTACTACTCTCTCCCAAGCACGCTTAACTGCATAGTTTGGACTCGCACGGATTTCGGCCGCGAAAAAGGGGTGCAACACGAGGACTTCCCAGGAGGTCACCCATCCTAGTACTACTCTCGCCCAAGCACGCTTAACTGCATAGTTTGGACTCGCACGGATTTCGGCCGCGAAAAAGGGGTGCAACACGAGGACTTCCCAGGAGGTCACCCATCCTAGTACTACTCTCGCCCAAGCACGCTTCACTGCGGAGTTCTGATGGGATCCGGTGCATTAGTGCTGGTATGATCGCACCCGATAGGGAGATCGCGATCAATGCATATATTGGCATCCATACGGATCTCATCATAAAAATCCTGGAGAGCAATACGATGACTGAACAAACCGTACTCATCGTGCTTAATTGAGGAGTTTACACTCCAATGGATTTTGCCATCATAAAAAGGGGTGCAACACGAGGACTTCCCAGGAGGTCACCCATCCAAGTACTACTCTCTCCCAAGCACGCTTAACTGCATAGTTTGGACTCGCACGGATTTCGGCCGCGAAAAAGGGGTGCAACACGAGGACTTCCCAGGAGGTCACCCATCCTAGTACTACTCTCGCCCAAGCACGCTTAACTGCGGAGTTCTGATGGGATCCGGTGCATTAGTGCTGGTATGATCGCACCCGATAGGGAGATCGCGATCAATGCATATATTGGCATCCATACGGATCTCATCATAAAAATCCTGGAGAGCAATACGATGACTGAACAAACCGTACTCATCGTGCTTAATTGAGGAGTTTACACTCCAATGGATTTTGCCATCATAAAAAGGGGTGCAACACGAGGACTTCCCAGGAGGTCACCCATCCAAGTACTACTCTCTCCCAAGCACGCTTAACTGCATAGTTTGGACTCGCACGGATTTCGGCCGCGAAAAAGGGGTGCAACACGAGGACTTCCCAGGAGGTCACCCATCCTAGTACTACTCTCGCCCAAGCACGCTTAACTGCGGAGTTCTGATGGGATCCGGTGCATTAGTGCTGGTATGATCGCACCCGATAGGGAGATCGCGATCAATGCATATATTGGCATCCATACGGATCTCATCATAAAAATCCTGGAGAGCAATACGATGACTGAACAAACCGTACTCATCGTGCTTAATTGAGGAGTTTACACTCCAATGGATTTTGCCATCATAAAAAGGGGTGCAACACGAGGACTTCCCAGGAGGTCACCCATCCAAGTACTACTCTCTCCCAAGCACGCTTAACTGCATAGTTTGGACTCGCACGGATTTCGGCCGCGAAAAAGGGGTGCAACACGAGGACTTCCCAGGAGGTCACCCATCCTAGTACTACTCTCGCCCAAGCACGCTTAACTGCATAGTTTGGACTCGCACAGATTTCGGCCGCGAAAAAGGGGTGCAACACGAGGACTTCCCAGGAGGTTACCCATCCTAGTACTACTCTCGCCCAAGCACGCTTAACTGCATAGTTTGGACTCGCACGGATTTCGGCCGCGAAAAAGGGGTGCAACACGAGGACTTCCCAGGAGGTCACCCATCCAAGTACTACTCTCGCCCAAGCACGCTTAACTGCATAATTTGGACTCGCACGGATTTCGGCCGCGAAAAAGGGGTGCAACACGAGGACTTCCCAGGAGGTCACCCATCCTAGTACTACTCTCGCCCAAGCACGCTTAACTGCATAGTTTGGACTCGCACGGATTTCGGCCGCGAAAAAGGGGTGCAACACGAGGACTTCCCAGGAGGTCACCCATCCTAGTACTACTCTCGCCCAAGCACGCTTAACTGCATAGTTTGGACTCGCATGGATTTCGGCCGCGAAAAATTGGTGCAACACGAGGACTTCCCAGGAGGTCACCCATCCTAGTACTACTCTCGCCCAAGCAAGCTTAACTGCGGAGTTCTGATGGGATCCGGTGCATTAGTGCTGGTATGATCGCACCCGATAGGGAGATCGCGATCAATGCATATATTGGCATCCATACGGATCTCATCATAAAAATCCTGGAGAGCAATACGATGACTGAACAAACCGTACTCATCGTGCTTAATTGAGGAGTTTACACTCCAATGGATTTTGCCATCATAAAAAGGGGTGCAACACGAGGACTTCCCAGGAGGTCACCCATCCAAGTACTACTCTCTCCCAAGCACGCTTAACTGCATAGTTTGGACTCGCACGGATTTCGGCCGCGAAAAAGGGGTGCAACACGAGGACTTCCCAGGAGGTCACCCATCCTAGTACTACTCTCGCCCAAGCACGCTTAACTGCATAGTTTGGACTCGCACAGATTTCGGCCGCGAAAAAGGGGTGCAACACGAGGACTTCCCAGGAGGTTACCCATCCTAGTACTACTCTCGCCCAAGCACGCTTAACTGCATAGTTTGGACTCGCACGGATTTCGGCCGCGAAAAAGGGGTGCAACACGAGGACTTCCCAGGAGGTCACCCATCCAAGTACTACTCTCGCCCAAGCACGCTTAACTGCATAATTTGGACTCGCACGGATTTCGGCCGCGAAAAAGGGGTGCAACACGAGGACTTCCCAGGAGGTCACCCATCCTAGTACTACTCTCGCCCAAGCACGCTTAACTGCATAGTTTGGACTCGCACGGATTTCGGCCGCGAAAAAGGGGTGCAACACGAGGACTTCCCAGGAGGTCACCCATCCTAGTACTACTCTCGCCCAAGCACGCTTAACTGCATAGTTTGGACTCGCATGGATTTCGGCCGCGAAAAATTGGTGCAACACGAGGACTTCCCAGGAGGTCACCCATCCTAGTACTACTCTCGCCCAAGCAAGCTTAACTGCGGAGTTCTGATGGGATCCGGTGCATTAGTGCTGGTATGATCGCACCCGATAGGGAGATCGCGATCAATGCATATATTGGCATCCATACGGATCTCATCATAAAAATCCTGGAGAGCAATACGATGACTGAACAAACCGTACTCATCGTGCTTAATTGAGGAGTTTACACTCCAATGGATTTTGCCATCATAAAAAGGGGTGCAACACGAGGACTTCCCAGGAGGTCACCCATCCAAGTACTACTCTCTCCCAAGCACGCTTAACTGCATAGTTTGGACTCGCACGGATTTCGGCCGCGAAAAAGGGGTGCAACACGAGGACTTCCCAGGAGGTCACCCATCCTAGTACTACTCTCGCCCAAGCACGCTTAACTGCATAGTTTGGACTCGCACAGATTTCGGCCGCGAAAAAGGGGTGCAACACGAGGACTTCCCAGGAGGTTACCCATCCTAGTACTACTCTCGCCCAAGCACGCTTAACTGCATAGTTTGGACTCGCACGGATTTCGGCCGCGAAAAAGGGGTGCAACACGAGGACTTCCCAGGAGGTCACCCATCCAAGTACTACTCTCGCCCAAGCACGCTTAACTGCATAATTTGGACTCGCACGGATTTCGGCCGCGAAAAAGGGGTGCAACACGAGGACTTCCCAGGAGGTCACCCATCCTAGTACTACTCTCGCCCAAGCACGCTTAACTGCATAGTTTGGACTCGCACGGATTTCGGCCGCGAAAAAGGGGTGCAACACGAGGACTTCCCAGGAGGTCACCCATCCTAGTACTACTCTCGCCCAAGCACGCTTAACTGCATAGTTTGGACTCGCATGGATTTCGGCCGCGAAAAATTGGTGCAACACGAGGACTTCCCAGGAGGTCACCCATCCTAGTACTACTCTCGCCCAAGCAAGCTTAACTGCGGAGTTCTGATGGGATCCGGTGCATTAGTGCTGGTATGATCGCACCCGATAGGGAGATCGCGATCAATGCATATATTGGCATCCATACGGATCTCATCATAAAAATCCTGGAGAGCAATACGATGACTGAACAAACCGTACTCATCGTGCTTAATTGAGGAGTTTACACTCCAATGGATTTTGCCATCATAAAAAGGGGTGCAACACGAGGACTTCCCAGGAGGTCACCCATCCAAGTACTACTCTCTCCCAAGCACGCTTAACTGCATAGTTTGGACTCGCACGGATTTCGGCCGCGAAAAAGGGGTGCAACACGAGGACTTCCCAGGAGGTCACCCATCCTAGTACTACTCTCGCCCAAGCACGCTTAACTGCATAGTTTGGACTCGCACAGATTTCGGCCGCGAAAAAGGGGTGCAACACGAGGACTTCCCAGGAGGTTACCCATCCTAGTACTACTCTCGCCCAAGCACGCTTAACTGCATAGTTTGGACTCGCACGGATTTCGGCCGCGAAAAAGGGGTGCAACACGAGGACTTCCCAGGAGGTCACCCATCCAAGTACTACTCTCGCCCAAGCACGCTTAACTGCATAATTTGGACTCGCACGGATTTCGGCCGCGAAAAAGGGGTGCAACACGAGGACTTCCCAGGAGGTCACCCATCCTAGTACTACTCTCGCCCAAGCACGCTTAACTGCATAGTTTGGACTCGCACGGATTTCGGCCGCGAAAAAGGGGTGCAACACGAGGACTTCCCAGGAGGTCACCCATCCTAGTACTACTCTCGCCCAAGCACGCTTAACTGCATAGTTTGGACTCGCATGGATTTCGGCCGCGAAAAATTGGTGCAACACGAGGACTTCCCAGGAGGTCACCCATCCTAGTACTACTCTCGCCCAAGCAAGCTTAACTGCGGAGTTCTGATGGGATCCGGTGCATTAGTGCTGGTATGATCGCACCCGATAGGGAGATCGCGATCAATGCATATATTGGCATCCATACGGATCTCATCATAAAAATCCTGGAGAGCAATACGATGACTAAACAAACCGTACTCATCGTGCTTAATTGAGGAGTTTACACTCCAATGGATTTTGCCATCATAAAAAGGGGTGCAACACGAGGACTTCCCAGGAGGTCACCCATCCAAGTACTACTCTCTCCCAAGCACGCTTAACTGCATAGTTTGGACTCGCACGGATTTCGGCCGCGAAAAAGGGGTGCAACACGAGGACTTCCCAGGAGGTCACCCATCCTAGTACTACTCTCGCCCAAGCACGCTTAACTGCATAGTTTGGACTCGCACAGATTTCGGCCGCGAAAAAGGGGTGCAACACGAGGACTTCCCAGGAGGTTACCCATCCTAGTACTACTCTCGCCCAAGCACGCTTAACTGCATAGTTTGGACTCGCACGGATTTCGGCCGCGAAAAAGGGGTGCAACACGAGGACTTCCCAGGAGGTCACCCATCCAAGTACTACTCTCGCCCAAGCACGCTTAACTGCATAATTTGGACTCGCACGGATTTCGGCCGCGAAAAAGGGGTGCAACACGAGGACTTCCCAGGAGGTCACCCATCCTAGTACTACTCTCGCCCAAGCACGCTTAACTGCATAGTTTGGACTCGCACGGATTTCGGCCGCGAAAAAGGGGTGCAACACGAGGACTTCCCAGGAGGTCACCCATCCTAGTACTACTCTCGCCCAAGCACGCTTAACTGCATAGTTTGGACTCGCATGGATTTCGGCCGCGAAAAATTGGTGCAACACGAGGACTTCCCAGGAGGTCACCCATCCTAGTACTACTCTCGCCCAAGCAAGCTTAACTGCGGAGTTCTGATGGGATCCGGTGCATTAGTGCTGGTATGATCGCACCCGATAGGGAGATCGCGATCAATGCATATATTGGCATCCATACGGATCTCATCATAAAAATCCTGGAGAGCAATACGATGACTGAACAAACCGTACTCATCGTGCTTAATTGAGGAGTTTACACTCCAATGGATTTTGCCATCATAAAAAGGGGTGCAACACGAGGACTTCCCAGGAGGTCACCCATCCAAGTACTACTCTCTCCCAAGCACGCTTAACTGCATAGTTTGGACTCGCACGGATTTCGGCCGCGAAAAAGGGGTGCAACACGAGGACTTCCCAGGAGGTCACCCATCCTAGTACTACTCTCGCCCAAGCACGCTTAACTGCATAGTTTGGACTCGCACAGATTTCGGCCGCGAAAAAGGGGTGCAACACGAGGACTTCCCAGGAGGTTACCCATCCTAGTACTACTCTCGCCCAAGCACGCTTAACTGCATAGTTTGGACTCGCACGGATTTCGGCCGCGAAAAAGGGGTGCAACACGAGGACTTCCCAGGAGGTCACCCATCCAAGTACTACTCTCGCCCAAGCACGCTTAACTGCATAATTTGGACTCGCACGGATTTCGGCCGCGAAAAAGGGGTGCAACACGAGGACTTCCCAGGAGGTCACCCATCCTAGTACTACTCTCGCCCAAGCACGCTTAACTGCATAGTTTGGACTCGCACGGATTTCGGCCGCGAAAAAGGGGTGCAACACGAGGACTTCCCAGGAGGTCACCCATCCTAGTACTACTCTCGCCCAAGCACGCTTAACTGCATAGTTTGGACTCGCATGGATTTCGGCCGCGAAAAATTGGTGCAACACGAGGACTTCCCAGGAGGTCACCCATCCTAGTACTACTCTCGCCCAAGCAAGCTTAACTGCGGAGTTCTGATGGGATCCGGTGCATTAGTGCTGGTATGATCGCACCCGATAGGGAGATCGCGATCAATGCATATATTGGCATCCATACGGATCTCATCATAAAAATCCTGGAGAGCAATACGATGACTGAACAAACCGTACTCATCGTGCTTAATTGAGGAGTTTACACTCCAATGGATTTTGCCATCATAAAAAGGGGTGCAACACGAGGACTTCCCAGGAGGTCACCCATCCAAGTACTACTCTCTCCCAAGCACGCTTAACTGCATAGTTTGGACTCGCACGGATTTCGGCCGCGAAAAAGGGGTGCAACACGAGGACTTCCCAGGAGGTCACCCATCCTAGTACTACTCTCGCCCAAGCACGCTTAACTGCATAGTTTGGACTCGCACAGATTTCGGCCGCGAAAAAGGGGTGCAACACGAGGACTTCCCAGGAGGTTACCCATCCTAGTACTACTCTCGCCCAAGCACGCTTAACTGCATAGTTTGGACTCGCACGGATTTCGGCCGCGAAAAAGGGGTGCAACACGAGGACTTCCCAGGAGGTCACCCATCCAAGTACTACTCTCGCCCAAGCACGCTTAACTGCATAATTTGGACTCGCACGGATTTCGGCCGCGAAAAAGGGGTGCAACACGAGGACTTCCCAGGAGGTCACCCATCCTAGTACTACTCTCGCCCAAGCACGCTTAACTGCATAGTTTGGACTCGCACGGATTTCGGCCGCGAAAAAGGGGTGCAACACGAGGACTTCCCAGGAGGTCACCCATCCTAGTACTACTCTCGCCCAAGCACGCTTAACTGCATAGTTTGGACTCGCATGGATTTCGGCCGCGAAAAATTGGTGCAACACGAGGACTTCCCAGGAGGTCACCCATCCTAGTACTACTCTCGCCCAAGCAAGCTTAACTGCGGAGTTCTGATGGGATCCGGTGCATTAGTGCTGGTATGATCGCACCCGATAGGGAGATCGCGATCAATGCATATATTGGCATCCATACGGATCTCATCATAAAAATCCTGGAGAGCAATACGATGACTGAACAAACCGTACTCATCGTGCTTAATTGAGGAGTTTACACTCCAATGGATTTTGCCATCATAAAAAGGGGTGCAACACGAGGACTTCCCAGGAGGTCACCCATCCAAGTACTACTCTCTCCCAAGCACGCTTAACTGCATAGTTTGGACTCGCACGGATTTCGGCCGCGAAAAAGGGGTGCAACACGAGGACTTCCCAGGAGGTCACCCATCCTAGTACTACTCTCGCCCAAGCACGCTTAACTGCATAGTTTGGACTCGCACAGATTTCGGCCGCGAAAAAGGGGTGCAACACGAGGACTTCCCAGGAGGTTACCCATCCTAGTACTACTCTCGCCCAAGCACGCTTAACTGCATAGTTTGGACTCGCACGGATTTCGGCCGCGAAAAAGGGGTGCAACACGAGGACTTCCCAGGAGGTCACCCATCCAAGTACTACTCTCGCCCAAGCACGCTTAACTGCATAATTTGGACTCGCACGGATTTCGGCCGCGAAAAAGGGGTGCAACACGAGGACTTCCCAGGAGGTCACCCATCCTAGTACTACTCTCGCCCAAGCACGCTTAACTGCATAGTTTGGACTCGCACGGATTTCGGCCGCGAAAAAGGGGTGCAACACGAGGACTTCCCAGGAGGTCACCCATCCTAGTACTACTCTCGCCCAAGCACGCTTAACTGCATAGTTTGGACTCGCATGGATTTCGGCCGCGAAAAATTGGTGCAACACGAGGACTTCCCAGGAGGTCACCCATCCTAGTACTACTCTCGCCCAAGCAAGCTTAACTGCGGAGTTCTGATGGGATCCGGTGCATTAGTGCTGGTATGATCGCACCCGATAGGGAGATCGCGATCAATGCATATATTGGCATCCATACGGATCTCATCATAAAAATCCTGGAGAGCAATACGATGACTGAACAAACCGTACTCATCGTGCTTAATTGAGGAGTTTACACTCCAATGGATTTTGCCATCATAAAAAGGGGTGCAACACGAGGACTTCCCAGGAGGTCACCCATCCAAGTACTACTCTCTCCCAAGCACGCTTAACTGCATAGTTTGGACTCGCACGGATTTCGGCCGCGAAAAAGGGGTGCAACACGAGGACTTCCCAGGAGGTCACCCATCCTAGTACTACTCTCGCCCAAGCACGCTTAACTGCATAGTTTGGACTCGCACAGATTTCGGCCGCGAAAAAGGGGTGCAACACGAGGACTTCCCAGGAGGTTACCCATCCTAGTACTACTCTCGCCCAAGCACGCTTAACTGCATAGTTTGGACTCGCACGGATTTCGGCCGCGAAAAAGGGGTGCAACACGAGGACTTCCCAGGAGGTCACCCATCCAAGTACTACTCTCGCCCAAGCACGCTTAACTGCATAATTTGGACTCGCACGGATTTCGGCCGCGAAAAAGGGGTGCAACACGAGGACTTCCCAGGAGGTCACCCATCCTAGTACTACTCTCGCCCAAGCACGCTTAACTGCATAGTTTGGACTCGCACGGATTTCGGCCGCGAAAAAGGGGTGCAACACGAGGACTTCCCAGGAGGTCACCCATCCTAGTACTACTCTCGCCCAAGCACGCTTAACTGCATAGTTTGGACTCGCATGGATTTCGGCCGCGAAAAATTGGTGCAACACGAGGACTTCCCAGGAGGTCACCCATCCTAGTACTACTCTCGCCCAAGCAAGCTTAACTGCGGAGTTCTGATGGGATCCGGTGCATTAGTGCTGGTATGATCGCACCCGATAGGGAGATCGCGATCAATGCATATATTGGCATCCATACGGATCTCATCATAAAAATCCTGGAGAGCAATACGATGACTGAACAAACCGTACTCATCGTGCTTAATTGAGGAGTTTACACTCCAATGGATTTTGCCATCATAAAAAGGGGTGCAACACGAGGACTTCCCAGGAGGTCACCCATCCAAGTACTACTCTCTCCCAAGCACGCTTAACTGCATAGTTTGGACTCGCACGGATTTCGGCCGCGAAAAAGGGGTGCAACACGAGGACTTCCCAGGAGGTCACCCATCCTAGTACTACTCTCGCCCAAGCACGCTTAACTGCATAGTTTGGACTCGCACAGATTTCGGCCGCGAAAAAGGGGTGCAACACGAGGACTTCCCAGGAGGTTACCCATCCTAGTACTACTCTCGCCCAAGCACGCTTAACTGCATAGTTTGGACTCGCACGGATTTCGGCCGCGAAAAAGGGGTGCAACACGAGGACTTCCCAGGAGGTCACCCATCCAAGTACTACTCTCGCCCAAGCACGCTTAACTGCATAATTTGGACTCGCACGGATTTCGGCCGCGAAAAAGGGGTGCAACACGAGGACTTCCCAGGAGGTCACCCATCCTAGTACTACTCTCGCCCAAGCACGCTTAACTGCATAGTTTGGACTCGCACGGATTTCGGCCGCGAAAAAGGGGTGCAACACGAGGACTTCCCAGGAGGTCACCCATCCTAGTACTACTCTCGCCCAAGCACGCTTAACTGCATAGTTTGGACTCGCATGGATTTCGGCCGCGAAAAATTGGTGCAACACGAGGACTTCCCAGGAGGTCACCCATCCTAGTACTACTCTCGCCCAAGCAAGCTTAACTGCGGAGTTCTGATGGGATCCGGTGCATTAGTGCTGGTATGATCGCACCCGATAGGGAGATCGCGATCAATGCATATATTGGCATCCATACGGATCTCATCATAAAAATCCTGGAGAGCAATACGATGACTGAACAAACCGTACTCATCGTGCTTAATTGAGGAGTTTACACTCCAATGGATTTTGCCATCATAAAAAGGGGTGCAACACGAGGACTTCCCAGGAGGTCACCCATCCAAGTACTACTCTCTCCCAAGCACGCTTAACTGCATAGTTTGGACTCGCACGGATTTCGGCCGCGAAAAAGGGGTGCAACACGAGGACTTCCCAGGAGGTCACCCATCCTAGTACTACTCTCGCCCAAGCACGCTTAACTGCATAGTTTGGACTCGCACAGATTTCGGCCGCGAAAAAGGGGTGCAACACGAGGACTTCCCAGGAGGTTACCCATCCTAGTACTACTCTCGCCCAAGCACGCTTAACTGCATAGTTTGGACTCGCACGGATTTCGGCCGCGAAAAAGGGGTGCAACACGAGGACTTCCCAGGAGGTCACCCATCCAAGTACTACTCTCGCCCAAGCACGCTTAACTGCATAATTTGGACTCGCACGGATTTCGGCCGCGAAAAAGGGGTGCAACACGAGGACTTCCCAGGAGGTCACCCATCCTAGTACTACTCTCGCCCAAGCACGCTTAACTGCATAGTTTGGACTCGCACGGATTTCGGCCGCGAAAAAGGGGTGCAACACGAGGACTTCCCAGGAGGTCACCCATCCTAGTACTACTCTCGCCCAAGCACGCTTAACTGCATAGTTTGGACTCGCATGGATTTCGGCCGCGAAAAATTGGTGCAACACGAGGACTTCCCAGGAGGTCACCCATCCTAGTACTACTCTCGCCCAAGCAAGCTTAACTGCGGAGTTCTGATGGGATCCGGTGCATTAGTGCTGGTATGATCGCACCCGATAGGGAGATCGCGATCAATGCATATATTGGCATCCATACGGATCTCATCATAAAAATCCTGGAGAGCAATACGATGACTGAACAAACCGTACTCATCGTGCTTAATTGAGGAGTTTACACTCCAATGGATTTTGCCATCATAAAAAGGGGTGCAACACGAGGACTTCCCAGGAGGTCACCCATCCAAGTACTACTCTCTCCCAAGCACGCTTAACTGCATAGTTTGGACTCGCACGGATTTCGGCCGCGAAAAAGGGGTGCAACACGAGGACTTCCCAGGAGGTCACCCATCCTAGTACTACTCTCGCCCAAGCACGCTTAACTGCATAGTTTGGACTCGCACAGATTTCGGCCGCGAAAAAGGGGTGCAACACGAGGACTTCCCAGGAGGTTACCCATCCTAGTACTACTCTCGCCCAAGCACGCTTAACTGCATAGTTTGGACTCGCACGGATTTCGGCCGCGAAAAAGGGGTGCAACACGAGGACTTCCCAGGAGGTCACCCATCCAAGTACTACTCTCGCCCAAGCACGCTTAACTGCATAATTTGGACTCGCACGGATTTCGGCCGCGAAAAAGGGGTGCAACACGAGGACTTCCCAGGAGGTCACCCATCCTAGTACTACTCTCGCCCAAGCACGCTTAACTGCATAGTTTGGACTCGCACGGATTTCGGCCGCGAAAAAGGGGTGCAACACGAGGACTTCCCAGGAGGTCACCCATCCTAGTACTACTCTCGCCCAAGCACGCTTAACTGCGGAGTTCTGATGGGATCCGGTGCATTAGTGCTGGTATGATCGCACCCGATAGGGAGATCGCGATCAATGCATATATTGGCATCCATACGGATCTCATCATAAAAATCCTGGAGAGCAATACGATGACTGAACAAACCGTACTCATCGTGCTTAATTGAGGAGTTTACACTCCAATGGATTTTGCCATCATAAAAAGGGGTGCAACACGAGGACTTCCCAGGAGGTCACCCATCCAAGTACTACTCTCTCCCAAGCACGCTTAACTGCATAGTTTGGACTCGCACGGATTTCGGCCGCGAAAAAGGGGTGCAACACGAGGACTTCCCAGGAGGTCACCCATCCTAGTACTACTCTCGCCCAAGCACGCTTAACTGCATAGTTTGGACTCGCACAGATTTCGGCCGCGAAAAAGGGGTGCAACACGAGGACTTCCCAGGAGGTTACCCATCCTAGTACTACTCTCGCCCAAGCACGCTTAACTGCATAGTTTGGACTCGCACGGATTTCGGCCGCGAAAAAGGGGTGCAACACGAGGACTTCCCAGGAGGTCACCCATCCAAGTACTACTCTCGCCCAAGCACGCTTAACTGCATAATTTGGACTCGCACGGATTTCGGCCGCGAAAAAGGGGTGCAACACGAGGACTTCCCAGGAGGTCACCCATCCAAGTACTACTCTCGCCCAAGCACGCTTAACTGCATAATTTGGACTCGCACGGATTTCGGCCGCGAAAAAGGGGTGCAACACGAGGACTTCCCAGGAGGTCACCCATCCTAGTACTACTCTCGCCCAAGCACGCTTAACTGCATAGTTTGGACTCGCACGGATTTCGGCCGCGAAAAAGGGGTGCAACACGAGGACTTCCCAGGAGGTCACCCATCCTAGTACTACTCTCGCCCAAGCACGCTTAACTGCATAGTTTGGACTCGCACGGATTTCGGCCGCGAAAAAGGGGTGCAACACGAGGACTTCCCAGGAGGTCACCCATCCTAGTACTACTCTCGCCCAAGCACGCTTAACTGCGGAGTTCTGATGGGATCCGGTGCATTAGTGCTGGTATGATCGCACCCGATAGGGAGATCGCGATCAATGCATATATTGGCATCCATACGGATCTCATCATAAAAATCCTGGAGAGCAATACGATGACTGAACAAACCGTACTCATCGTGCTTAATTGAGGAGTTTACACTCCAATGGATTTTGCCATCATAAAAAGGGGTGCAACACGAGGAGTTCCCAGGAGGTCACCCATCCAAGTACTACTCTCTCCCAAGCACGCTTAACTGCATAGTTTGGACTCGCACGGATTTCGGCCGCGAAAAAGGGGTGCAACACGAGGACTTCCCAGGAGGTCACCCATCCTAGTACTACTCTCGCCCAAGCACGCTTAACTGCGGAGTTCTGATGGGATCCGGTGCATTAGTGCTGGTATGATCGCACCCGATAGGGAGATCGCGATCAATGCATATATTGGCATCCATACGGATCTCATCATAAAAATCCTGGAGAGCAATACGATGACTGAACAAACCGTACTCATCGTGCTTAATTGAGGAGTTTACACTCCAATGGATTTTGCCATCATAAAAAGGGGTGCAACACGAGGACTTCCCAGGAGGTCACCCATCCAAGTACTACTCTCTCCCAAGCACGCTTAACTGCATAGTTTGGACTCGCACGGATTTCGGCCGCGAAAAAGGGGTGCAACACGAGGACTTCCCAGGAGGTCACCCATCCTAGTACTACTCTCGCCCAAGCACGCTTAACTGCGGAGTTCTGATGGGATCCGGTGCATTAGTGCTGGTATGATCGCACCCGATAGGGAGATCGCGATCAATGCATATATTGGCATCCATACGGATCTCATCATAAAAATCCTGGAGAGCAATACGATGACTGAACAAACCGTACTCATCGTGCTTAATTGAGGAGTTTACACTCCAATGGATTTTGCCATCATAAAAAGGGGTGCAACACGAGGACTTCCCAGGAGGTCACCCATCCAAGTACTACTCTCTCCCAAGCACGCTTAACTGCATAGTTTGGACTCGCACGGATTTCGGCCGCGAAAAAGGGGTGCAACACGAGGACTTCCCAGGAGGTCACCCATCCTAGTACTACTCTCGCCCAAGCACGCTTGACTGCGGAGTTCTGATGGGATCCGGTGCATTAGTGCTGGTATGATCGCACCCGATAGGGAGATCGCGATCAATGCATATATTGGCATCCATACGGATCTCATCATAAAAATCCTGGAGAGCAATACGATGACTGAACAAACCGTACTCATCGTGCTTAATTGAGGAGTTTACACTCCAATGGATTTTGCCATCATAAAAAGGGGTGCAACACGAGGACTTCCCAGGAGGTCACCCATCCAAGTACTACTCTCTCCCAAGCACGCTTAACTGCATAGTTTGGACTCGCACGGATTTCGGCCGCGAAAAAGGGGTGCAACACGAGGACTTCCCAGGAGGTCACCCATCCTAGTACTACTCTCGCCCAAGCACGCTTGACTGCGGAGTTCTGATGTGATCCGGTGCATTAGTGCTGGTATGATCGCACCCGATAGGGAGATCGCGATCAATGCATATATTGGCATCCATACGGATCTCATCATAAAAATCCTGGAGAGCAAGACGATGACTGAACAAACCGTACTCATCGTGCTTAATTGAGGAGTTTACACTCCAATGGATTTTGCCATCATAAAAAGGGGTGCAACACGAGGACTTCCCAGGAGGTCACCCATCCAAGTACTACTCTCTCCCAAGCACGCTTAACTGCATAGTTTGGACTCGCACGAATTTCGGCCGCGAAAAAGGGGTGCAACACGAGGACTTCCCAGGAGGTCACCCATCCTAGTACTACTCTCGCCCAAGCACGCTTGACTGCGGAGTTCTGATGGGATCCGGTGCACTAGTGCTGGTATGATCGCACCCGATAGGGAGATCGCGATCAATGCATATATTGGCATCCATACGGATCTCATCATAAAAATCCTGGAGAGCAATACGATGACTGAACAAACCGTACTCATCGTGCTTAATTGAGGAGTTTACACTCCAATGGATTTTGCCATCATAAAAAGGGGTGCAACACGAGGACTTCCCAGGAGGTCACCCATCCAAGTACTACTCTCTCCCAAGCACGCTTAACTGCATAGTTTGGACTCGCACGGATTTCGGCCGCGAAAAAGGGGTGCAACACGAGGACTTCCCAGGAGGTCACCCATCCTAGTACTACTCTCGCCCAAGCACGCTTGACTGCGGAGTTCTGATGGGATCCGGTGCATTAGTGCTGGTATGATCGCACCCGATAGGGAGATCGCGATCAATGCATATATTGGCATCCATACGGATCTCATCATAAAAATCCTGGAGAGCAAGACGATGACTGAACAAACCGTACTCATCGTGCTTAATTGAGGAGTTTACACTCCAATGGATTTTGCCATCATAAAAAGGGGTGCAACACGAGGACTTCCCAGGAGGTCACCCATCCAAGTACTACTCTCTCCCAAGCACGTTTAACTGCATAGTTTGGACTCGCGCGGATTTCGGCCGCGAAAAAGGGGTGCAACACGAGGACTTCCCAGGAGGTCACCCATCCTAGTACTACTCTCGCCCAAGCACGCTTGACTGCGGAGTTCTGATGGGATCCGGTGCACTAGTGCTGGTATGATCGCACCCGATAGGGAGATCGCGATCAATGCATATATTGGCATCCATACGGATCTCATCATAAAATCCTGGAGAGCAATACGATGACTGAACAAACCGTACTCATCGTGCTTAATTGAGGAGTTTACACTCCAATGGATTTTGCCATCATAAAAAGGGGTGCAACACGAGGACTTCCCAGGAGGTCACCCATCCAAGTACTACTCTCTCCCAAGCACGCTTAACTGCATAGTTTGGACTCGCACGGATTTCGGCCGCGAAAAAGGGGTGCAACACGAGGACTTCCCAGGAGGTCACCCATCCTAGTACTACTCTCGCCCAAGCACGCTTAACTGCATAGTTTGGACTCGCACGGATTTCGGCCGCGAAAAAGGGGTGCAACACGAGGACTTCCCAGGAGGTCACCCATCCTAGTACTACTCTCGCCCAAGCACGCTTAACTGCATAGTTTGGACTCGCACGGATTTCGGCCGCGAAAAAGGGGTGCAACACGAGGACTTCCCAGGAGGTCACCCATCCAAGTACTACTCTCGCCCAAGCACGCTTAACTGCATAATTTGGACTCGCACGGATTTCGGCCGCGAAAAAGGGGTGCAACACGAGGACTTCCCAGGAGGTCACCCATCCTAGTACTACTCTCGCCCAAGCACGCTTAACTGCATAGTTTGGACTCGCATGGATTTCGGCCGCGAAAAATTGGTGCAACACGAGGACTTCCCAGGAGGTCACCCATCCTAGTACTACTCTCGCCCAAGCAAGCTTAACTGCGGAGTTCTGATGGGATCCGGTGCATTAGTGCTGGTATGATCGCACCCGATAGGGAGATCGCGATCAATGCATATATTGGCATCCATACGGATCTCATCATAAAAATCCTGGAGAGCAATACGATGACTGAACAAACCGTACTCATCGTGCTTAATTGAGGAGTTTACACTCCAATGGATTTTGCCATCATAAAAAGGGGTGCAACACGAGGACTTCCCAGGAGGTCACCCATCCAAGTACTACTCTCTCCCAAGCACGCTTAACTGCATAGTTTGGACTCGCACGGATTTCGGCCGCGAAAAAGGGGTGCAACACGAGGACTTCCCAGGAGGTCACCCATCCTAGTACTACTCTCGCCCAAGCACGCTTAACTGCATAGTTTGGACTCGCACAGATTTCGGCCGCGAAAAAGGGGTGCAACACGAGGACTTCCCAGGAGGTTACCCATCCTAGTACTACTCTCGCCCAAGCACGCTTAACTGCATAGTTTGGACTCGCACGGATTTCGGCCGCGAAAAAGGGGTGCAACACGAGGACTTCCCAGGAGGTCACCCATCCAAGTACTACTCTCGCCCAAGCACGCTTAACTGCATAATTTGGACTCGCACGGATTTCGGCCGCGAAAAAGGGGTGCAACACGAGGACTTCCCAGGAGGTCACCCATCCTAGTACTACTCTCGCCCAAGCACGCTTAACTGCATAGTTTGGACTCGCACGGATTTCGGCCGCGAAAAAGGGGTGCAACACGAGGACTTCCCAGGAGGTCACCCATCCTAGTACTACTCTCGCCCAAGCACGCTTAACTGCGGAGTTCTGATGGGATCCGGTGCATTAGTGCTGGTATGATCGCACCCGATAGGGAGATCGCGATCAATGCATATATTGGCATCCATACGGATCTCATCATAAAAATCCTGGAGAGCAATACGATGACTGAACAAACCGTACTCATCGTGCTTAATTGAGGAGTTTACACTCCAATGGATTTTGCCATCATAAAAAGGGGTGCAACACGAGGACTTCCCAGGAGGTCACCCATCCAAGTACTACTCTCTCCCAAGCACGCTTAACTGCATAGTTTGGACTCGCACGGATTTCGGCCGCGAAAAAGGGGTGCAACACGAGGACTTCCCAGGAGGTCACCCATCCTAGTACTACTCTCGCCCAAGCACGCTTAACTGCATAGTTTGGACTCGCACAGATTTCGGCCGCGAAAAAGGGGTGCAACACGAGGACTTCCCAGGAGGTTACCCATCCTAGTACTACTCTCGCCCAAGCACGCTTAACTGCATAGTTTGGACTCGCACGGATTTCGGCCGCGAAAAAGGGGTGCAACACGAGGACTTCCCAGGAGGTCACCCATCCAAGTACTACTCTCGCCCAAGCACGCTTAACTGCATAATTTGGACTCGCACGGATTTCGGCCGCGAAAAAGGGGTGCAACACGAGGACTTCCCAGGAGGTCACCCATCCAAGTACTACTCTCGCCCAAGCACGCTTAACTGCATAATTTGGACTCGCACGGATTTCGGCCGCGAAAAAGGGGTGCAACACGAGGACTTCCCAGGAGGTCACCCATCCTAGTACTACTCTCGCCCAAGCACGCTTAACTGCATAGTTTGGACTCGCACGGATTTCGGCCGCGAAAAAGGGGTGCAACACGAGGACTTCCCAGGAGGTCACCCATCCTAGTACTACTCTCGCCCAAGCACGCTTAACTGCATAGTTTGGACTCGCACGGATTTCGGCCGCGAAAAAGGGGTGCAACACGAGGACTTCCCAGGAGGTCACCCATCCTAGTACTACTCTCGCCCAAGCACGCTTAACTGCGGAGTTCTGATGGGATCCGGTGCATTAGTGCTGGTATGATCGCACCCGATAGGGAGATCGCGATCAATGCATATATTGGCATCCATACGGATCTCATCATAAAAATCCTGGAGAGCAATACGATGACTGAACAAACCGTACTCATCGTGCTTAATTGAGGAGTTTACACTCCAATGGATTTTGCCATCATAAAAAGGGGTGCAACACGAGGAGTTCCCAGGAGGTCACCCATCCAAGTACTACTCTCTCCCAAGCACGCTTAACTGCATAGTTTGGACTCGCACGGATTTCGGCCGCGAAAAAGGGGTGCAACACGAGGACTTCCCAGGAGGTCACCCATCCTAGTACTACTCTCGCCCAAGCACGCTTAACTGCGGAGTTCTGATGGGATCCGGTGCATTAGTGCTGGTATGATCGCACCCGATAGGGAGATCGCGATCAATGCATATATTGGCATCCATACGGATCTCATCATAAAAATCCTGGAGAGCAATACGATGACTGAACAAACCGTACTCATCGTGCTTAATTGAGGAGTTTACACTCCAATGGATTTTGCCATCATAAAAAGGGGTGCAACACGAGGACTTCCCAGGAGGTCACCCATCCAAGTACTACTCTCTCCCAAGCACGCTTAACTGCATAGTTTGGACTCGCACGGATTTCGGCCGCGAAAAAGGGGTGCAACACGAGGACTTCCCAGGAGGTCACCCATCCTAGTACTACTCTCGCCCAAGCACGCTTGACTGCGGAGTTCTGATGGGATCCGGTGCATTAGTGCTGGTATGATCGCACCCGATAGGGAGATCGCGATCAATGCATATATTGGCATCCATACGGATCTCATCATAAAAATCCTGGAGAGCAATACGATGACTGAACAAACCGTACTCATCGTGCTTAATTGAGGAGTTTACACTCCAATGGATTTTGCCATCATAAAAAGGGGTGCAACACGAGGACTTCCCAGGAGGTCACCCATCCAAGTACTACTCTCTCCCAAGCACGCTTAACTGCATAGTTTGGACTCGCACGGATTTCGGCCGCGAAAAAGGGGTGCAACACGAGGACTTCCCAGGAGGTCACCCATCCTAGTACTACTCTCGCCCAAGCACGCTTGACTGCGGAGTTCTGATGGGATCCGGTGCATTAGTGCTGGTATGATCGCACCCGATAGGGAGATCGCGATCAATGCATATATTGGCATCCATACGGATCTCATCATAAAAATCCTGGAGAGCAAGACGATGACTGAACAAACCGTACTCATCGTGCTTAATTGAGGAGTTTACACTCCAATGGATTTTGCCATCATAAAAAGGGGTGCAACACGAGGACTTCCCAGGAGGTCACCCATCCAAGTACTACTCTCTCCCAAGCACGCTTAACTGCATAGTTTGGACTCGCACGGATTTCGGCCGCGAAAAAGGGGTGCAACACGAGGACTTCCCAGGAGGTCACCCATCCTAGTACTACTCTCGCCCAAGCACGCTTGACTGCGGAGTTCTGATGGGATCCGGTGCACTAGTGCTGGTATGATCGCACCCGATAGGGAGATCGCGATCAATGCATATATTGGCATCCATACGGATCTCATCATAAAAATCCTGGAGAGCAATACGATGACTGAACAAACCGTACTCATCGTGCTTAATTGAGGAGTTTACACTCCAATGGATTTTGCCATCATAAAAAGGGGTGCAACACGAGGACTTCCCAGGAGGTCACCCATCCAAGTACTACTCTCTCCCAAGCACGCTTAACTGCATAGTTTGGACTCGCACGGATTTCGGCCGCGAAAAAGGGGTGCAACACGAGGACTTCCCAGGAGGTCACCCATCCTAGTACTACTCTCGCCCAAGCACGCTTGACTGCGGAGTTCTGATGGGATCCGGTGCATTAGTGCTGGTATGATCGCACCCGATAGGGAGATCGCGATCAATGCATATATCGGCATCCATACGGATCTCATCATAAAAATCCTGGAGAGCAAGACGATGACTGAACAAACCGTACTCATCGTGCTTAATTGAGGAGTTTACACTCCAATGGATTTTGCCATCATAAAAAGGGGTGCAACACGAGGACTTCCCAGGAGGTCACCCATCCAAGTACTACTCTCTCCCAAGCACGCTTAACTGCATAGTTTGGACTCGCGCGGATTTCGGCCGCGAAAAAGGGGTGCAACACGAGGACTTCCCAGGAGGTCACCCATCCTAGTACTACTCTCGCCCAAGCACGCTTGACTGCGGAGTTCTGATGGGATCCGGTGCACTAGTGCTGGTATGATCGCACCCGATAGGGAGATCGCGATCAATGCATATATTGGCATCCATACGGATCTCATCATAAAATCCTGGAGAGCAATACGATGACTGAACAAACCGTACTCATCGTGCTTAATTGAGGAGTTTACACTCCAATGGATTTTGCCATCATAAAAAGGGGTGCAACACGAGGACTTCCCAGGAGGTCACCCATCCAAGTACTACTCTCTCCCAAGCACGCTTAACTGCATAGTTTGGACTCGCACGGATTTCGGCCGCGAAAAAGGGGTGCAACACGAGGACTTCCCAGGAGGTTACCCATCCTAGTACTACTCTCGCCCAAGCACGCTTAACTGCATAGTTTGGACTCGCACGGATTTCGGCCGCGAAAAAGGGGTGCAACACGAGGACTTCCCAGGAGGTCACCCATCCAAGTACTACTCTCGCCCAAGCACGCTTAACTGCATAATTTGGACTCGCACGGATTTCGGCCGCGAAAAAGGGGTGCAACACGAGGACTTCCCAGGAGGTCACCCATCCTAGTACTACTCTCGCCCAAGCACGCTTAACTGCATAGTTTGGACTCGCATGGATTTCGGCCGCGAAAAATTGGTGCAACACGAGGACTTCCCAGGAGGTCACCCATCCTAGTACTACTCTCGCCCAAGCAAGCTTAACTGCGGAGTTCTGATGGGATCCGGTGCATTAGTGCTGGTATGATCGCACCCGATAGGGAGATCGCGATCAATGCATATATTGGCATCCATACGGATCTCATCATAAAAATCCTGGAGAGCAATACGATGACTGAACAAACCGTACTCATCGTGCTTAATTGAGGAGTTTACACTCCAATGGATTTTGCCATCATAAAAAGGGGTGCAACACGAGGACTTCCCAGGAGGTCACCCATCCAAGTACTACTCTCTCCCAAGCACGCTTAACTGCATAGTTTGGACTCGCACGGATTTCGGCCGCGAAAAAGGGGTGCAACACGAGGACTTCCCAGGAGGTCACCCATCCTAGTACTACTCTCGCCCAAGCACGCTTAACTGCATAGTTTGGACTCGCACAGATTTCGGCCGCGAAAAAGGGGTGCAACACGAGGACTTCCCAGGAGGTTACCCATCCTAGTACTACTCTCGCCCAAGCACGCTTAACTGCATAGTTTGGACTCGCACGGATTTCGGCCGCGAAAAAGGGGTGCAACACGAGGACTTCCCAGGAGGTCACCCATCCTAGTACTACTCTCGCCCAAGCACGCTTAACTGCATAGTTTGGACTCGCACAGATTTCGGCCGCGAAAAAGGGGTGCAACACGAGGACTTCCCAGGAGGTTACCCATCCTAGTACTACTCTCGCCCAAGCACGCTTAACTGCATAGTTTGGACTCGCACGGATTTCGGCCGCGAAAAAGGGGTGCAACACGAGGACTTCCCAGGAGGTCACCCATCCAAGTACTACTCTCGCCCAAGCACGCTTAACTGCATAATTTGGACTCGCACGGATTTCGGCCGCGAAAAAGGGGTGCAACACGAGGACTTCCCAGGAGGTCACCCATCCTAGTACTACTCTCGCCCAAGCACGCTTAACTGCATAGTTTGGACTCGCACGGATTTCGGCCGCGAAAAAGGGGTGCAACACGAGGACTTCCCAGGAGGTCACCCATCCTAGTACTACTCTCGCCCAAGCACGCTTAACTGCGGAGTTCTGATGGGATCCGGTGCATTAGTGCTGGTATGATCGCACCCGATAGGGAGATCGCGATCAATGCATATATTGGCATCCATACGGATCTCATCATAAAAATCCTGGAGAGCAATACGATGACTGAACAAACCGTACTCATCGTGCTTAATTGAGGAGTTTACACTCCAATGGATTTTGCCATCATAAAAAGGGGTGCAACACGAGGACTTCCCAGGAGGTCACCCATCCAAGTACTACTCTCTCCCAAGCACGCTTAACTGCATAGTTTGGACTCGCACGGATTTCGGCCGCGAAAAAGGGGTGCAACACGAGGACTTCCCAGGAGGTCACCCATCCTAGTACTACTCTCGCCCAAGCACGCTTAACTGCATAGTTTGGACTCGCACAGATTTCGGCCGCGAAAAAGGGGTGCAACACGAGGACTTCCCAGGAGGTTACCCATCCTAGTACTACTCTCGCCCAAGCACGCTTAACTGCATAGTTTGGACTCGCACGGATTTCGGCCGCGAAAAAGGGGTGCAACACGAGGACTTCCCAGGAGGTCACCCATCCAAGTACTACTCTCGCCCAAGCACGCTTAACTGCATAATTTGGACTCGCACGGATTTCGGCCGCGAAAAAGGGGTGCAACACGAGGACTTCCCAGGAGGTCACCCATCCAAGTACTACTCTCGCCCAAGCACGCTTAACTGCATAATTTGGACTCGCACGGATTTCGGCCGCGAAAAAGGGGTGCAACACGAGGACTTCCCAGGAGGTCACCCATCCTAGTACTACTCTCGCCCAAGCACGCTTAACTGCATAGTTTGGACTCGCACGGATTTCGGCCGCGAAAAAGGGGTGCAACACGAGGACTTCCCAGGAGGTCACCCATCCTAGTACTACTCTCGCCCAAGCACGCTTAACTGCATAGTTTGGACTCGCACGGATTTCGGCCGCGAAAAAGGGGTGCAACACGAGGACTTCCCAGGAGGTCACCCATCCTAGTACTACTCTCGCCCAAGCACGCTTAACTGCGGAGTTCTGATGGGATCCGGTGCATTAGTGCTGGTATGATCGCACCCGATAGGGAGATCGCGATCAATGCATATATTGGCATCCATACGGATCTCATCATAAAAATCCTGGAGAGCAATACGATGACTGAACAAACCGTACTCATCGTGCTTAATTGAGGAGTTTACACTCCAATGGATTTTGCCATCATAAAAAGGGGTGCAACACGAGGAGTTCCCAGGAGGTCACCCATCCAAGTACTACTCTCTCCCAAGCACGCTTAACTGCATAGTTTGGACTCGCACGGATTTCGGCGGGGAAAAAGGGGTGCAACACGAGGACTTCCCAGGAGGTCACCCATCCTAGTACTACTCTCGCCCAAGCACGCTTAACTGCGGAGTTCTGATGGGATCCGGTGCATTAGTGCTGGTATGATCGCACCCGATAGGGAGATCGCGATCAATGCATATATTGGCATCCATACGGATCTCATCATAAAAATCCTGGAGAGCAATACGATGACTGAACAAACCGTACTCATCGTGCTTAATTGAGGAGTTTACACTCCAATGGATTTTGCCATCATAAAAAGGGGTGCAACACGAGGACTTCCCAGGAGGTCACCCATCCAAGTACTACTCTCTCCCAAGCACGCTTAACTGCATAGTTTGGACTCGCACGGATTTCGGCCGCGAAAAAGGGGTGCAACACGAGGACTTCCCAGGAGGTCACCCATCCTAGTACTACTCTCGCCCAAGCACGCTTGACTGCGGAGTTCTGATGGGATCCGGTGCATTAGTGCTGGTATGATCGCACCCGATAGGGAGATCGCGATCAATGCATATATTGGCATCCATACGGATCTCATCATAAAAATCCTGGAGAGCAATACGATGACTGAACAAACCGTACTCATCGTGCTTAATTGAGGAGTTTACACTCCAATGGATTTTGCCATCATAAAAAGGGGTGCAACACGAGGACTTCCCAGGAGGTCACCCATCCAAGTACTACTCTCTCCCAAGCACGCTTAACTGCATAGTTTGGACTCGCACGGATTTCGGCCGCGAAAAAGGGGTGCAACACGAGGACTTCCCAGGAGGTCACCCATCCTAGTACTACTCTCGCCCAAGCACGCTTGACTGCGGAGTTCTGATGGGATCCGGTGCATTAGTGCTGGTATGATCGCACCCGATAGGGAGATCGCGATCAATGCATATATTGGCATCCATACGGATCTCATCATAAAAATCCTGGAGAGCAAGACGATGACTGAACAAACCGTACTCATCGTGCTTAATTGAGGAGTTTACACTCCAATGGATTTTGCCATCATAAAAAGGGGTGCAACACGAGGACTTCCCAGGAGGTCACCCATCCAAGTACTACTCTCTCCCAAGCACGCTTAACTGCATAGTTTGGACTCGCACGGATTTCGGCCGCGAAAAAGGGGTGCAACACGAGGACTTCCCAGGAGGTCACCCATCCTAGTACTACTCTCGCCCAAGCACGCTTAACTGCATAGTTTGGACTCGCACAGATTTCGGCCGCGAAAAAGGGGTGCAACACGAGGACTTCCCAGGAGGTTACCCATCCTAGTACTACTCTCGCCCAAGCACGCTTAACTGCATAGTTTGGACTCGCACGGATTTCGGCCGCGAAAAAGGGGTGCAACACGAGGACTTCCCAGGAGGTCACCCATCCAAGTACTACTCTCGCCCAAGCACGCTTAACTGCATAATTTGGACTCGCACGGATTTCGGCCGCGAAAAAGGGGTGCAACACGAGGACTTCCCAGGAGGTCACCCATCCAAGTACTACTCTCGCCCAAGCACGCTTAACTGCATAATTTGGACTCGCACGGATTTCGGCCGCGAAAAAGGGGTGCAACACGAGGACTTCCCAGGAGGTCACCCATCCTAGTACTACTCTCGCCCAAGCACGCTTAACTGCATAGTTTGGACTCGCACGGATTTCGGCCGCGAAAAAGGGGTGCAACACGAGGACTTCCCAGGAGGTCACCCATCCTAGTACTACTCTCGCCCAAGCACGCTTAACTGCATAGTTTGGACTCGCACGGATTTCGGCCGCGAAAAAGGGGTGCAACACGAGGACTTCCCAGGAGGTCACCCATCCTAGTACTACTCTCGCCCAAGCACGCTTAACTGCGGAGTTCTGATGGGATCCGGTGCATTAGTGCTGGTATGATCGCACCCGATAGGGAGATCGCGATCAATGCATATATTGGCATCCATACGGATCTCATCATAAAAATCCTGGAGAGCAATACGATGACTGAACAAACCGTACTCATCGTGCTTAATTGAGGAGTTTACACTCCAATGGATTTTGCCATCATAAAAAGGGGTGCAACACGAGGAGTTCCCAGGAGGTCACCCATCCAAGTACTACTCTCTCCCAAGCACGCTTAACTGCATAGTTTGGACTCGCACGGATTTCGGCGGGGAAAAAGGGGTGCAACACGAGGACTTCCCAGGAGGTCACCCATCCTAGTACTACTCTCGCCCAAGCACGCTTAACTGCGGAGTTCTGATGGGATCCGGTGCATTAGTGCTGGTATGATCGCACCCGATAGGGAGATCGCGATCAATGCATATATTGGCATCCATACGGATCTCATCATAAAAATCCTGGAGAGCAATACGATGACTGAACAAACCGTACTCATCGTGCTTAATTGAGGAGTTTACACTCCAATGGATTTTGCCATCATAAAAAGGGGTGCAACACGAGGACTTCCCAGGAGGTCACCCATCCAAGTACTACTCTCTCCCAAGCACGCTTAACTGCATAGTTTGGACTCGCACGGATTTCGGCCGCGAAAAAGGGGTGCAACACGAGGACTTCCCAGGAGGTCACCCATCCTAGTACTACTCTCGCCCAAGCACGCTTGACTGCGGAGTTCTGATGGGATCCGGTGCATTAGTGCTGGTATGATCGCACCCGATAGGGAGATCGCGATCAATGCATATATTGGCATCCATACGGATCTCATCATAAAAATCCTGGAGAGCAATACGATGACTGAACAAACCGTACTCATCGTGCTTAATTGAGGAGTTTACACTCCAATGGATTTTGCCATCATAAAAAGGGGTGCAACACGAGGACTTCCCAGGAGGTCACCCATCCAAGTACTACTCTCTCCCAAGCACGCTTAACTGCATAGTTTGGACTCGCACGGATTTCGGCCGCGAAAAAGGGGTGCAACACGAGGACTTCCCAGGAGGTCACCCATCCTAGTACTACTCTCGCCCAAGCACGCTTGACTGCGGAGTTCTGATGGGATCCGGTGCATTAGTGCTGGTATGATCGCACCCGATAGGGAGATCGCGATCAATGCATATATTGGCATCCATACGGATCTCATCATAAAAATCCTGGAGAGCAAGACGATGACTGAACAAACCGTACTCATCGTGCTTAATTGAGGAGTTTACACTCCAATGGATTTTGCCATCATAAAAAGGGGTGCAACACGAGGACTTCCCAGGAGGTCACCCATCCAAGTACTACTCTCTCCCAAGCACGCTTAACTGCATAGTTTGGACTCGCACGGATTTCGGCCGCGAAAAAGGGGTGCAACACGAGGACTTCCCAGGAGGTCACCCATCCTAGTACTACTCTCGCCCAAGCACGCTTGACTGCGGAGTTCTGATGGGATCCGGTGCACTAGTGCTGGTATGATCGCACCCGATAGGGAGATCGCGATCAATGCATATATTGGCATCCATACGGATCTCATCATAAAAATCCTGGAGAGCAATACGATGACTGAACAAACCGTACTCATCGTGCTTAATTGAGGAGTTTACACTCCAATGGATTTTGCCATCATAAAAAGGGGTGCAACACGAGGACTTCCCAGGAGGTCACCCATCCAAGTACTACTCTCTCCCAAGCACGCTTAACTGCATAGTTTGGACTCGCACGGATTTCGGCCGCGAAAAAGGGGTGCAACACGAGGACTTCCCAGGAGGTCACCCATCCTAGTACTACTCTCGCCCAAGCACGCTTGACTGCGGAGTTCTGATGGGATCCGGTGCATTAGTGCTGGTATGATCGCACCCGATAGGGAGATCGCGATCAATGCATATATCGGCATCCATACGGATCTCATCATAAAAATCCTGGAGAGCAAGACGATGACTGAACAAACCGTACTCATCGTGCTTAATTGAGGAGTTTACACTCCAATGGATTTTGCCATCATAAAAAGGGGTGCAACACGAGGACTTCCCAGGAGGTCACCCATCCAAGTACTACTCTCTCCCAAGCACGCTTAACTGCATAGTTTGGACTCGCGCGGATTTCGGCCGCGAAAAAGGGGTGCAACACGAGGACTTCCCAGGAGGTCACCCATCCTAGTACTACTCTCGCCCAAGCACGCTTGACTGCGGAGTTCTGATGGGATCCGGTGCACTAGTGCTGGTATGATCGCACCCGATAGGGAGATCGCGATCAATGCATATATTGGCATCCATACGGATCTCATCATAAAATCCTGGAGAGCAATACGATGACTGAACAAACCGTACTCATCGTGCTTAATTGAGGAGTTTACACTCCAATGGATTTTGCCATCATAAAAAGGGGTGCAACACGAGGACTTCCCAGGAGGTCACCCATCCAAGTACTACTCTCTCCCAAGCACGCTTAACTGCATAGTTTGGACTCGCACGGATTTCGGCCGCGAAAAAGGGGTGCAACACGAGGACTTCCCAGGAGGTCACCCATCCTAGTACTACTCTCGCCCAAGCACGCTTAACTGCATAGTTTGGACTCGCACGGATTTCGGCCGCGAAAAAGGGGTGCAACACGAGGACTTCCCAGGAGGTCACCCATCCTAGTACTACTCTCGCCCAAGCACGCTTAACTGCATAGTTTGGACTCGCACGGATTTCGGCCGCGAAAAAGGGGTGCAACACGAGGACTTCCCAGGAGGTCACCCATCCAAGTACTACTCTCGCCCAAGCACGCTTAACTGCATAATTTGGACTCGCACGGATTTCGGCCGCGAAAAAGGGGTGCAACACGAGGACTTCCCAGGAGGTCACCCATCCTAGTACTACTCTCGCCCAAGCACGCTTAACTGCATAGTTTGGACTCGCACGGATTTCGGCCGCGAAAAAGGGGTGCAACACGAGGACTTCCCAGGAGGTCACCCATCCTAGTACTACTCTCGCCCAAGCACGCTTAACTGCGGAGTTCTGATGGGATCCGGTGCATTAGTGCTGGTATGATCGCACCCGATAGGGAGATCGCGATCAATGCATATATTGGCATCCATACGGATCTCATCATAAAAATCCTGGAGAGCAATACGATGACTGAACAAACCGTACTCATCGTGCTTAATTGAGGAGTTTACACTCCAATGGATTTTGCCATCATAAAAAGGGGTGCAACACGAGGACTTCCCAGGAGGTCACCCATCCAAGTACTACTCTCTCCCAAGCACGCTTAACTGCATAGTTTGGACTCGCACGGATTTCGGCCGCGAAAAAGGGGTGCAACACGAGGACTTCCCAGGAGGTCACCCATCCTAGTACTACTCTCTCCCAAGCACGCTTAACTGCATAGTTTGGACTCGCATGGATTTCGGCCGCGAAAAATTGGTGCAACACGAGGACTTCCCAGGAGGTCACCCATCCTAGTACTACTCTCGCCCAAGCAAGCTTAACTGCGGAGTTCTGATGGGATCCGGTGCATTAGTGCTGGTATGATCGCACCTGATAGGGAGATCGCGATCAATGCATATATTGGCATCCATACGGATCTCATCATAAAAATCCTGGAGAGCAATACGATGACTGAACAAACCGTACTCATCGTGCTTAATTGAGGAGTTTACACTCCAATGGATTTTGCCATCATAAAAAGGGGTGCAACACGAGGACTTCCCAGGAGGTCACCCATCCAAGTACTACTCTCTCCCAAGCACGCTTAACTGCATAGTTTGGACTCGCACGGATTTCGGCCGCGAAAAAGGGGTGCAACACGAGGACTTCCCAGGAGGTCACCCATCCTAGTACTACTCTCGCCCAAGCACGCTTGACTGCGGAGTTCTGATGGGATCCGGTGCATTAGTGCTGGTATGATCGCACCCGATAGGGAGATCGCGATCAATGCATATATTGGCATCCATACGGATCTCATCATAAAAATCCTGGAGAGCAAGACGATGACTGAACAAACCGTACTCATCGTGCTTAATTGAGGAGTTTACACTCCAATGGATTTTGCCATCATAAAAAGGGGTGCAACACGAGGACTTCCCAGGAGGTCACCCATCCAAGTACTACTCTCTCCCAAGCACGCTTAACTGCATAGTTTGGACTCGCGCGGATTTCGGCCGCGAAAAAGGGGTGCAACACGAGGACTTCCCAGGAGGTCACCCATCCTAGTACTACTCTCGCCCAAGCACGCTTAACTGCATAGTTTGGACTCGCACGGATTTCGGCCGCGAAAAAGGGGTGCAACACGAGGACTTCCCAGGAGGTCACCCATCCTAGTACTACTCTCGCCCAAGCACGCTTCACTGCGGAGTTCTGATGGGATCCGGTACATTAGTGCTGGTATGATCGCACCCGATAGGGAGATCGCGATCAATGCATATATTGGCATCCATACGGATCTCATCATAAAAATCCTGGAGAGCAATACGATGACTGAACAAACCGTACTCATCGTGCTTAATTGAGGTGTTTACACTCCAATGGATTTTGCCATCATAAAAAGGGGTGCAACACGAGGACTTCCCAGGAGGTCACCCATCCAAGTACTACTCTCTCCCAAGCACGCTTAACTGCATAATTTGGACTCGCACGGATTTCGGCCGCGAAAAAGGGGTGCAACACGAGGACTTCCCAGGAGGTCACCCATCCAAGTACTACTCTCGCCCAAGCACGCTTAACTGCATAATTTGGACTCGCACGGATTTCGGCCGCGAAAAAGGGGTGCAACACGAGGACTTCCCAGGAGGTCACCCATCCTAGTACTACTCTCGCCCAAGCACGCTTAACTGCATAGTTTGGACTCGCACGGATTTCGGCCGCGAAAAAGGGGTGCAACACGAGGACTTCCCAGGAGGTCACCCATCCTAGTACTACTCTCGCCCAAGCACGCTTAACTGCGGAGTTCTGATGGGATCCGGTGCATTAGTGCTGGTATGATCGCACCCGATAGGGAGATCGCGATCAATGCATATATTGGCATCCATACGGATCTCATCATAAAAATCCTGGAGAGCAATACGATGACTGAACAAACCGTACTCATCGTGCTTAATTGAGGAGTTTACACTCCAATGGATTTTGCCATCATAAAAAGGGGTGCAACACGAGGACTTCCCAGGAGGTCACCCATCCAAGTACTACTCTCTCCCAAGCACGCTTAACTGCATAGTTTGGACTCGCACGGATTTCGGCCGCGAAAAAGGGGTGCAACACGAGGACTTCCCAGGAGGTCACCCATCCTAGTACTACTCTCGCCCAAGCACGCTTAACTGCATAGTTTGGACTCGCACAGATTTCGGCCGCGAAAAAGGGGTGCAACACGAGGACTTCCCAGGAGGTTACCCATCCTAGTACTACTCTCGCCCAAGCACGCTTAACTGCATAGTTTGGACTCGCACGGATTTCGGCCGCGAAAAAGGGGTGCAACACGAGGACTTCCCAGGAGGTCACCCATCCAAGTACTACTCTCGCCCAAGCACGCTTAACTGCATAATTTGGACTCGCACGGATTTCGGCCGCGAAAAAGGGGTGCAACACGAGGACTTCCCAGGAGGTCACCCATCCTAGTACTACTCTCGCCCAAGCACGCTTAACTGCATAGTTTGGACTCGCACGGATTTCGGCCGCGAAAAAGGGGTGCAACACGAGGACTTCCCAGGAGGTCACCCATCCTAGTACTACTCTCGCCCAAGCACGCTTAACTGCGGAGTTCTGATGGGATCCGGTGCATTAGTGCTGGTATGATCGCACCCGATAGGGAGATCGCGATCAATGCATATATTGGCATCCATACGGATCTCATCATAAAAATCCTGGAGAGCAATACGATGACTGAACAAACCGTACTCATCGTGCTTAATTGAGGAGTTTACACTCCAATGGATTTTGCCATCATAAAAAGGGGTGCAACACGAGGACTTCCCAGGAGGTCACCCATCCAAGTACTACTCTCTCCCAAGCACGCTTAACTGCATAGTTTGGACTCGCACGGATTTCGGCCGCGAAAAAGGGGTGCAACACGAGGACTTCCCAGGAGGTCACCCATCCTAGTACTACTCTCTCCCAAGCACGCTTAACTGCATAGTTTGGACTCGCATGGATTTCGGCCGCGAAAAATTGGTGCAACACGAGGACTTCCCAGGAGGTCACCCATCCTAGTACTACTCTCGCCCAAGCAAGCTTAACTGCGGAGTTCTGATGGGATCCGGTGCATTAGTGCTGGTATGATCGCACCCGATAGGGAGATCGCGATCCATGCATATATTGGCATCCATACGGATCTCATCATAAAAATCCTGGAGAGCAATACGATGACTGAACAAACCGTACTCATCGTGCTTAATTGAGGAGTTTAAACTCCAATAGATTTTGCCATCATAAAAAGGGGTGCAACACGAGGACTTCCCAGGAGGTCACCCATCCAAGTACTACTCTCGCCCAAGCACGCTTAACTGCATAGTTTGGACTCGCACGGATTTCGACCGCGAAAAAGGGGTGCAACACGAGGACTTCCCAGGAGGTCACCCATCCAAGTACTACTCTCGCCCAAGCACGCTTAACTGCATAGTTTGGACTCGCACGGATTTCGGCGGGGAAAAAGGGGTGCAACACGAGGACTTCCCAGGAGGTCACCCATCCTAGTACTACTCTCGCCCAAGCACGCTTAACTGCGGAGTTCTGATGGGATCCGGTGCATTAGTGCTGGTATGATCGCACCCGATAGGGAGATCGCGATCAATGCATATATTGGCATCCATACGGATCTCATCATAAAAATCCTGGAGAGCAATACGATGACTGAACAAACCGTACTCATCGTGCTTAATTGAGGAGTTTAAACTCCAATGGATTTTGCCATCATAAAAAGGGGTGCCACACGAGGACTTCCCAGGAGGTCACCCATCCAAGTACTACTCTAGCCCAAGCACACTTAACTGCATAGTTTGGACTCGCTCGGATTTCGATCGCGAAAAAGGGGTGCAACACGAGGACTTCCCAGGAGGTCACCCATCCAAGTACTACTCTTGCCCAAGCACGCTTAACTGCATAGTTTGGACTCGCACGGATTTCGGCGGGGAAAAAGGGGTGCAACACGAGGACTTCCCAGGAGGTCACCCATCCTAGTACTACTCTCGCCCAAGCACGCTTAACTGCGGAGTTCTGATGGGATCCGGTGCATTAGTGCTGGTATGATCGCACCCGATAGGGAGATCGCGATCAATGCATATATTGGCATCCATACGGATCTCATCATAAAAATCCTGGAGAGCAATACGATGACTGAACAAACCGTACTCATCGTGCTTAATTGAGGAGTTTAAACTCCAATAGATTTTGCCATCATAAAAAGGGGTGCAACACGAGGACTTCCCAGGAGGTCACCCATCCTAGTACTACTCTCGCCCAAGCACGCTTAACTGCATAGTTTGGACTCGCACGGATTTCGGCGGGGAAAAATGGGTGCAACACGAGGACTTCCCAGGAGGTCACCCATCCTAGTACTACTCTCGCCCAAGCACGCTTAACTGCGGAGTTCTGATGGGATCCGGTGCATTAGTGCTGGTATGATCGCACCCGATAGGGAGATCGCGATCAATGCATATATTGGCATCCATACGGATCTCATCATAAAAATCCTGGAGAGCAATACGATGACTGAACAAACCGTACTCTTCGTGCTTAATTGAGGAGTTTAAACTCCAATAGATTTTGCCATCATAAAAAGGGGTGCAACACGAGGACTTCCCAGGAGGTCACCCATCCAAGTACTACTCTCGCCCAAGCACGCTTAACTGCATAGTTTGGACTCGCACGGATTTCGACCGCGAAAAAGGGGTGCAACACGAGGACTTCCCAGGAGGTCACCCATCCAAGTACTACTCTCGCCCAAGCACGCTTAACTGCATAGTTTGGACTCGCACGGATTTCGGCGGGGAAAAAGGGGTGCAACACGAGGACTTCCCAGGAGGTCACCCATCCTAGTACTACTCTCGCCCAAGCACGCTTAACTGCGGAGTTCTGATGGGATCCGGTGCATTAGTGCTGGTATGATCGCACCCGATAGGGAGATCGCGATCAATGCATATATTGGCATCCATACGGATCTCATCATAAAAATCCTGGAGAGCAATACGATGACTGAACAAACCGTACTCATCGTGCTTAATTGAGGAGTTTAAACTCCAATGGATTTTGCCATCATAAAAAGGGGTGCAACACGAGGACTTCCCAGGAGGTCACCCATCCAAGTACTACTCTCGCCCAAGCACGCTTAACTGCATAGTTTGGACTCGCACGGATTTCGACCGCGAAAAAGGGGTGCAACACGAGGACTTCCCAGGAGGTCACCCATCCAAGTACTACTCTCGCCCAAGCACGCTTAACTGCATAGTTTGGACTCGCACGGATTTCGGCGGGGAAAAAGGGGTGCAACACGAGGACTTCCCAGGAGGTCACCCATCCTAGTACTACTCTCGCCCAAGCACGCTTAACTGCGGAGTTCTGATGGGATCCGGTGCATTAGTGCTGGTATGATCGCACCCGATAGGGAGATCGCGATCAATGCATATATTGGCATCCATACGGATCTCATCATAAAAATCCTGGAGAGCAATACGATGACTGAACAAACCGTACTCATCGTGCTTAATTGAGGAGTTTAAACTCCAATGGATTTTGCCATCATAAAAAGGGGTGCCACACGAGGACTTCCCAGGAGGTCACCCATCCAAGTACTACTCTCGCCCAAGCACGCTTAACTGCATAGTTTGGACTCGCACGGATTTCGACCGCGAAAAAGGGGTGCAACACGAGGACTTCCCAGGAGGTCACCCATCCAAGTACTACTCTCGCCCAAGCACGCTTAACTGCATAGTTTGGACTCGCACGGATTTCGGCGGGGAAAAAGGGGTGCAACACGAGGACTTCCCAGGAGGTCACCCATCCTAGTACTACTCTCTCCCAAGCACGCTTAACTGCATAGTTTGGACTCGCATGGATTTCGGCCGCGAAAAATTGGTGCAACACGAGGACTTCCCAGGAGGTCACCCATCCTAGTACTACTCTCGCCCAAGCAAGCTTAACTGCGGAGTTCTGATGGGATCCGGTGCATTAGTGCTGGTATGATCGCACCCGATAGGGAGATCGCGATCCATGCATATATTGGCATCCATACGGATCTCATCATAAAAATCCTGGAGAGCAATACGATGACTGAACAAACCGTACTCATCGTGCTTAATTGAGGAGTTTAAACTCCAATAGATTTTGCCATCATAAAAAGGGGTGCAACACGAGGACTTCCCAGGAGGTCACCCATCCAAGTACTACTCTCGCCCAAGCACGCTTAACTGCATAGTTTGGACTCGCACGGATTTCGACCGCGAAAAAGGGGTGCAACACGAGGACTTCCCAGGAGGTCACCCATCCAAGTACTACTCTCGCCCAAGCACGCTTAACTGCATAGTTTGGACTCGCACGGATTTCGGCGGGGAAAAAGGGGTGCAACACGAGGACTTCCCAGGAGGTCACCCATCCTAGTACTACTCTCGCCCAAGCACGCTTAACTGCGGAGTTCTGATGGGATCCGGTGCATTAGTGCTGGTATGATCGCACCCGATAGGGAGATCGCGATCAATGCATATATTGGCATCCATACGGATCTCATCATAAAAATCCTGGAGAGCAATACGATGACTGAACAAACCGTACTCATCGTGCTTAATTGAGGAGTTTAAACTCCAATGGATTTTGCCATCATAAAAAGGGGTGCAACACGAGGACTTCCCAGGAGGTCACCCATCCAAGTACTACTCTCGCCCAAGCACGCTTAACTGCATAGTTTGGACTCGCACGGATTTCGACCGCGAAAAAGGGGTGCAACACGAGGACTTCCCAGGAGGTCACCCATCCAAGTACTACTCTCGCCCAAGCACGCTTAACTGCATAGTTTGGACTCGCACGGATTTCGGCGGGGAAAAAGGGGTGCAACACGAGGACTTCCCAGGAGGTCACCCATCCTAGTACTACTCTCGCCCAAGCACGCTTAACTGCGGAGTTCTGATGGGATCCGGTGCATTAGTGCTGGTATGATCGCACCCGATAGGGAGATCGCGATCAATGCATATATTGGCATCCATACGGATCTCATCATAAAAATCCTGGAGAGCAATACGATGACTGAACAAACCGTACTCATCGTGCTTAATTGAGGAGTTTAAACTCCAATGGATTTTGCCATCATAAAAAGGGGTGCAACACGAGGACTTCCCAGGAGGTCACCCATCCAAGTACTACTCTCGCCCAAGCACGCTTAACTGCATAGTTTGGACTCGCACGGATTTCGACCGCGAAAAAGGGGTGCAACACGAGGACTTCCCAGGAGGTCACCCATCCAAGTACTACTCTCGCCCAAGCACGCTTAACTGCATAGTTTGGACTCGCACAGATTTCGGCCGCGAAAAAGGGGTGCAACACGAGGACTTCCCAGGAGGTTACCCATCCTAGTACTACTCTCGCCCAAGCACGCTTAACTGCATAGTTTGGACTCGCACGGATTTCGGCCGCGAAAAAGGGGTGCAACACGAGGACTTCCCAGGAGGTCACCCATCCAAGTACTACTCTCGCCCAAGCACGCTTAACTGCATAATTTGGACTCGCACGGATTTCGGCCGCGAAAAAGGGGTGCAACACGAGGACTTCCCAGGAGGTCACCCATCCTAGTACTACTCTCGCCCAAGCACGCTTAACTGCATAGTTTGGACTCGCACGGATTTCGGCCGCGAAAAAGGGGTGCAACACGAGGACTTCCCAGGAGGTCACCCATCCAAGTACTACTCTCGCCCAAGCACGCTTAACTGCATAATTTGGACTCGCACGGATTTCGGCCGCGAAAAAGGGGTGCAACACGAGGACTTCCCAGGAGGTCACCCATCCTAGTACTACTCTCGCCCAAGCACGCTTAACTGCATAGTTTGGACTCGCACGGATTTCGGCCGCGAAAAAGGGGTGCAACACGAGGACTTCCCAGGAGGTCACCCATCCTAGTACTACTCTCGCCCAAGCACGCTTAACTGCGGAGTTCTGATGGGATCCGGTGCATTAGTGCTGGTATGATCGCACCCGATAGGGAGATCGCGATCAATGCATATATTGGCATCCATACGGATCTCATCATAAAAATCCTGGAGAGCAATACGATGACTGAACAAACCGTACTCATCGTGCTTAATTGAGGAGTTTACACTCCAATGGATTTTGCCATCATAAAAAGGGGTGCAACACGAGGACTTCCCAGGAGGTCACCCATCCAAGTACTACTCTCTCCCAAGCACGCTTAACTGCATAGTTTGGACTCGCACGGATTTCGACCGCGAAAAAGGGGTGCAACACGAGGACTTCCCAGGAGGTCACCCATCCAAGTACTACTCTCGCCCAAGCACGCTTAACTGCATAGTTTGGACTCGCACGGATTTCGGCGGGGAAAAAGGGGTGCAACACGAGGACTTCCCAGGAGGTCACCCATCCTAGTACTACTCTCTCCCAAGCACGCTTAACTGCATAGTTTGGACTCGCATGGATTTCGGCCGCGAAAAATTGGTGCAACACGAGGACTTCCCAGGAGGTCACCCATCCTAGTACTACTCTCGCCCAAGCAAGCTTAACTGCGGAGTTCTGATGGGATCCGGTGCATTAGTGCTGGTATGATCGCACCCGATAGGGAGATCGCGATCCATGCATATATTGGCATCCATACGGATCTCATCATAAAAATCCTGGAGAGCAATACGATGACTGAACAAACCGTACTCATCGTGCTTAATTGAGGAGTTTAAACTCCAATAGATTTTGCCATCATAAAAAGGGGTGCAACACGAGGACTTCCCAGGAGGTCACCCATCCAAGTACTACTCTCGCCCAAGCACGCTTAACTGCATAGTTTGGACTCGCACGGATTTCGACCGCGAAAAAGGGGTGCAACACGAGGACTTCCCAGGAGGTCACCCATCCAAGTACTACTCTCGCCCAAGCACGCTTAACTGCATAGTTTGGACTCGCACGGATTTCGGCGGGGAAAAAGGGGTGCAACACGAGGACTTCCCAGGAGGTCACCCATCCTAGTACTACTCTCGCCCAAGCACGCTTAACTGCGGAGTTCTGATGGGATCCGGTGCATTAGTGCTGGTATGATCGCACCCGATAGGGAGATCGCGATCAATGCATATATTGGCATCCATACGGATCTCATCATAAAAATCCTGGAGAGCAATACGATGACTGAACAAACCGTACTCATCGTGCTTAATTGAGGAGTTTAAACTCCAATGGATTTTGCCATCATAAAAAGGGGTGCCACACGAGGACTTCCCAGGAGGTCACCCATCCAAGTACTACTCTAGCCCAAGCACACTTAACTGCATAGTTTGGACTCGCACGGATTTCGATCGCGAAAAAGGGGTGCAACACGAGGACTTCCCAGGAGGTCACCCATCCAAGTACTACTCTTGCCCAAGCACGCTTAACTGCATAGTTTGGACTCGCACGGATTTCGGCGGGGAAAAAGGGGTGCAACACGAGGACTTCCCAGGAGGTCACCCATCCTAGTACTACTCTCGCCCAAGCACGCTTAACTGCGGAGTTCTGATGGGATCCGGTGCATTAGTGCTGGTATGATCGCACCCGATAGGGAGATCGCGATCAATGCATATATTGGCATCCATACGGATCTCATCATAAAAATCCTGGAGAGCAATACGATGACTGAACAAACCGTACTCATCGTGCTTAATTGAGGAGTTTAAACTCCAATAGATTTTGCCATCATAAAAAGGGGTGCAACACGAGGACTTCCCAGGAGGTCACCCATCCTAGTACTACTCTCGCCCAAGCACGCTTAACTGCATAGTTTGGACTCGCACGGATTTCGGCGGGGAAAAATGGGTGCAACACGAGGACTTCCCAGGAGGTCACCCATCCTAGTACTACTCTCGCCCAAGCACGCTTAACTGCGGAGTTCTGATGGGATCCGGTGCATTAGTGCTGGTATGATCGCACCCGATAGGGAGATCGCGATCAATGCATATATTGGCATCCATACGGATCTCATCATAAAAATCCTGGAGAGCAATACGATGACTGAACAAACCGTACTCATCGTGCTTAATTGAGGAGTTTAAACTCCAATAGATTTTGCCATCATAAAAAGGGGTGCAACACGAGGACTTCCCAGGAGGTCACCCATCCAAGTACTACTCTCGCCCAAGCACGCTTAACTGCATAGTTTGGACTCGCACGGATTTCGACCGCGAAAAAGGGGTGCAACACGAGGACTTCCCAGGAGGTCACCCATCCAAGTACTACTCTCGCCCAAGCACGCTTAACTGCATAGTTTGGACTCGCACGGATTTCGGCGGGGAAAAAGGGGTGCAACACGAGGACTTCCCAGGAGGTCACCCATCCTAGTACTACTCTCGCCCAAGCACGCTTAACTGCGGAGTTCTGATGGGATCCGGTGCATTAGTGCTGGTATGATCGCACCCGATAGGGAGATCGCGATCAATGCATATATTGGCATCCATACGGATCTCATCATAAAAATCCTGGAGAGCAATACGATGACTGAACAAACCGTACTCATCGTGCTTAATTGAGGAGTTTAAACTCCAATGGATTTTGCCATCATAAAAAGGGGTGCAACACGAGGACTTCCCAGGAGGTCACCCATCCAAGTACTACTCTCGCCCAAGCACGCTTAACTGCATAGTTTGGACTCGCACGGATTTCGACCGCGAAAAAGGGGTGCAACACGAGGACTTCCCAGGAGGTCACCCATCCAAGTACTACTCTCGCCCAAGCACGCTTAACTGCATAGTTTGGACTCGCACGGATTTCGGCGGGGAAAAAGGGGTGCAACACGAGGACTTCCCAGGAGGTCACCCATCCTAGTACTACTCTCGCCCAAGCACGCTTAACTGCGGAGTTCTGATGGGATCCGGTGCATTAGTGCTGGTATGATCGCACCCGATAGGGAGATCGCGATCAATGCATATATTGGCATCCATACGGATCTCATCATAAAAATCCTGGAGAGCAATACGATGACTGAACAAACCGTACTCATCGTGCTTAATTGAGGAGTTTAAACTCCAATGGATTTTGCCATCATAAAAAGGGGTGCCACACGAGGACTTCCCAGGAGGTCACCCATCCAAGTACTACTCTCGCCCAAGCACGCTTAACTGCATAGTTTGGACTCGCACGGATTTCGACCGCGAAAAAGGGGTGCAACACGAGGACTTCCCAGGAGGTCACCCATCCAAGTACTACTCTCGCCCAAGCACGCTTAACTGCATAGTTTGGACTCGCACGGATTTCGGCGGGGAAAAAGGGGTGCAACACGAGGACTTCCCAGGAGGTCACCCATCCTAGTACTACTCTCGCCCAAGCACGCTTAACTGCGGAGTTCTGATGGGATCCGGTGCATTAGTGCTGGTATGATCGCACCCGATAGGGAGATCGCGATCAATGCATATATTGGCATCCATACGGATCTCATCATAAAAATCCTGGAGAGCAATACGATGACTGAACAAACCGTACTCATCGTGCTTAATTGAGGAGTTTAAACTCCAATGGATTTTGCCATCATAAAAAGGGGTGCAACACGAGGACTTCCCAGGAGGTCACCCATCCAAGTACTACTCTCGCCCAAGCACGCTTAACTGCATAGTTTGGACTCGCACGGATTTCGACCGCGAAAAAGGGGTGCAACACGAGGACTTCCCAGGAGGTCACCCATCCAAGTACTACTCTCGCCCAAGCACGCTTAACTGCATAGTTTGGACTCGCACGGATTTCGGCGGGGAAAAAGGGGTGCAACACGAGGACTTCCCAGGAGGTCACCCATCCTAGTACTACTCTCGCCCAAGCACGCTTAACTGCGGAGTTCTGATGGGATCCGGTGCATTAGTGCTGGTATGATCGCACCCGATAGGGAGATCGCGATCAATGCATATATTGGCATCCATACGGATCTCATCATAAAAATCCTGGAGAGCAATACGATGACTGAACAAACCGTACTCATCGTGCTTAATTGAGGAGTTTAAACTCCAATGGATTTTGCCATCATAAAAAGGGGTGCCACACGAGGACTTCCCAGGAGGTCACCCATCCAAGTACTACTCTCGCCCAAGCACGCTTAACTGCATAGTTTGGACTCGCACGGATTTCGGCGGGGAAAAATGGGTGCAACACGAGGACTTCCCAGGAGGTCACCCATCCTAGTACTACTCTCGCCCAAGCACGCTTAACTGCGGAGTTCTGATGGGATCCGGTGCATTAGTGCTGGTATGATCGCACCCGATAGGGAGATCGCGATCAATGCATATATTGGCATCCATACGGATCTCATCATAAAAATCCTGGAGAGCAATACGATGACTGAACAAACCGTACTCATCGTGCTTAATTGAGGAGTTTAAACTCCAATAGATTTTGCCATCATAAAAAGGGGTGCAACACGAGGACTTCCCAGGAGGTCACCCATCCAAGTACTACTCTCGCCCAAGCACGCTTAACTGCATAGTTTGGACTCGCACGGATTTCGACCGCGAAAAAGGGGTGCAACACGAGGACTTCCCAGGAGGTCACCCATCCAAGTACTACTCTCGCCCAAGCACGCTTAACTGCATAGTTTGGACTCGCACGGATTTCGGCGGGGAAAAAGGGGTGCAACACGAGGACTTCCCAGGAGGTCACCCATCCTAGTACTACTCTCGCCCAAGCACGCTTAACTGCGGAGTTCTGATGGGATCCGGTGCATTAGTGCTGGTATGATCGCACCCGATAGGGAGATCGCGATCAATGCATATATTGGCATCCATACGGATCTCATCATAAAAATCCTGGAGAGCAATACGATGACTGAACAAACCGTACTCATCGTGCTTAATTGAGGAGTTTAAACTCCAATGGATTTTGCCATCATAAAAAGGGGTGCAACACGAGGACTTCCCAGGAGGTCACCCATCCAAGTACTACTCTCGCCCAAGCACGCTTAACTGCATAGTTTGGACTCGCACGGATTTCGACCGCGAAAAAGGGGTGCAACACGAGGACTTCCCAGGAGGTCACCCATCCAAGTACTACTCTCGCCCAAGCACGCTTAACTGCATAGTTTGGACTCGCACGGATTTCGGCGGGGAAAAAGGGGTGCAACACGAGGACTTCCCAGGAGGTCACCCATCCTAGTACTACTCTCGCCCAAGCACGCTTAACTGCGGAGTTCTGATGGGATCCGGTGCATTAGTGCTGGTATGATCGCACCCGATAGGGAGATCGCGATCAATGCATATATTGGCATCCATACGGATCTCATCATAAAAATCCTGGAGAGCAATACGATGACTGAACAAACCGTACTCATCGTGCTTAATTGAGGAGTTTAAACTCCAATGGATTTTGCCATCATAAAAAGGGGTGCCACACGAGGACTTCCCAGGAGGTCACCCATCCAAGTACTACTCTCGCCCAAGCACGCTTAACTGCATAGTTTGGACTCGCACGGATTTCGACCGCGAAAAAGGGGTGCAACACGAGGACTTCCCAGGAGGTCACCCATCCAAGTACTACTCTCGCCCAAGCACGCTTAACTGCATAGTTTGGACTCGCACGGATTTCGGCGGGGAAAAAGGGGTGCAACACGAGGACTTCCCAGGAGGTCACCCATCCTAGTACTACTCTCGCCCAAGCACGCTTAACTGCGGAGTTCTGATGGGATCCGGTGCATTAGTGCTGGTATGATCGCACCCGATAGGGAGATCGCGATCAATGCATATATTGGCATCCATACGGATCTCATCATAAAAATCCTGGAGAGCAATACGATGACTGAACAAACCGTACTCATCGTGCTTAATTGAGGAGTTTAAACTCCAATGGATTTTGCCATCATAAAAAGGGGTGCAACACGAGGACTTCCCAGGAGGTCACCCATCCAAGTACTACTCTCGCCCAAGCACGCTTAACTGCATAGTTTGGACTCGCACGGATTTCGACCGCGAAAAAGGGGTGCAACACGAGGACTTCCCAGGAGGTCACCCATCCAAGTACTACTCTCGCCCAAGCACGCTTAACTGCATAGTTTGGACTCGCACGGATTTCGGCGGGGAAAAAGGGGTGCAACACGAGGACTTCCCAGGAGGTCACCCATCCTAGTACTACTCTCGCCCAAGCACGCTTAACTGCGGAGTTCTGATGGGATCCGGTGCATTAGTGCTGGTATGATCGCACCCGATAGGGAGATCGCGATCAATGCATATATTGGCATCCATACGGATCTCATCATAAAAATCCTGGAGAGCAATACGATGACTGAACAAACCGTACTCATCGTGCTTAATTGAGGAGTTTAAACTCCAATGGATTTTGCCATCATAAAAAGGGGTGCCACACGAGGACTTCCCAGGAGGTCACCCATCCAAGTACTACTCTCGCCCAAGCACGCTTAACTGCATAGTTTGGACTCGCACGGATTTCGACCGCGAAAAAGGGGTGCAACACGAGGACTTCCCAGGAGGTCACCCATCCAAGTACTACTCTCGCCCAAGCACGCTTAACTGCATAGTTTGGACTCGCACGGATTTCGGCGGGGAAAAAGGGGTGCAACACGAGGACTTCCCAGGAGGTCACCCATCCTAGTACTACTCTCGCCCAAGCACGCTTAACTGCGGAGTTCTGATGGGATCCGGTGCATTAGTGCTGGTATGATCGCACCCGATAGGGAGATCGCGATCAATGCATATATTGGCATCCATACGGATCTCATCATAAAAATCCTGGAGAGCAATACGATGACTGAACAAACCGTACTCATCGTGCTTAATTGAGGAGTTTAAACTCCAATGGATTTTGCCATCATAAAAAGGGGTGCAACACGAGGACTTCCCAGGAGGTCACCCATCCAAGTACTACTCTCGCCCAAGCACGCTTAACTGCATAGTTTGGACTCGCACGGATTTCGACCGCGAAAAAGGGGTGCAACACGAGGACTTCCCAGGAGGTCACCCATCCAAGTACTACTCTCGCCCAAGCACGCTTAACTGCATAGTTTGGACTCGCACGGATTTCGGCGGGGAAAAAGGGGTGCAACACGAGGACTTCCCAGGAGGTCACCCATCCTAGTACTACTCTTGCCCAAGCACGCTTAACTGCGGAGTTCTGATGGGATCCGGTGCATTAGTGCTGGTATGATCGCACCCGATAGGGAGATCGCGATCAATGCATATATTGGCATCCATACGGATCTCATCATAAAAATCCTGGAGAGCAATACGATGACTGAACAAACCGTACTCATCGTGCTTAATTGAGGAGTTTAAACTCCAATGGATTTTGCCATCATAAAAAGGGGTGCAACACGAGGACTTCCCAGGAGGTCACCCATCCAAGTACTACTCTCGCCCAAGCACGCTTAACTGCATAGTTTGGACTCGCACGGATTTCGACCGCGAAAAAGGGGTGCAACACGAGGACTTCCCAGGAGGTCACCCATCCAAGTACTACTCTCGCCCAAGCACGCTTAACTGCATAGTTTGGACTCGCACGGATTTCGGCGGGGAAAAAGGGGTGCAACACGAGGACTTCCCAGGAGGTCACCCATCCTAGTACTACTCTCGCCCAAGCACGCTTAACTGCGGAGTTCTGATGGGATCCGGTGCATTAGTGCTGGTATGATCGCACCCGATAGGGAGATCGCGATCAATGCATATATTGGCATCCATACGGATCTCATCATAAAAATCCTGGAGAGCAATACGATGACTGAACAAACCGTACTCATCGTGCTTAATTGAGGAGTTTAAACTCCAATGGATTTTGCCATCATAAAAAGGGGTGCCACACGAGGACTTCCCAGGAGGTCACCCATCCAAGTACTACTCTAGCCCAAGCACGCTTAACTGCATAGTTTGGACTCGCACGGATTTCGATCGCGAAAAAGGGGTGCAACACGAGGACTTCCCAGGAGGTCACCCATCCAAGTACTACTCTTGCCCAAGCACGCTTAACTGCATAGTTTGGACTCGCACGGATTTCGGCGGGGAAAAAGGGGTGCAACACGAGGACTTCCCAGGAGGTCACCCATCGTAGTACTACTCTCGCCCAAGCACGCTTAACTGCGGAGTTCTGATGGGATCCGGTGCATTAGTGCTGGTATGATCGCACCCGATAGGGAGATCGCGATCAATGCATATATTGGCATCCATACGGATCTCATCATAAAAATCCTGGAGAGCAATACGATGACTGAACAAACCGTACTCATCGTGCTTAATTGAGGAGTTTAAACTCCAATGGATTTTGCCATCATAAAAAGGGGTGCAACACGAGGACTTCCCAGGAGGTCACCCATCCAAGTACTACTCTCGCCCAAGCACGCTTAACTGCATAGTTTGGACTCGCACGGATTTCGACCGCGAAAAAGGGGTGCAACACGAGGACTTCCCAGGAGGTCACCCATCCAAGTACTACTCTCGCCCAAGCACGCTTAACTGCATAGTTTGGACTCGCACGGATTTCGGCGGGGAAAAAGGGGTGCAACACGAGGACTTCCCAGGAGGTCACCCATCCTAGTACTACTCTCGCCCAAGCACGCTTAACTGCGGAGTTCTGATGGGATCCGGTGCATTAGTGCTGGTATGATCGCACCCGATAGGGAGATCGCGATCAATGCATATATTGGCATCCATACGGATCTCATCATAAAAATCCTGGAGAGCAATACGATGACTGAACAAACCGTACTCATCGTGCTTAATTGAGGAGTTTAAACTCCAATGGATTTTGCCATCATAAAAAGGGGTGCAACACGAGGACTTCCCAGGAGGTCACCCATCCAAGTACTACTCTCGCCCAAGCACGCTTAACTGCATAGTTTGGACTCGCACGGATTTCGACCGCGAAAAAGGGGTGCAACACGAGGACTTCCCAGGAGGTCACCCATCCAAGTACTACTCTCGCCCAAGCACGCTTAACTGCATAGTTTGGACTCGCACGGATTTCGGCGGGGAAAAAGGGGTGCAACACGAGGACTTCCCAGGAGGTCACCCATCCTAGTACTACTCTCGCCCAAGCACGCTTAACTGCGGAGTTCTGATGGGATCCGGTGCATTAGTGCTGGTATGATCGCACCCGATAGGGAGATCGCGATCAATGCATATATTGGCATCCATACGGATCTCATCATAAAAATCCTGGAGAGCAATACGATGACTGAACAAACCGTACTCATCGTGCTTAATTGAGGAGTTTAAACTCCAATGGATTTTGCCATCATAAAAAGGGGTGCCACACGAGGACTTCCCAGGAGGTCACCCATCCAAGTACTACTCTAGCCCAAGCACGCTTAACTGCATAGTTTGGACTCGCACGGATTTCGATCGCGAAAAAGGGGTGCAACACGAGGACTTCCCAGGAGGTCACCCATCCAAGTACTACTCTTGCCCAAGCACGCTTAACTGCATAGTTTGGACTCGCACGGATTTCGGCGGGGAAAAAGGGGTGCAACACGAGGACTTCCCAGGAGGTCACCCATCCTAGTACTACTCTCGCCCAAGCACGCTTAACTGCGGAGTTCTGATGGGATCCGGTGCATTAGTGCTGGTATGATCGCACCCGATAGGGAGATCGCGATCAATGCATATATTGGCATCCATACGGATCTCATCATAAAAATCCTGGAGAGCAATACGATGACTGAACAAACCGTACTCATCGTGCTTAATTGAGGAGTTTAAACTCCAATGGATTTTGCCATCATAAAAAGGGGTGCAACACGAGGACTTCCCAGGAGGTCACCCATCCAAGTACTACTCTCGCCCAAGCACGCTTAACTGCATAGTTTGGACTCGCACGGATTTCGGCGGGGAAAAAGGGGTGCAACACGAGGACTTCCCAGGAGGTCACCCATCCAAGTACTACTCTCGCCCAAGCACGCTTAACTGCATAGTTTGGACTCGCACGGATTTCGGCGGGGAAAAAGGGGTGCAACACGAGGACTTCCCAGGAGGTCACCCATCCTAGTACTACTCTCGCCCAAGCACGCTTAACTGCGGAGTTCTGATGGGATCCGGTGCATTAGTGCTGGTATGATCGCACCCGATAGGGAGATCGCGATCAATGCATATATTGGCATCCATACGGATCTCATCATAAAAATCCTGGAGAGCAATACGATGACTGAACAAACCGTACTCATCGTGCTTAATTGAGGAGTTTAAACTCCAATGGATTTTGCCATCATAAAAAGGGGTGCCACACGAGGACTTCCCAGGAGGTCACCCATCCAAGTACTACTCTAGCCCAAGCACGCTTAACTGCATAGTTTGGACTCGCACGGATTTCGATCGCGAAAAAGGGGTGCAACACGAGGACTTCCCAGGAGGTCACCCATCCAAGTACTACTCTTGCCCAAGCACGCTTAACTGCATAGTTTGGACTCGCACGGATTTCGGCGGGGAAAAAGGGGTGCAACACGAGGACTTCCCAGGAGGTCACCCATCCTAGTACTACTCTCGCCCAAGCACGCTTAACTGCGGAGTTCTGATGGGATCCGGTGCATTAGTGCTGGTATGATCGCACCCGATAGGGAGATCGCGATCAATGCATATATTGGCATCCATACGGATCTCATCATAAAAATCCTGGAGAGCAATACGATGACTGAACAAACCGTACTCATCGTGCTTAATTGAGGAGTTTAAACTCCAATGGATTTTGCCATCATAAAAAGGGGTGCAACACGAGGACTTCCCAGGAGGTCACCCATCCAAGTACTACTCTCGCCCAAGCACGCTTAACTGCATAGTTTGGACTCGCACGGATTTCGGCGGGGAAAAAGGGGTGCAACACGAGGACTTCCCAGGAGGTCACCCATCCAAGTACTACTCTCGCCCAAGCACGCTTAACTGCATAGTTTGGACTCGCACGGATTTCGGCGGGGAAAAAGGGGTGCAACACGAGGACTTCCCAGGAGGTCACCCATCCTAGTACTACTCTCGCCCAAGCACGCTTAACTGCGGAGTTCTGATGGGATCCGGTGCATTAGTGCTGGTATGATCGCACCCGATAGGGAGATCGCGATCAATGCATATATTGGCATCCATACGGATCTCATCATAAAAATCCTGGAGAGCAATACGATGACTGAACAAACCGTACTCATCGTGCTTAATTGAGGAGTTTAAAACGCGCTTCTCAGAGTAAAGGGGGTGCAACACGAGGACTTCCCAGGAGGTCACCCATCCAAGTACTACTCTCGCCCAAGCACGCTTAACTGCATAGTTTGGACTCGCACGGATTTCGACCGCGAAAAAAGGGGTGCAACACGAGGACTTCCCAGGAGGTCACCCATCCAAGTACTACTCTCGCCCAAGCACGCTTAACTGCATAGTTTGGACTCGCACGGATTTCGGCGGGGGAAAAAGGGGTGCAACACGAGGACTTCCCAGGAGGTCACCCATCCTAGTACTACTCTCGCCCAAGCACGCTTAACTGCGGAGTTCTGATGGGATCCGGTGCATTAGTGCTGGTATGATCGCACCCGATAGGGAGATCGCGATCAATGCATATATTGGCATCCATACGGATCTCATCATAAAAATCCTGGAGAGCAATACGATGACTGAACAAACCGTACTCATCGTGCTTAATTGAGGAGTTTAAAACTCCAATGGATTTTGCCATCATAAAAAGGGGTGCCACACGAGGACTTCCCAGGAGGTCACCCATCCAAGTACTACTCTAGCCCAAGCACGCTTAACTGCATAGTTTGGACTCGCACGGATTTCGACCGCGAAAAAGGGGTGCAACACGAGGACTTCCCAGGAGGTCACCCATCCAAGTACTACTCTTGCCCAAGCACGCTTAACTGCATAGTTTGGACTCGCACGGATTTCGGCGGGGAAAAAGGGGTGCAACACGAGGACTTCCCAGGAGGTCACCCATCCTAGTACTACTCTCGCCCAAGCACGCTTAACTGCGGAGTTCTGATGGGATCCGGTGCATTAGTGCTGGTATGATCGCACCCGATAGGGAGATCGCGATCAATGCATATATTGGCATCCATACGGATCTCATCATAAAAATCCTGGAGAGCAATACGATGACTGAACAAACCGTACTCATCGTGCTTAATTGAGGAGTTTAAACTCCAATGGATTTTGCCATCATAAAAAGGGGTGCAACACGAGGACTTCCCAGGAGGTCACCCATCCAAGTACTACTCTCGCCCAAGCACGCTTAACTGCATAGTTTGGACTCGCACGGATTTCGACCGCGAAAAAGGGGTGCAACACGAGGACTTCCCAGGAGGTCACCCATCCAAGTACTACTCTCGCCCAAGCACGCTTAACTGCATAGTTTGGACTCGCACGGATTTCGGCGGGGAAAAAGGGGTGCAACACGAGGACTTCCCAGGAGGTCACCCATCCTAGTACTACTCTCGCCCAAGCACGCTTAACTGCGGAGTTCTGATGGGATCCGGTGCATTAGTGCTGGTATGATCGCACCCGATAGGGAGATCGCGATCAATGCATATATTGGCATCCATACGGATCTCATCATAAAAATCCTGGAGAGCAATACGATGACTGAACAAACCGTACTCATCGTGCTTAATTGAGGAGTTTAAACTCCCAATGGATTTTAACGGCTATCATAAAAAGGGGTGCAACACGAGGACTTCCCAGGAGGTCACCCATCCAAGTACTACTCTCGCCCAAGCACGCTTAACTGCATAGTTTGGACTCGCACGGATTTCGACCGCGAAAAAGGGGTGCAACACGAGGACTTCCCAGGAGGTCACCCATCCAAGTACTACTCTCGCCCAAGCACGCTTAACTGCATAGTTTGGACTCGCACGGATTTCGGCGGGGAAAAAGGGGTGCAACACGAGGACTTCCCAGGAGGTCACCCATCCTAGTACTACTCTCGCCCAAGCACGCTTAACTGCGGAGTTCTGATGGGATCCGGTGCATTAGTGCTGGTATGATCGCACCCGATAGGGAGATCGCGATCAATGCATATATTGGCATCCATACGGATCTCATCATAAAAATCCTGGAGAGCAATACGATGACTGAACAAACCGTACTCATCGTGCTTAATTGAGGAGTTTAAACTCCAATGGATTTTGCCATCATAAAAAGGGGTGCAACACGAGGACTTCCCAGGAGGTCACCCATCCAAGTACTACTCTCGCCCAAGCACGCTTAACTGCATAGTTTGGACTCGCACGGATTTCGACCGCGAAAAAGGGGTGCAACACGAGGACTTCCCAGGAGGTCACCCATCCAAGTACTACTCTCGCCCAAGCACGCTTAACTGCATAGTTTGGACTCGCACGGATTTCGGCGGGGAAAAAGGGGTGCAACACGAGGACTTCCCAGGAGGTCACCCATCCTAGTACTACTCTCGCCCAAGCACGCTTAACTGCGGAGTTCTGATGGGATCCGGTGCATTAGTGCTGGTATGATCGCACCCGATAGGGAGATCGCGATCAATGCATATATTGGCATCCATACGGATCTCATCATAAAAATCCTGGAGAGCAATACGATGACTGAACAAACCGTACTCATCGTGCTTAATTGAGGAGTTTAAACTCCAATGGATTTTGCCATCATAAAAAGGGGTGCAACACGAGGACTTCCCAGGAGGTCACCCATCCAAGTACTACTCTCGCCCAAGCACGCTTAACTGCATAGTTTGGACTCGCACGGATTTCGACCGCGAAAAAGGGGTGCAACACGAGGACTTCCCAGGAGGTCACCCATCCAAGTACTACTCTCGCCCAAGCACGCTTAACTGCATAGTTTGGACTCGCACGGATTTCGGCGGGGAAAAAGGGGTGCAACACGAGGACTTCCCAGGAGGTCACCCATCCTAGTACTACTCTCGCCCAAGCACGCTTAACTGCGGAGTTCTGATGGGATCCGGTGCATTAGTGCTGGTATGATCGCACCCGATAGGGAGATCGCGATCAATGCATATATTGGCATCCATACGGATCTCATCATAAAAATCCTGGAGAGCAATACGATGACTGAACAAACCGTACTCATCGTGCTTAATTGAGGAGTTTAAACTCCAATGGATTTTGCCATCATAAAAAGGGGTGCAACACGAGGACTTCCCAGGAGGTCACCCATCCAAGTACTACTCTCGCCCAAGCACGCTTAACTGCATAGTTTGGACTCGCACGGATTTCGACCGCGAAAAAGGGGTGCAACACGAGGACTTCCCAGGAGGTCACCCATCCAAGTACTACTCTCGCCCAAGCACGCTTAACTGCATAGTTTGGACTCGCACGGATTTCGGCGGGGAAAAAGGGGTGCAACACGAGGACTTCCCAGGAGGTCACCCATCCTAGTACTACTCTCGCCCAAGCACGCTTAACTGCGGAGTTCTGATGGGATCCGGTGCATTAGTGCTGGTATGATCGCACCCGATAGGGAGATCGCGATCAATGCATATATTGGCATCCATACGGATCTCATCATAAAAATCCTGGAGAGCAATACGATGACTGAACAAACCGTACTCATCGTGCTTAATTGAGGAGTTTAAACTCCAATGGATTTTGCCATCATAAAAAGGGGTGCAACACGAGGACTTCCCAGGAGGTCACCCATCCAAGTACTACTCTCGCCCAAGCACGCTTAACTGCATAGTTTGGACTCGCACGGATTTCGACCGCGAAAAAGGGGTGCAACACGAGGACTTCCCAGGAGGTCACCCATCCAAGTACTACTCTCGCCCAAGCACGCTTAACTGCATAGTTTGGACTCGCACGGATTTCGGCGGGGAAAAAGGGGTGCAACACGAGGACTTCCCAGGAGGTCACCCATCCTAGTACTACTCTCGCCCAAGCACGCTTAACTGCGGAGTTCTGATGGGATCCGGTGCATTAGTGCTGGTATGATCGCACCCGATAGGGAGATCGCGATCAATGCATATATTGGCATCCATACGGATCTCATCATAAAAATCCTGGAGAGCAATACGATGACTGAACAAACCGTACTCATCGTGCTTAATTGAGGAGTTTAAACTCCAATGGATTTTGCCATCATAAAAAGGGGTGCAACACGAGGACTTCCCAGGAGGTCACCCATCCAAGTACTACTCTCGCCCAAGCACGCTTAACTGCATAGTTTGGACTCGCACGGATTTCGACCGCGAAAAAGGGGTGCAACACGAGGACTTCCCAGGAGGTCACCCATCCAAGTACTACTCTCGCCCAAGCACGCTTAACTGCATAGTTTGGACTCGCACGGATTTCGGCGGGGAAAAAGGGGTGCAACACGAGGACTTCCCAGGAGGTCACCCATCCTAGTACTACTCTCGCCCAAGCACGCTTAACTGCGGAGTTCTGATGGGATCCGGTGCATTAGTGCTGGTATGATCGCACCCGATAGGGAGATCGCGATCAATGCATATATTGGCATCCATACGGATCTCATCATAAAAATCCTGGAGAGCAATACGATGACTGAACAAACCGTACTCATCGTGCTTAATTGAGGAGTTTAAACTCCAATGGATTTTGCCATCATAAAAAGGGGTGCCACACGAGGACTTCCCAGGAGGTCACCCATCCAAGTACTACTCTCGCCCAAGCACGCTTAACTGCATAGTTTGGACTCGCACGGATTTCGACCGCGAAAAAGGGGTGCAACACGAGGACTTCCCAGGAGGTCACCCATCCAAGTACTACTCTCGCCCAAGCACGCTTAACTGCATAGTTTGGACTCGCACGGATTTCGGCGGGGAAAAAGGGGTGCAACACGAGGACTTCCCAGGAGGTCACCCATCCTAGTACTACTCTCGCCCAAGCACGCTTAACTGCGGAGTTCTGATGGGATCCGGTGCATTAGTGCTGGTATGATCGCACCCGATAGGGAGATCGCGATCAATGCATATATTGGCATCCATACGGATCTCATCATAAAAATCCTGGAGAGCAATACGATGACTGAACAAACCGTACTCATCGTGCTTAATTGAGGAGTTTAAACTCCAATGGATTTTGCCATCATAAAAAGGGGTGCAACACGAGGACTTCCCAGGAGGTCACCCATCCAAGTACTACTCTCGCCCAAGCACGCTTAACTGCATAGTTTGGACTCGCACGGATTTCGACCGCGAAAAAGGGGTGCAACACGAGGACTTCCCAGGAGGTCACCCATCCAAGTACTACTCTCGCCCAAGCACGCTTAACTGCATAGTTTGGACTCGCACGGATTTCGGCGGGGAAAAAGGGGTGCAACACGAGGACTTCCCAGGAGGTCACCCATCCTAGTACTACTCTCGCCCAAGCACGCTTAACTGCGGAGTTCTGATGGGATCCGGTGCATTAGTGCTGGTATGATCGCACCCGATAGGGAGATCGCGATCAATGCATATATTGGCATCCATACGGATCTCATCATAAAAATCCTGGAGAGCAATACGATGACTGAACAAACCGTACTCATCGTGCTTAATTGAGGAGTTTAAACTCCAATGGATTTTGCCATCATAAAAAGGGGTGCAACACGAGGACTTCCCAGGAGGTCACCCATCCAAGTACTACTCTCGCCCAAGCACGCTTAACTGCATAGTTTGGACTCGCACGGATTTCGACCGCGAAAAAGGGGTGCAACACGAGGACTTCCCAGGAGGTCACCCATCCAAGTACTACTCTCGCCCAAGCACGCTTAACTGCATAGTTTGGACTCGCACGGATTTCGGCGGGGAAAAAGGGGTGCAACACGAGGACTTCCCAGGAGGTCACCCATCCTAGTACTACTCTCGCCCAAGCACGCTTAACTGCGGAGTTCTGATGGGATCCGGTGCATTAGTGCTGGTATGATCGCACCCGATAGGGAGATCGCGATCAATGCATATATTGGCATCCATACGGATCTCATCATAAAAATCCTGGAGAGCAATACGATGACTGAACAAACCGTACTCATCGTGCTTAATTGAGGAGTTTAAACTCCAATGGATTTTGCCATCATAAAAAGGGGTGCCACACGAGGACTTCCCAGGAGGTCACCCATCCAAGTACTACTCTAGCCCAAGCACACTTAACTGCATAGTTTGGACTCGCACGGATTTCGATCGCGAAAAAGGGGTGCAACACGAGGACTTCCCAGGAGGTCACCCATCCAAGTACTACTCTTGCCCAAGCACGCTTAACTGCATAGTTTGGACTCGCACGGATTTCGGCGGGGAAAAAGGGGTGCAACACGAGGACTTCCCAGGAGGTCACCCATCCTAGTACTACTCTCGCCCAAGCACGCTTAACTGCGGAGTTCTGATGGGATCCGGTGCATTAGTGCTGGTATGATCGCACCCGATAGGGAGATCGCGATCAATGCATATATTGGCATCCATACGGATCTCATCATAAAAATCCTGGAGAGCAATACGATGACTGAACAAACCGTACTCATCGTGCTTAATTGAGGAGTTTAAACTCCAATGGATTTTGCCATCATAAAAAGGGGTGCAACACGAGGACTTCCCAGGAGGTCACCCATCCAAGTACTACTCTCGCCCAAGCACGCTTAACTGCATAGTTTGGACTCGCACGGATTTCGACCGCGAAAAAGGGGTGCAACACGAGGACTTCCCAGGAGGTCACCCATCCAAGTACTACTCTCGCCCAAGCACGCTTAACTGCATAGTTTGGACTCGCACGGATTTCGGCGGGGAAAAAGGGGTGCAACACGAGGACTTCCCAGGAGGTCACCCATCCTAGTACTACTCTCGCCCAAGCACGCTTAACTGCGGAGTTCTGATGGGATCCGGTGCATTAGTGCTGGTATGATCGCACCCGATAGGGAGTTCGCGATCAATGCATATATTGGCATCCATACGGATCTCATCATAAAAATCCTGGAGAGCAATACGATGACTGAACAAACCGTACTCATCGTGCTTAATTGAGGAGTTTAAACTCCAATGGATTTTGCCATCATAAAAAGGGGTGCAACACGAGGACTTCCCAGGAGGTCACCCATCCAAGTACTACTCTCGCCCAAGCACGCTTAACTGCATAGTTTGGACTCGCACGGATTTCGACCGCGAAAAAGGGGTGCAACACGAGGACTTCCCAGGAGGTCACCCATCCAAGTACTACTCTTGCCCAAGCACGCTTAACTGCATAGTTTGGACTCGCACGGATTTCGGCGGGGAAAAAGGGGTGCAACACGAGGACTTCCCAGGAGGTCACCCATCCTAGTACTACTCTCGCCCAAGCACGCTTAACTGCGGAGTTCTGATGGGATCCGGTGCATTAGTGCTGGTATGATCGCACCCGATAGGGAGATCGCGATCAATGCATATATTGGCATCCATACGGATCTCATCATAAAAATCCTGGAGAGCAATACGATGACTGAACAAACCGTACTCATCGTGCTTAATTGAGGAGTTTAAACTCCAATGGATTTTGCCATCATAAAAAGGGGTGCAACACGAGGACTTCCCAGGAGGTCACCCATCCAAGTACTACTCTCGCCCAAGCACGCTTAACTGCATAGTTTGGACTCGCACGGATTTCGACCGCGAAAAAGGGGTGCAACACGAGGACTTCCCAGGAGGTCACCCATCCAAGTACTACTCTCGCCCAAGCACGCTTAACTGCATAGTTTGGACTCGCACGGATTTCGGCGGGGAAAAAGGGGTGCAACACGAGGACTTCCCAGGAGGTCACCCATCCTAGTACTACTCTCGCCCAAGCACGCTTAACTGCGGAGTTCTGATGGGATCCGGTGCATTAGTGCTGGTATGATCGCACCCGATAGGGAGATCGCGATCAATGCATATATTGGCATCCATACGGATCTCATCATAAAAATCCTGGAGAGCAATACGATGACTGAACAAACCGTACTCATCGTGCTTAATTGAGGAGTTTAAACTCCAATGGATTTTGCCATCATAAAAAGGGGTGCAACACGAGGACTTCCCAGGAGGTCACCCATCCAAGTACTACTCTCGCCCAAGCACGCTTAACTGCATAGTTTGGACTCGCACGGATTTCGACCGCGAAAAAGGGGTGCAACACGAGGACTTCCCAGGAGGTCACCCATCCAAGTACTACTCTCGCCCAAGCACGCTTAACTGCATAGTTTGGACTCGCACGGATTTCGGCGGGGAAAAAGGGGTGCAACACGAGGACTTCCCAGGAGGTCACCCATCCTAGTACTACTCTCGCCCAAGCACGCTTAACTGCGGAGTTCTGATGGGATCCGGTGCATTAGTGCTGGTATGATCGCACCCGATAGGGAGATCGCGATCAATGCATATATTGGCATCCATACGGATCTCATCATAAAAATCCTGGAGAGCAATACGATGACTGAACAAACCGTACTCATCGTGCTTAATTGAGGAGTTTAAACTCCAATGGATTTTGCCATCATAAAAAGGGGTGCCACACGAGGACTTCCCAGGAGGTCACCCATCCAAGTACTACTCTAGCCCAAGCACACTTAACTGCATAGTTTGGACTCGCACGGATTTCGATCGCGAAAAAGGGGTGCAACACGAGGACTTCCCAGGAGGTCACCCATCCAAGTACTACTCTTGCCCAAGCACGCTTAACTGCATAGTTTGGACTCGCACGGATTTCGGCCGCGAAAAAGGGGTGCAACACGAGGACTTCCCAGGAGGTCACCCATCCTAGTACTACTCTCGCCCAAGCACGCTTAACTGCGGAGTTCTGATGGGATCCGGTGCATTAGTGCTGGTATGATCGCACCCGATAGGGAGATCGCGATCAATGCATATATTGGCATCCATACGGATCTCATCATAAAAATCCTGGAGAGCAATACGATGACTGAACAAACCGTACTCATCGTGCTTAATTGAGGAGTTTAAACTCCAATGGATTTTGCCATCATAAAAAGGGGTGCAACACGAGGACTTCCCAGGAGGTCACCCATCCAAGTACTACTCTCGCCCAAGCACGCTTAACTGCATAGTTTGGACTCGCACGGATTTCGACCGCGAAAAAGGGGTGCAACACGAGGACTTCCCAGGAGGTCACCCATCCAAGTACTACTCTCGCCCAAGCACGCTTAACTGCATAGTTTGGACTCGCACGGATTTCGGCGGGGAAAAAGGGGTGCAACACGAGGACTTCCCAGGAGGTCACCCATCCTAGTACTACTCTCGCCCAAGCACGCTTAACTGCGGAGTTCTGATGGGATCCGGTGCATTAGTGCTGGTATGATCGCACCCGATAGGGAGATCGCGATCAATGCATATATTGGCATCCATACGAATCTCATCATAAAAATCCTGGAGAGCAATACGATGACTGAACAAACCGTACTCATCGTGCTTAATTGAGGAGTTTAAACTCCAATGGATTTTGCCATCATAAAAAGGGGTGCCACACGAGGACTTCCCAGGAGGTCACCCATCCAAGTACTACTCTAGCCCAAGCACACTTAACTGCATAGTTTGGACTCGCACGGATTTCGATCGCGAAAAAGGGGTGCAACACGAGGACTTCCCAGGAGGTCACCCATCCAAGTACTACTCTTGCCCAAGCACGCTTAACTGCATAGTTTGGACTCGCACGGATTTCGGCGGGGAAAAAGGGGTGCAACACGAGGACTTCCCAGGAGGTCACCCATCCTAGTACTACTCTCGCCCAAGCACGCTTAACTGCGGAGTTCTGATGGGATCCGGTGCATTAGTGCTGGTATGATCGCACCCGATAGGGAGATCGCGATCAATGCATATATTGGCATCCATACGGATCTCATCATAAAAATCCTGGAGAGCAATACGATGACTGAACAAACCGTACTCATCGTGCTTAATTGAGGAGTTTAAACTCCAATGGATTTTGCCATCATAAAAAGGGGTGCAACACGAGGACTTCCCAGGAGGTCACCCATCCAAGTACTACTCTCGCCCAAGCACGCTTAACTGCATAGTTTGGACTCGCACGGATTTCGACCGCGAAAAAGGGGTGCAACACGAGGACTTCCCAGGAGGTCACCCATCCAAGTACTACTCTCGCCCAAGCACGCTTAACTGCATAGTTTGGACTCGCACGGATTTCGGCGGGGAAAAAGGGGTGCAACACGAGGACTTCCCAGGAGGTCACCCATCCTAGTACTACTCTCGCCCAAGCACGCTTAACTGCGGAGTTCTGATGGGATCCGGTGCATTAGTGCTGGTATGATCGCACCCGATAGGGAGATCGCGATCAATGCATATATTGGCATCCATACGGATCTCATCATAAAAATCCTGGAGAGCAATACGATGACTGAACAAACCGTACTCATCGTGCTTAATTGAGGAGTTTAAACTCCAATGGATTTTGCCATCATAAAAAGGGGTGCAACACGAGGACTTCCCAGGAGGTCACCCATCCAAGTACTACTCTCGCCCAAGCACGCTTAACTGCATAGTTTGGACTCGCACGGATTTCGGCGGGGAAAAAGGGGTGCAACACGAGGACTTCCCAGGAGGTCACCCATCCTAGTACTACTCTCGCCCAAGCACGCTTAACTGCGGAGTTCTGATGGGATCCGGTGCATTAGTGCTGGTATGATCGCACCCGATAGGGAGATCGCGATCAATGCATATATTGGCATCCATACGGATCTCATCATAAAAATCCTGGAGAGCAATACGATGACTGAACAAACCGTACTCATCGTGCTTAATTGAGGAGTTTAAACTCCAATGGATTTTGCCATCATAAAAAGGGGTGCCACACGAGGACTTCCCAGGAGGTCACCCATCCAAGTACTACTCTCGCCCAAGCACGCTTAACTGCATAGTTTGGACTCGCACGGATTTCGACCGCGAAAAAGGGGTGCAACACGAGGACTTCCCAGGAGGTCACCCATCCAAGTACTACTCTCGCCCAAGCACGCTTAACTGCATAGTTTGGACTCGCACGGATTTCGGCGGGGAAAAAGGGGTGCAACACGAGGACTTCCCAGGAGGTCACCCATCCTAGTACTACTCTCGCCCAAGCACGCTTAACTGCGGAGTTCTGATGGGATCCGGTGCATTAGTGCTGGTATGATCGCACCCGATAGGGAGATCGCGATCAATGCATATATTGGCATCCATACGGATCTCATCATAAAAATCCTGGAGAGCAATACGATGACTGAACAAACCGTACTCATCGTGCTTAATTGAGGAGTTTAAACTCCAATGGATTTTGCCATCATAAAAAGGGGTGCAACACGAGGACTTCCCAGGAGGTCACCCATCCAAGTACTACTCTCGCCCAAGCACGCTTAACTGCATAGTTTGGACTCGCACGGATTTCGACCGCGAAAAAGGGGTGCAACACGAGGACTTCCCAGGAGGTCACCCATCCAAGTACTACTCTCGCCCAAGCACGCTTAACTGCATAGTTTGGACTCGCACGGATTTCGGCGGGGAAAAAGGGGTGCAACACGAGGACTTCCCAGGAGGTCACCCATCCTAGTACTACTCTCGCCCAAGCACGCTTAACTGCGGAGTTCTGATGGGATCCGGTGCATTAGTGCTGGTATGATCGCACCCGATAGGGAGATCGCGATCAATGCATATATTGGCATCCATACGGATCTCATCATAAAAATCCTGGAGAGCAATACGATGACTGAACAAACCGTACTCATCGTGCTTAATTGAGGAGTTTAAACTCCAATGGATTTTGCCATCATAAAAAGGGGTGCAACACGAGGACTTCCCAGGAGGTCACCCATCCAAGTACTACTCTCGCCCAAGCACGCTTAACTGCATAGTTTGGACTCGCACGGATTTCGACCGCGAAAAAGGGGTGCAACACGAGGACTTCCCAGGAGGTCACCCATCCAAGTACTACTCTCGCCCAAGCACGCTTAACTGCATAGTTTGGACTCGCACGGATTTCGGCGGGGAAAAAGGGGTGCAACACGAGGACTTCCCAGGAGGTCACCCATCCTAGTACTACTCTCGCCCAAGCACGCTTAACTGCGGAGTTCTGATGGGATCCGGTGCATTAGTGCTGGTATGATCGCACCCGATAGGGAGATCGCGATCAATGCATATATTGGCATCCATACGGATCTCATCATAAAAATCCTGGAGAGCAATACGATGACTGAACAAACCGTACTCATCGTGCTTAATTGAGGAGTTTAAACTCCAATGGATTTTGCCATCATAAAAAGGGGTGCCACACGAGGACTTCCCAGGAGGTCACCCATCCAAGTACTACTCTAGCCCAAGCACGCTTAACTGCATAGTTTGGACTCGCACGGATTTCGACCGTGAAAAAGGGGTGCAACACGAAGACTTCCCAGGAGGTCACCCATCCAAGTACTACTCTCGCCCAAGCACGCTTAACTGCATAGTTTGGACTCGCACGGATTTCGGCGGGGAAAAAGGGGTGCAACACGAGGACTTCCCAGGAGGTCACCCATCCTAGTACTACTCTCGCCCAAGCACGCTTAACTGCGGAGTTCTGATGGGATCCGGTGCATTAGTGCTGGTATGATCGCACCCGATAGGGAGATCGCGATCAATGCATATATTGGCATCCATACGGATCTCATCATAAAAATCCTGGAGAGCAATACGATGACTGAACAAACCGTACTCATCGTGCTTAATTGAGGAGTTTAAACTCCAATGGATTTTGCCATCATAAAAAGGGGTGCCACACGAGGACTTCCCAGGAGGTCACCCATCCAAGTACTACTCTCGCCCAAGCACGCTTAACTGCATAGTTTGGACTCGCACGGATTTCGACCGCGAAAAAGGGGTGCAACACGAGGACTTCCCAGGAGGTCACCCATCCAAGTACTACTCTCGCCCAAGCACGCTTAACTGCATAGTTTGGACTCGCACGGATTTCGGCCGCGAAAAAGGGGTGCAACACGAGGACTTCCCAGGAGGTCACCCATCCTAGTACTACTCTCGCCCAAGCACGCTTAACTGCGGAGTTCTGATGGGATCCGGTGCATTAGTGCTGGTATGATCGCACCCGATAGGGAGATCGCGATCAATGCATATATTGGCATCCATACGGATCTCATCATAAAAATCCTGGAGAGCAATACGATGACTGAACAAACCGTACTCATCGTGCTTAATTGAGGAGTTTAAACTCCAATGGATTTTGCCATCATAAAAAGGGGTGCCACACGAGGACTTCCCAGGAGGTCACCCATCCAAGTACTACTCTAGCCCAAGCACGCTTAACTGCATAGTTTGGACTCGCACGGATTTCGACCGCGAAAAAGGGGTGCAACACGAGGACTTCCCAGGAGGTCACCCATCCAAGTACTACTCTCGCCCAAGCACGCTTAACTGCATAGTTTGGACTCGCACGGATTTCGACCGCGAAAAAGGGGTGCAACACGAGGACTTCCCAGGAGGTCACCCATCCAAGTACTACTCTCGCCCAAGCACGCTTAACTGCATAGTTTGGACTCGCACGGATTTCGGCGGGGAAAAAGGGGTGCAACACGAGGACTTCCCAGGAGGTCACCCATCCTAGTACTACTCTCGCCCAAGCACGCTTAACTGCGGAGTTCTGATGGGATCCGGTGCATTAGTGCTGGTATGATCGCACCCGATAGGGAGATCGCGATCAATGCATATATTGGCATCCATACGGATCTCATCATAAAAATCCTGGAGAGCAATACGATGACTGAACAAACCGTACTCATCGTGCTTAATTAAGGAGTTTAAACTCCAATGGATTTTGCCATCATAAAAAGGGGTGCCACACGAGGACTTCCCAGGAGGTCACCCATCCAAGTACTACTCTAGCCCAAGCACACTTAACTGCATAGTTTGGACTCGCACGGATTTCGATCGCGAAAAAGGGGTGCAACACGAGGACTTCCCAGGAGGTCACCCATCCAAGTACTACTCTTGCCCAAGCACGCTTAACTGCATAGTTTGGACTCGCACGGATTTCGGCGGGGAAAAAGGGGTGCAACACGAGGACTTCCCAGGAGGTCACCCATCCTAGTACTACTCTCGCCCAAGCACGCTTAACTGCGGAGTTCTGATGGGATCCGGTGCATTAGTGCTGGTATGATCGCACCCGATAGGGAGATCGCGATCAATGCATATATTGGCATCCATACGGATCTCATCATAAAAATCCTGGAGAGCAATACGATGACTGAACAAACCGTACTCATCGTGCTTAATTGAGGAGTTTAAACTCCAATGGATTTTGCCATCATAAAAAGGGGTGCCACACGAGGACTTCCCAGGAGGTCACCCATCCAAGTACTACTCTCGCCCAAGCACGCTTAACTGCATAGTTTGGACTCGCACGGATTTCGACCGCGAAAAAGGGGTGCAACACGAGGACTTCCCAGGAGGTCACCCATCCAAGTACTACTCTCGCCCAAGCACGCTTAACTGCATAGTTTGGACTCGCACGGATTTCGGCGGGGAAAAAGGGGTGCAACACGAGGACTTCCCAGGAGGTCACCCATCCTAGTACTACTCTCGCCCAAGCACGCTTAACTGCGGAGTTCTGATGGGATCCGGTGCATTAGTGCTGGTATGATCGCACCCGATAGGGAGATCGCGATCAATGCATATATTGGCATCCATACGGATCTCATCATAAAAATCCTGGAGAGCAATACGATGACTGAACAAACCGTACTCATCGTGCTTAATTGAGGAGTTTAAACTCCAATGGATTTTGCCATCATAAAAAGGGGTGCAACACGAGGACTTCCCAGGAGGTCACCCATCCAAGTACTACTCTCGCCCAAGCACGCTTAACTGCATAGTTTGGACTCGCACGGATTTCGACCGCGAAAAAGGGGTGCAACACGAGGACTTCCCAGGAGGTCACCCATCCAAGTACTACTCTCGCCCAAGCACGCTTAACTGCATAGTTTGGACTCGCACGGATTTCGGCGGGGAAAAAGGGGTGCAACACGAGGACTTCCCAGGAGGTCACCCATCCTAGTACTACTCTCGCCCAAGCACGCTTAACTGCGGAGTTCTGATGGGATCCGGTGCATTAGTGCTGGTATGATCGCACCCGATAGGGAGATCGCGATCAATGCATATATTGGCATCCATACGGATCTCATCATAAAAATCCTGGAGAGCAATACGATGACTGAACAAACCGTACTCATCGTGCTTAATTGAGGAGTTTAAACTCCAATGGATTTTGCCATCATAAAAAGGGGTGCAACACGAGGACTTCCCAGGAGGTCACCCATCCAAGTACTACTCTCGCCCAAGCACGCTTAACTGCATAGTTTGGACTCGCACGGATTTCGGCGGGGAAAAAGGGGTGCAACACGAGGACTTCCCAGGAGGTCACCCATCCTAGTACTACTCTCGCCCAAGCACGCTTAACTGCGGAGTTCTGATGGGATCCGGTGCATTAGTGCTGGTATGATCGCACCCGATAGGGAGATTGCGATCAATGCATATATTGGCATCCATACGGATCTCATCATAAAAATCCTGGAGAGCAATACGATGACTGAACAAACCGTACTCATCGTGCTTAATTGAGGAGTTTAAACTCCAATGGATTTTGCCATCATAAAAAGGGGTGCCACACGAGGACTTCCCAGGAGGTCACCCATCCAAGTACTACTCTCGCCCAAGCACGCTTAACTGCATAGTTTGGACTCGCACGGATTTCGACCGCGAAAAAGGGGTGCAACACGAGGACTTCCCAGGAGGTCACCCATCCAAGTACTACTCTCGCCCAAGCACGCTTAACTGCATAGTTTGGACTCGCACGGATTTCGGCCGCGAAAAAGGGGTGCAACACGAGGACTTCCCAGGAGGTCACCCATCCTAGTACTACTCTCGCCCAAGCACGCTTAACTGCGGAGTTCTGATGGGATCCGGTGCATTAGTGCTGGTATGATCGCACCCGATAGGGAGATCGCGATCAATGCATATATTGGCATCCATACGGATCTCATCATAAAAATCCTGGAGAGCAATACGATGACTGAACAAACCGTACTCATCGTGCTTAATTGAGGAGTTTAAACTCCAATGGATTTTGCCATCATAAAAAGGGGTGCCACACGAGGACTTCCCAGGAGGTCACCCATCCAAGTACTACTCTAGCCCAAGCACGCTTAACTGCATAGTTTGGACTCGCACGGATTTCGACCGCGAAAAAGGGGTGCAACACGAGGACTTCCCAGGAGGTCACCCATCCAAGTACTACTCTCGCCCAAGCACGCTTAACTGCATAGTTTGGACTCGCACGGATTTCGACCGCGAAAAAGGGGTGCAACACGAGGACTTCCCAGGAGGTCACCCATCCAAGTACTACTCTCGCCCAAGCACGCTTAACTGCATAGTTTGGACTCGCACGGATTTCGGCGGGGAAAAAGGGGTGCAACACGAGGACTTCCCAGGAGGTCACCCATCCTAGTACTACTCTCGCCCAAGCACGCTTAACTGCGGAGTTCTGATGGGATCCGGTGCATTAGTGCTGGTATGATCGCACCCGATAGGGAGATCGCGATCAATGCATATATTGGCATCCATACGGATCTCATCATAAAAATCCTGGAGAGCAATACGATGACTGAACAAACCGTACTCATCGTGCTTAATTAAGGAGTTTAAACTCCAATGGATTTTGCCATCATAAAAAGGGGTGCCACACGAGGACTTCCCAGGAGGTCACCCATCCAAGTACTACTCTAGCCCAAGCACACTTAACTGCATAGTTTGGACTCGCACGGATTTCGATCGCGAAAAAGGGGTGCAACACGAGGACTTCCCAGGAGGTCACCCATCCAAGTACTACTCTTGCCCAAGCACGCTTAACTGCATAGTTTGGACTCGCACGGATTTCGGCGGGGAAAAAGGGGTGCAACACGAGGACTTCCCAGGAGGTCACCCATCCTAGTACTACTCTCGCCCAAGCACGCTTAACTGCGGAGTTCTGATGGGATCCGGTGCATTAGTGCTGGTATGATCGCACCCGATAGGGAGATCGCGATCAATGCATATATTGGCATCCATACGGATCTCATCATAAAAATCCTGGAGAGCAATACGATGACTGAACAAACCGTACTCATCGTGCTTAATTGAGGAGTTTAAACTCCAATGGATTTTGCCATCATAAAAAGGGGTGCCACACGAGGACTTCCCAGGAGGTCACCCATCCAAGTACTACTCTCGCCCAAGCACGCTTAACTGCATAGTTTGGACTCGCACGGATTTCGACCGCGAAAAAGGGGTGCAACACGAGGACTTCCCAGGAGGTCACCCATCCAAGTACTACTCTCGCCCAAGCACGCTTAACTGCATAGTTTGGACTCGCACGGATTTCGGCGGGGAAAAAGGGGTGCAACACGAGGACTTCCCAGGAGGTCACCCATCCTAGTACTACTCTCGCCCAAGCACGCTTAACTGCGGAGTTCTGATGGGATCCGGTGCATTAGTGCTGGTATGATCGCACCCGATAGGGAGATCGCGATCAATGCATATATTGGCATCCATACGGATCTCATCATAAAAATCCTGGAGAGCAATACGATGACTGAACAAACCGTACTCATCGTGCTTAATTGAGGAGTTTAAACTCCAATGGATTTTGCCATCATAAAAAGGGGTGCAACACGAGGACTTCCCAGGAGGTCACCCATCCAAGTACTACTCTCGCCCAAGCACGCTTAACTGCATAGTTTGGACTCGCACGGATTTCGACCGCGAAAAAGGGGTGCAACACGAGGACTTCCCAGGAGGTCACCCATCCAAGTACTACTCTCGCCCAAGCACGCTTAACTGCATAGTTTGGACTCGCACGGATTTCGGCGGGGAAAAAGGGGTGCAACACGAGGACTTCCCAGGAGGTCACCCATCCTAGTACTACTCTCGCCCAAGCACGCTTAACTGCGGAGTTCTGATGGGATCCGGTGCATTAGTGCTGGTATGATCGCACCCGATAGGGAGATCGCGATCAATGCATATATTGGCATCCATACGGATCTCATCATAAAAATCCTGGAGAGCAATACGATGACTGAACAAACCGTACTCATCGTGCTTAATTGAGGAGTTTAAACTCCAATGGATTTTGCCATCATAAAAAGGGGTGCAACACGAGGACTTCCCAGGAGGTCACCCATCCAAGTACTACTCTCGCCCAAGCACGCTTAACTGCATAGTTTGGACTCGCACGGATTTCGGCGGGGAAAAAGGGGTGCAACACGAGGACTTCCCAGGAGGTCACCCATCCTAGTACTACTCTCGCCCAAGCACGCTTAACTGCGGAGTTCTGATGGGATCCGGTGCATTAGTGCTGGTATGATCGCACCCGATAGGGAGATCGCGATCAATGCATATATTGGCATCCATACGGATCTCATCATAAAAATCCTGGAGAGCAATACGATGACTGAACAAACCGTACTCATCGTGCTTAATTGAGGAGTTTAAACTCCAATGGATTTTGCCATCATAAAAAGGGGTGCCACACGAGGACTTCCCAGGAGGTCACCCATCCAAGTACTACTCTAGCCCAAGCACACTTAACTGCATAGTTTGGACTCGCACGGATTTCTATCGCGAAAAAGGGGTGCAACACGAGGACTTCCCAGGAGGTCACCCATCCAAGTACTACTCTTGCCCAAGCACGCTTAACTGCATAGTTTGGACTCGCACGGATTTCGGCGGGGAAAAAGGGGTGCAACACGAGGACTTCCCAGGAGGTCACCCATCCTAGTACTACTCTCGCCCAAGCACGCTTAACTGCGGAGTTCTGATGGGATCCGGTGCATTAGTGCTGGTATGATCGCACCCGATAGGGAGATCGCGATCAATGCATATATTGGCATCCATACGGATCTCATCATAAAAATCCTGGAGAGCAATACGATGACTGAACAAACCGTACTCATCGTGCTTAATTGAGGAGTTTAAACTCCAATGGATTTTGCCATCATAAAAAGGGGTGCAACACGAGGACTTCCCAGGAGGTCACCCATCCAAGTACTACTCTCGCCCAAGCACGCTTAACTGCATAGTTTGGACTCGCACGGATTTCGACCGCGAAAAAGGGGTGCAACACGAGGACTTCCCAGGAGGTCACCCATCCAAGTACTACTCTCGCCCAAGCACGCTTAACTGCATAGTTTGGACTCGCACGGATTTCGGCGGGGAAAAAGGGGTGCAACACGAGGACTTCCCAGGAGGTCACCCATCCTAGTACTACTCTCGCCCAAGCACGCTTAACTGCGGAGTTCTGATGGGATCCGGTGCATTAGTGCTGGTATGATCGCACCCGATAGGGAGATCGCGATCAATGCATATATTGGCATCCATACGGATCTCATCATAAAAATCCTGGAGAGCAATACGATGACTGAACAAACCGTACTCATCGTGCTTAATTGAGGAGTTTAAACTCCAATGGATTTTGCCATCATAAAAAGGGGTGCAACACGAGGACTTCCCAGGAGGTCACCCATCCAAGTACTACTCTCGCCCAAGCACGCTTAACTGCATAGTTTGGACTCGCACGGATTTCGACCGCGAAAAAGGGGTGCAACACGAGGACTTCCCAGGAGGTCACCCATCCAAGTACTACTCTCGCCCAAGCACGCTTAACTGCATAGTTTGGACTCGCACGGATTTCGGCGGGGAAAAAGGGGTGCAACACGAGGACTTCCCAGGAGGTCACCCATCCTAGTACTACTCTCGCCCAAGCACGCTTAACTGCGGAGTTCTGATGGGATCCGGTGCATTAGTGCTGGTATGATCGCACCCGATAGGGAGATCGCGATCAATGCATATATTGGCATCCATACGGATCTCATCATAAAAATCCTGGAGAGCAATACGATGACTGAACAAACCGTACTCATCGTGCTTAATTGAGGAGTTTAAACTCCAATGGATTTTGCCATCATAAAAAGGGGTGCCACACGAGGACTTCCCAGGAGGTCACCCATCCAAGTACTACTCTAGCCCAAGCACGCTTAACTGCATAGTTTGGACTCGCACGGATTTCGACCGTGAAAAAGGGGTGCAACACGAGGACTTCCCAGGAGGTCACCCATCCAAGTACTACTCTCGCCCAAGCACGCTTAACTGCATAGTTTGGACTCGCACGGATTTCGGCGGGGAAAAAGGGGTGCAACACGAGGACTTCCCAGGAGGTCACCCATCCTAGTACTACTCTCGCCCAAGCACGCTTAACTGCGGAGTTCTGATGGGATCCGGTGCATTAGTGCTGGTATGATCGCACCCGATAGGGAGATCGCGATCAATGCATATATTGGCATCCATACGGATCTCATCATAAAAATCCTGGAGAGCAATACGATGACTGAACAAACCGTACTCATCGTGCTTAATTGAGGAGTTTAAACTCCAATGGATTTTGCCATCATAAAAAGGGGTGCCACACGAGGACTTCCCAGGAGGTCACCCATCCAAGTACTACTCTCGCCCAAGCACGCTTAACTGCATAGTTTGGACTCGCACGGATTTCGACCGCGAAAAAGGGGTGCAACACGAGGACTTCCCAGGAGGTCACCCATCCAAGTACTACTCTCGCCCAAGCACGCTTAACTGCATAGTTTGGACTCGCACGGATTTCGGCCGCGAAAAAGGGGTGCAACACGAGGACTTCCCAGGAGGTCACCCATCCTAGTACTACTCTCGCCCAAGCACGCTTAACTGCGGAGTTCTGATGGGATCCGGTGCATTAGTGCTGGTATGATCGCACCCGATAGGGAGATCGCGATCAATGCATATATTGGCATCCATACGGATCTCATCATAAAAATCCTGGAGAGCAATACGATGACTGAACAAACCGTACTCATCGTGCTTAATTGAGGAGTTTAAACTCCAATGGATTTTGCCATCATAAAAAGGGGTGCCACACGAGGACTTCCCAGGAGGTCACCCATCCAAGTACTACTCTAGCCCAAGCACGCTTAACTGCATAGTTTGGACTCGCACGGATTTCGACCGCGAAAAAGGGGTGCAACACGAGGACTTCCCAGGAGGTCACCCATCCAAGTACTACTCTCGCCCAAGCACGCTTAACTGCATAGTTTGGACTCGCACGGATTTCGACCGCGAAAAAGGGGTGCAACACGAGGACTTCCCAGGAGGTCACCCATCCAAGTACTACTCTCGCCCAAGCACGCTTAACTGCATAGTTTGGACTCGCACGGATTTCGGCGGGGAAAAAGGGGTGCAACACGAGGACTTCCCAGGAGGTCACCCATCCTAGTACTACTCTCGCCCAAGCACGCTTAACTGCGGAGTTCTGATGGGATCCGGTGCATTAGTGCTGGTATGATCGCACCCGATAGGGAGATCGCGATCAATGCATATATTGGCATCCATACGGATCTCATCATAAAAATCCTGGAGAGCAATACGATGACTGAACAAACCGTACTCATCGTGCTTAATTGAGGAGTTTAAACTCCAATGGATTTTGCCATCATAAAAAGGGGTGCCACACGAGGACTTCCCAGGAGGTCACCCATCCAAGTACTACTCTAGCCCAAGCACACTTAACTGCATAGTTTGGACTCGCACGGATTTCGATCGCGAAAAAGGGGTGCAACACGAGGACTTCCCAGGAGGTCACCCATCCAAGTACTACTCTTGCCCAAGCACGCTTAACTGCATAGTTTGGACTCGCACGGATTTCGGCGGGGAAAAAGGGGTGCAACACGAGGACTTCCCAGGAGGTCACCCATCCTAGTACTACTCTCGCCCAAGCACGCTTAACTGCGGAGTTCTGATGGGATCCGGTGCATTAGTGCTGGTATGATCGCACCCGATAGGGAGATCGCGATCAATGCATATATTGGCATCCATACGGATCTCATCATAAAAATCCTGGAGAGCAATACGATGACTGAACAAACCGTACTCATCGTGCTTAATTGAGGAGTTTAAACTCCAATGGATTTTGCCATCATAAAAAGGGGTGCCACACGAGGACTTCCCAGGAGGTCACCCATCCAAGTACTACTCTCGCCCAAGCACGCTTAACTGCATAGTTTGGACTCGCACGGATTTCGACCGCGAAAAAGGGGTGCAACACGAGGACTTCCCAGGAGGTCACCCATCCAAGTACTACTCTCGCCCAAGCACGCTTAACTGCATAGTTTGGACTCGCACGGATTTCGGCGGGGAAAAAGGGGTGCAACACGAGGACTTCCCAGGAGGTCACCCATCCTAGTACTACTCTCGCCCAAGCACGCTTAACTGCGGAGTTCTGATGGGATCCGGTGCATTAGTGCTGGTATGATCGCACCCGATAGGGAGATCGCGATCAATGCATATATTGGCATCCATACGGATCTCATCATAAAAATCCTGGAGAGCAATACGATGACTGAACAAACCGTACTCATCGTGCTTAATTGAGGAGTTTAAACTCCAATGGATTTTGCCATCATAAAAAGGGGTGCCACACGAGGACTTCCCAGGAGGTCACCCATCCAAGTACTACTCTCGCCCAAGCACGCTTAACTGCATAGTTTGGACTCGCACGGATTTCGACCGCGAAAAAGGGGTGCAACACGAGGACTTCCCAGGAGGTCACCCATCCAAGTACTACTCTCGCCCAAGCACGCTTAACTGCATAGTTTGGACTCGCACGGATTTCGGCCACGAAAAAGGGGTGCAACACGAGGACTTCCCAGGAGGTCACCCATCCTAGTACTACTCTCGCCCAAGCACGCTTAACTGCGGAGTTCTGATGGGATCCGGTGCATTAGTGCTGGTATGATCGCACCCGATAGGGAGATCGCGATCAATGCATATATTGGCATCCATACGGATCTCATCATAAAAATCCTGGAGAGCAATACGATGACTGAACAAACCGTACTCATCGTGCTTAATTGAGGAGTTTAAACTCCAATGGATTTTGCCATCATAAAAAGGGGTGCCACACGAGGACTTCCCAGGAGGTCACCCATCCAAGTACTACTCTCGCCCAAGCACGCTTAACTGCATAGTTTGGACTCGCACGGATTTCGACCGCGAAAAAGGGGTGCAACACGAGGACTTCCCAGGAGGTCACCCATCCAAGTACTACTCTCGCCCAAGCACGCTTAACTGCATAGTTTGGACTCGCACGGATTTCGGCCGCGAAAAAGGGGTGCAACACGAGGACTTCCCAGGAGGTCACCCATCCTAGTACTACTCTCGCCCAAGCACGCTTAACTGCGGAGTTCTGATGGGATCCGGTGCATTAGTGCTGGTATGATCGCACCCGATAGGGAGATCGCGATCAATGCATATATTGGCATCCATACGGATCTCATCATAAAAATCCTGGAGAGCAATACGATGACTGAACAAACCGTACTCATCGTGCTTAATTGAGGAGTTTAAACTCCAATGGATTTTGCCATCATAAAAAGGGGTGCCACACGAGGACTTCCCAGGAGGTCACCCATCCAAGTACTACTCTAGCCCAAGCACGCTTAACTGCATAGTTTGGACTCGCACGGATTTCGACCGCGAAAAAGGGGTGCAACACGAGGACTTCCCAGGAGGTCACCCATCCAAGTACTACTCTCGCCCAAGCACGCTTAACTGCATAGTTTGGACTCGCACGGATTTCGACCGCGAAAAAGGGGTGCAACACGAGGACTTCCCAGGAGGTCACCCATCCAAGTACTACTCTCGCCCAAGCACGCTTAACTGCATAGTTTGGACTCGCACGGATTTCGGCCGCGAAAAAGGGGTGCAACACGAGGACTTCCCAGGAGGTCACCCATCCTAGTACTACTCTCGCCCAAGCACGCTTAACTGCGGAGTTCTGATGGGATCCGGTGCATTAGTGCTGGTATGATCGCACCCGATAGGGAGATCGCGATCAATGCATATATTGGCATCCATACGGATCTCATCATAAAAATCCTGGAGAGCAATACGATGACTGAACAAACCGTACTCATCGTGCTTAATTGAGGAGTTTAAACTCCAATGGATTTTGCCATCATAAAAAGGGGTGCCACACGAGGACTTCCCAGGAGGTCACCCATCCAAGTACTACTCTAGCCCAAGCACACTTAACTGCATAGTTTGGACTCGCACGGATTTCGATCGCGAAAAAGGGGTGCAACACGAGGACTTCCCAGGAGGTCACCCATCCAAGTACTACTCTTGCCCAAGCACGCTTAACTGCATAGTTTGGACTCGCACGGATTTCGGCGGGGAAAAAGGGGTGCAACACGAGGACTTCCCAGGAGGTCACCCATCCTAGTACTACTCTCGCCCAAGCACGCTTAACTGCGGAGTTCTGATGGGATCCGGTGCATTAGTGCTGGTATGATCGCACCCGATAGGGAGATCGCGATCAATGCATATATTGGCATCCATACGGATCTCATCATAAAAATCCTGGAGAGCAATACGATGACTGAACAAACCGTACTCATCGTGCTTAATTGAGGAGTTTAAACTCCAATGGATTTTGCCATCATAAAAAGGGGTGCCACACGAGGACTTCCCAGGAGGTCACCCATCCAAGTACTACTCTCGCCCAAGCACGCTTAACTGCATAGTTTGGACTCGCACGGATTTCGACCGCGAAAAAGGGGTGCAACACGAGGACTTCCCAGGAGGTCACCCATCCAAGTACTACTCTCGCCCAAGCACGCTTAACTGCATAGTTTGGACTCGCACGGATTTCGGCCGCGAAAAAGGGGTGCAACACGAGGACTTCCCAGGAGGTCACCCATCCTAGTACTACTCTCGCCCAAGCACGCTTAACTGCGGAGTTCTGATGGGATCCGGTGCATTAGTGCTGGTATGATCGCACCCGATAGGGAGATCGCGATCAATGCATATATTGGCATCCATACGGATCTCATCATAAAAATCCTGGAGAGCAATACGATGACTGAACAAACCGTACTCATCGTGCTTAATTGAGGAGTTTAAACTCCAATGGATTTTGCCATCATAAAAAGGGGTGCCACACGAGGACTTCCCAGGAGGTCACCCATCCAAGTACTACTCTCGCCCAAGCACGCTTAACTGCATAGTTTGGACTCGCACGGATTTCGACCGCGAAAAAGGGGTGCAACACGAGGACTTCCCAGGAGGTCACCCATCCAAGTACTACTCTCGCCCAAGCACGCTTAACTGCATAGTTTGGACTCGCACGGATTTCGGCCACGAAAAAGGGGTGCAACACGAGGACTTCCCAGGAGGTCACCCATCCTAGTACTACTCTCGCCCAAGCACGCTTAACTGCGGAGTTCTGATGGGATCCGGTGCATTAGTGCTGGTATGATCGCACCCGATAGGGAGATCGCGATCAATGCATATATTGGCATCCATACGGATCTCATCATAAAAATCCTGGAGAGCAATACGATGACTGAACAAACCGTACTCATCGTGCTTAATTGAGGAGTTTAAACTCCAATGGATTTTGCCATCATAAAAAGGGGTGCCACACGAGGACTTCCCAGGAGGTCACCCATCCAAGTACTACTCTAGCCCAAGCACGCTTAACTGCATAGTTTGGACTCGCACGGATTTCGACCGCGAAAAAGGGGTGCAACACGAGGACTTCCCAGGAGGTCACCCATCCAAGTACTACTCTCGCCCAAGCACGCTTAACTGCATAGTTTGGACTCGCACGGATTTCGGCGGGGAAAAAGGGGTGCAACACGAGGACTTCCCAGGAGGTCACCCATCCTAGTACTACTCTCGCCCAAGCACGCTTAACTGCATAGTTTGGACTCGCACGGATTTCGGCCGCGAAAAAGGGGTGCAACACGAGGACTTCCCAGGAGGTCACCCATCCTAGTACTACTCTCGCCCAAGCACGCTTAACTGCGGAGTTCTGATGGGATCCGGTGCATTAGTGCTGGTATGATCGCACCCGATAGGGAGATCGCGATCAATGCATATATTGGCATCCATACGGATCTCATCATAAAAATCCTGGAGAGCAATACGATGACTGAACAAACCGTACTCATCGTGCTTAATTGAGGAGTTTAAACTCCAATGGATTTTGCCATCATAAAAAGGGGTGCCACACGAGGACTTCCCAGGAGGTCACCCATCCAAGTACTACTCTAGCCCAAGCACGCTTAACTGCATAGTTTGGACTCGCACGGATTTCGACCGCGAAAAAGGGGTGCAACACGAGGACTTCCCAGGAGGTCACCCATCCAAGTACTACTCTTGCCCAAGCACGCTTAACTGCATAGTTTGGACTCGCACGGATTTCGGCGGGGAAAAAGGGGTGCAACACGAGGACTTCCCAGGAGGTCACCCATCCTAGTACTACTCTCGCCCAAGCACGCTTAACTACGGAGTTCTGATGGGATCCGGTGCATTAGTGCTGGTATGATCGCACCCGATAGGGAGATCCCGATCAATGCATATATTGGCATCCATACGGATCTCATCATAAAAATCCTGGAGAGCAATACGATGACTGAACAAACCGTACTCATCGTGCTTAATTGAGGAGTTTAAACTCCAATGGATTTTGCCATCATAAAAAGGGGTGCAACACGAGGACTTCCCAGGAGGTCACCCATCCAAGTACTACTCTCGCCCAAGCACGCTTAACTGCATAGTTTGGACTCGCACGGATTTCGACCGCGAAAAAGGGGTGCAACACGAGGACTTCCCAGGAGGTCACCCATCCAAGTACTACTCTCGCCCAAGCACGCTTAACTGCATAGTTTGGACTCGCACGGATTTCGGCGGGGAAAAAGGGGTGCAACACGAGGACTTCCCAGGAGGTCACCCATCCTAGTACTACTCTCGCCCAAGCACGCTTAACTGCGGAGTTCTGATGGGATCCGGTGCATTAGTGCTGGTATGATCGCACCCGATAGGGAGATCGCGATCAATGCATATATTGGCATCCATACGGATCTCATCATAAAAATCCTGGAGAGCAATACGATGACTGAACAAACCGTACTCATCGTGCTTAATTGAGGAGTTTAAACTCCAATGGATTTTGCCATCATAAAAAGGGGTGCAACACGAGGACTTCCCAGGAGGTCACCCATCCAAGTACTACTCTCGCCCAAGCACGCTTAACTGCATAGTTTGGACTCGCACGGATTTCGGCGGGGAAAAAGGGGTGCAACACGAGGACTTCCCAAGAGGTCACCCATCCTAGTACTACTCTCGCCCAAGCACGCTTAACTGCGGAGTTCTGATGGGATCCGGTGCATTAGTGCTGGTATGACCGCACCCGATAGGGAGATCGCGATCCATGCATATATTGGCATCCATACGGATCTCATCATAAAAATCCTGGAGAGCAATACGATGACTGAACAAACCGTACTCATCGTGCTTAATTGAGGAGTTTAAACTCCAATGGATTTTGCCATCATAAAAAGGGGTGCCACACGAGGACTTCCCAGGAGGTCACCCATCCAAGTACTACTCTCGCCCAAGCACGCTTAACTGCATAGTTTGGACTCGCACGGATTTCGACCGCGAAAAAGGGGTGCAACACGAGGACTTCCCAGGAGGTCACCCATCCAAGTACTACTCTCGCCCAAGCACGCTTAACTGCATAGTTTGGACTCGCACGGATTTCGGCGGGGAAAAAGGGGTGCAACACGAGGACTTCCCAGGAGGTCACCCATCCTAGTACTACTCTCGCCCAAGCACGCTTAACTGCGGAGTTCTGATGGGATCCGGTGCATTAGTGCTGGTATGATCGCACCCGATAGGGAGATCGCGATCAATGCATATATTGGCATCCATACGGATCTCATCATAAAAATCCTGGAGAGCAATACGATGACTGAACAAACCGTACTCATCGTGCTTAATTGAGGAGTTTAAACTCCAATGGATTTTGCCATCATAAAAAGGGGTGCCACACGAGGACTTCCCAGGAGGTCACCCATCCAAGTACTACTCTAGCCCAAGCACGCTTAACTGCATAGTTTGGACTCGCACGGATTTCGATCGCGAAAAAGGGGTGCAACACGAGGACTTCCCAGGAGGTCACCCATCCAAGTACTACTCTTGCCCAAGCACGCTTAACTGCATAGTTTGGACTCGCACGGATTTCGGCGGGGAAAAAGGGGTGCAACACGAGGACTTCCCAGGAGGTCACCCATCCTAGTACTACTCTCGCCCAAGCACGCTTAACTACGGAGTTCTGATGGGATCCGGTGCATTAGTGCTGGTATGATCGCACCCGATAGGGAGATCGCGATCAATGCATATATTGGCATCCATACGGATCTCATCATAAAAATCCTGGAGAGCAATACGATGACTGAACAAACCGTACTCATCGTGCTTAATTGAGGAGTTTAAACTCCAATGGATTTTGCCATCATAAAAAGGGGTGCAACACGAGGACTTCCCAGGAGGTCACCCATCCAAGTACTACTCTCGCCCAAGCACGCTTAACTGCATAGTTTGGACTCGCACGGATTTCGACCGCGAAAAAGGGGTGCAACACGAGGACTTCCCAGGAGGTCACCCATCCAAGTACTACTCTCGCCCAAGCACGCTTAACTGCATAGTTTGGACTCGCACGGATTTCGGCGGGGAAAAAGGGGTGCAACACGAGGACTTCCCAGGAGGTCACCCATCCTAGTACTACTCTCGCCCAAGCACGCTTAACTGCGGAGTTCTGATGGGATCCGGTGCATTAGTGCTGGTATGATCGCACCCGATAGGGAGATCGCGATCAATGCATATATTGGCATCCATACGGATCTCATCATAAAAATCCTGGAGAGCAATACGATGACTGAACAAACCGTACTCATCGTGCTTAATTGAGGAGTTTAAACTCCAATGGATTTTGCCATCATAAAAAGGGGTGCAACACGAGGACTTCCCAGGAGGTCACCCATCCAAGTACTACTCTCGCCCAAGCACGCTTAACTGCATAGTTTGGACTCGCACGGATTTCGACCGCGAAAAAGGGGTGCAACACGAGGACTTCCCAGGAGGTCACCCATCCAAGTACTACTCTCGCCCAAGCACGCTTAACTGCATAGTTTGGACTCGCACGGATTTCGGCGGGGAAAAAGGGGTGCAACACGAGGACTTCCCAGGAGGTCACCCATCCTAGTACTACTCTCGCCCAAGCACGCTTAACTGCGGAGTTCTGATGGGATCCGGTGCATTAGTGCTGGTATGATCGCACCCGATAGGGAGATCGCGATCAATGCATATATTGGCATCCATACGGATCTCATCATAAAAATCCTGGAGAGCAATACGATGACTGAACAAACCGTACTCATCGTGCTTAATTGAGGAGTTTAAACTCCAATGGATTTTGCCATCATAAAAAGGGGTGCCACACGAGGACTTCCCAGGAGGTCACCCATCCAAGTACTACTCTAGCCCAAGCACGCTTAACTGCATAGTTTGGACTCGCACGGATTTCGACCGCGAAAAAGGGGTGCAACACGAGGACTTCCCAGGAGGTCACCCATCCAAGTACTACTCTTGCCCAAGCACGCTTAACTGCATAGTTTGGACTCGCACGGATTTCGGCGGGGAAAAAGGGGTGCAACACGAGGACTTCCCAGGAGGTCACCCATCCTAGTACTACTCTCGCCCAAGCACGCTTAACTACGGAGTTCTGATGGGATCCGGTGCATTAGTGCTGGTATGATCGCACCCGATAGGGAGATCCCGATCAATGCATATATTGGCATCCATACGGATCTCATCATAAAAATCCTGGAGAGCAATACGATGACTGAACAAACCGTACTCATCGTGCTTAATTGAGGAGTTTAAACTCCAATGGATTTTGCCATCATAAAAAGGGGTGCAACACGAGGACTTCCCAGGAGGTCACCCATCCAAGTACTACTCTCGCCCAAGCACGCTTAACTGCATAGTTTGGACTCGCACGGATTTCGACCGCGAAAAAGGGGTGCAACACGAGGACTTCCCAGGAGGTCACCCATCCAAGTACTACTCTCGCCCAAGCACGCTTAACTGCATAGTTTGGACTCGCACGGATTTCGGCGGGGAAAAAGGGGTGCAACACGAGGACTTCCCAGGAGGTCACCCATCCTAGTACTACTCTCGCCCAAGCACGCTTAACTGCGGAGTTCTGATGGGATCCGGTGCATTAGTGCTGGTATGATCGCACCCGATAGGGAGATCGCGATCAATGCATATATTGGCATCCATACGGATCTCATCATAAAAATCCTGGAGAGCAATACGATGACTGAACAAACCGTACTCATCGTGCTTAATTGAGGAGTTTAAACTCCAATGGATTTTGCCATCATAAAAAGGGGTGCAACACGAGGACTTCCCAGGAGGTCACCCATCCAAGTACTACTCTCGCCCAAGCACGCTTAACTGCATAGTTTGGACTCGCACGGATTTCGACCGCGAAAAAGGGGTGCAACACGAGGACTTCCCAGGAGGTCACCCATCCAAGTACTACTCTCGCCCAAGCACGCTTAACTGCATAGTTTGGACTCGCACGGATTTCGGCGGGGAAAAAGGGGTGCAACACGAGGACTTCCCAGGAGGTCACCCATCCTAGTACTACTCTCGCCCAAGCACGCTTAACTGCGGAGTTCTGATGGGATCCGGTGCATTAGTGCTGGTATGATCGCACCCGATAGGGAGATCGCGATCAATGCATATATTGGCATCCATACGGATCTCATCATAAAAATCCTGGAGAGCAATACGATGACTGAACAAACCGTACTCATCGTGCTTAATTGAGGAGTTTAAACTTCAATGGATTTTGCCATCATAAAAAGGGGTGCAACACGAGGACTTCCCAGGAGGTCACCCATCCAAGTACTACTCTCGCCCAAGCACGCTTAACTGCATAGTTTGGACTCGCACGGATTTCGACCGCGAAAAAGGGGTGCAACACGAGGACTTCCCAGGAGGTCACCCATCCAAGTACTACTCTCGCCCAAGCACGCTTAACTGCATAGTTTGGACTCGCACGGATTTCGGCGGGGAAAAAGGGGTGCAACACGAGGACTTCCCAGGAGGTCACCCATCCTAGTACTACTCTCGCCCAAGCACGCTTAACTACGGAGTTCTGATGGGATCCGGTGCATTAGTGCTGGTATGATCACACCCGATAGGGAGATCCCGATCAATGCATATATTGGCATCCATACGGATCTCATCATAAAAATCCTGGAGAGCAATACGATGACTGAACAAACCGTACTCATCGTGCTTAATTGAGGAGTTTAAACTCCAATGGATTTTGCCATCATAAAAAGGGGTGCAACACGAGGACTTCCCAGGAGGTCACCCATCCAAGTACTACTCTCGCCCAAGCACGCTTAACTGCATAGTTTGGACTCGCACGGATTTCGACCGCGAAAAAGGGGTGCAACACGAGGACTTCCCAGGAGGTCACCCATCCAAGTACTACTCTCGCCCAAGCACGCTTAACTGCATAGTTTGGACTCGCACGGATTTCGGCGGGGAAAAAGGGGTGCAACACGAGGACTTCCCAGGAGGTCACCCATCCTAGTACTACTCTCGCCCAAGCACGCTTAACTGCGGAGTTCTGATGGGATCCGGTGCATTAGTGCTGGTATGATCGCACCCGATAGGGAGATCGCGATCAATGCATATATTGGCATCCATACGGATCTCATCATAAAAATCCTGGAGAGCAATACGATGACTGAACAAACCGTACTCATCGTGCTTAATTGAGGAGTTTAAACTCCAATGGATTTTGCCATCATAAAAAGGGGTGCAACACGAGGACTTCCCAGGAGGTCACCCATCCAAGTACTACTCTCGCCCAAGCACGCTTAACTGCATAGTTTGGACTCGCACGGATTTCGGCGGGGAAAAAGGGGTGCAACACGAGGACTTCCCAGGAGGTCACCCATCCTAGTACTACTCTCGCCCAAGCACGCTTAACTGCGGAGTTCTGATGGGATCCGGTGCATTAGTGCTGGTATGACCGCACCCGATAGGGAGATCGCGATCCATGCATATATTGGCATCCATACGGATCTCATCATAAAAATCCTGGAGAGCAATACGATGACTGAACAAACCGTACTCATCGTGCTTAATTGAGGAGTTTAAACTCCAATGGATTTTGCCATCATAAAAAGGGGTGCCACACGAGGACTTCCCAGGAGGTCACCCATCCAAGTACTACTCTCGCCCAAGCACGCTTAACTGCATAGTTTGGACTCGCACGGATTTCGACCGCGAAAAAGGGGTGCAACACGAGGACTTCCCAGGAGGTCACCCATCCAAGTACTACTCTCGCCCAAGCACGCTTAACTGCATAGTTTGGACTCGCACGGATTTCGGCGGGGAAAAAGGGGTGCAACACGAGGACTTCCCAGGAGGTCACCCATCCTAGTACTACTCTCGCCCAAGCACGCTTAACTGCGGAGTTCTGATGGGATCCGGTGCATTAGTGCTGGTATGATCGCACCCGATAGGGAGATCGCGATCAATGCATATATTGGCATCCATACGGATCTCATCATAAAAATCCTGGAGAGCAATACGATGACTGAACAAACCGTACTCATCGTGCTTAATTGAGGAGTTTAAACTCCAATGGATTTTGCCATCATAAAAAGGGGTGCAACACGAGGACTTCCCAGGAGGTCACCCATCCAAGTACTACTCTCGCCCAAGCACTCTTAACTGGATAGTTTGGACTCGCACGGATTTCGGCCGCGAAAAAGGGGTGCAACACGAGGACTTCCCAGGAGGTCACCCATCCAAGTACTACTCTCGCCCAAGCACGCTTAACTGCATAGTTTGGACTCGCACGGATTTCGACCGCGAAAAAGGGGTGCAACACGAGGACTTCCCAGGAGGTCACCCATCCAAGTACTACTCTCGCCCAAGCACGCTTAACTGCATAGTTTGGACTCGCACGGATTTCGGCGGGGAAAAAGGGGTGCAACACGAGGACTTCCCAGGAGGTCACCCATCCTAGTACTACTCTCGCCCAAGCACGCTTAACTGCGGAGTTCTGATGGGATCCGGTGCATTAGTGCTGGTATGATCGCACCCGATAGGGAGATCGCGATCAATGCATATATTGGCATCCATACGGATCTCATCATAAAAATCCTGGAGAGCAATACGATGACTGAACAAACCGTACTCATCGTGCTTAATTGAGGAGTTTAAACTCCAATGGATTTTGCCATCATAAAAAGGGGTGCCACACGAGGACTTCCCAGGAGGTCACCCATCCAAGTACTACTCTAGCCCAAGCACGCTTAACTGCATAGTTTGGACTCGCACGGATTTCGACCGCGAAAAAGGGGTGCAACACGAGGACTTCCCAGGAGGTCACCCATCCAAGTACTACTCTTGCCCAAGCACGCTTAACTGCATAGTTTGGACTCGCACGGATTTCGGCGGGGAAAAAGGGGTGCAACACGAGGACTTCCCAGGAGGTCACCCATCCTAGTACTACTCTCGCCCAAGCACGCTTAACTACGGAGTTCTGATGGGATCCGGTGCATTAGTGCTGGTATGATCGCACCCGATAGGGAGATCCCGATCAATGCATATATTGGCATCCATACGGATCTCATCATAAAAATCCTGGAGAGCAATACGATGACTGAACAAACCGTACTCATCGTGCTTAATTGAGGAGTTTAAACTCCAATGGATTTTGCCATCATAAAAAGGGGTGCAACACGAGGACTTCCCAGGCGGTCACCCATCCAAGTACTACTCTCGCCCAAGCACGCTTAACTGCATAGTTTGGACTCGCACGGATTTCGACCGCGAAAAAGGGGTGCAACACGAGGACTTCCCAGGAGGTCACCCATCCAAGTACTACTCTCGCCCAAGCACGCTTAACTGCATAGTTTGGACTCGCACGGATTTCGGCGGGGAAAAAGGGGTGCAACACGAGGACTTCCCAGGAGGTCACCCATCCTAGTACTACTCTCGCCCAAGCACGCTTAACTGCGGAGTTCTGATGGGATCCGGTGCATTAGTGCTGGTATGATCGCACCCGATAGGGAGATCGCGATCAATGCATATATTGGCATCCATACGGATCTCATCATAAAAATCCTGGAGAGCAATACGATGACTGAACAAACCGTACTCATCGTGCTTAATTGAGGAGTTTAAACTCCAATGGATTTTGCCATCATAAAAAGGGGTGCAACACGAGGACTTCCCAGGAGGTCACCCATCCAAGTACTACTCTCGCCCAAGCACGCTTAACTGCATAGTTTGGACTCGCACGGATTTCGACCGCGAAAAAGGGGTGCAACACGAGGACTTCCCAGGAGGTCACCCATCCAAGTACTACTCTCGCCCAAGCACGCTTAACTGCATAGTTTGGACTCGCACGGATTTCGGCGGGGAAAAAGGGGTGCAACATGAGGACTTCCCAGGAGGTCACCCATCCTAGTACTACTCTCGCCCAAGCACGCTTAACTGCGGAGTTCTGATGGGATCCGGTGCATTAGTGCTGGTATGATCGCACCCGATAGGGAGATCGCGATCAATGCATATATTGGCATCCATACGGATCTCATCATAAAAATCCTGGAGAGCAATATGATGACTGAACAAACCGTACTCATCGTGCTTAATTGAGGAGTTTAAACTCCAATGGATTTTGCCATCATAAAAAGGGGTGCAACACGAGGACTTCCCAGGAGGTCACCCATCCAAGTACTACTCTCGCCCAAGCACGCTTAACTGCATAGTTTGGACTCGCACGGATTTCGACCGCGAAAAAGGGGTGCAACACGAGGACTTCCCAGGAGGTCACCCATCCAAGTACTACTCTCGCCCAAGCACGCTTAACTGCATAGTTTGGACTCGCACGGATTTCGGCGGGGAAAAAGGGGTGCAACACGAGGACTTCCCAGGAGGTCACCCATCCTAGTACTACTCTCGCCCAAGCACGCTTAACTACGGAGTTCTGATGGGATCCGGTGCATTAGTGCTGGTATGATCGCACCCGATAGGGAGATCCCGATCAATGCATATATTGGCATCCATACGGATCTCATCATAAAAATCCTGGAGAGCAATACGATGACTGAACAAACCGTACTCATCGTGCTTAATTGAGGAGTTTAAACTCCAATGGATTTTGCCATCATAAAAAGGGGTGCAACACGAGGACTTCCCAGGAGGTCACCCATCCAAGTACTACTCTCGCCCAAGCACGCTTAACTGCATAGTTTGGACTCGCACGGATTTCGACCGCGAAAAAGGGGTGCAACACGAGGACTTCCCAGGAGGTCACCCATCCAAGTACTACTCTCGCCCAAGCACGCTTAACTGCATAGTTTGGACTCGCACGGATTTCGGCGGGGAAAAAGGGGTGCAACACGAGGACTTCCCAGGAGGTCACCCATCCTAGTACTACTCTCGCCCAAGCACGCTTAACTGCGGAGTTCTGATGGGATCCGGTGCATTAGTGCTGGTATGATCGCACCCGATAGGGAGATCGCGATCAATGCATATATTGGCATCCATACGGATCTCATCATAAAAATCCTGGAGAGCAATACGATGACTGAACAAACCGTACTCATCGTGCTTAATTGAGGAGTTTAAACTCCAATGGATTTTGCCATCATAAAAAGGGGTGCAACACGAGGACTTCCCAGGAGGTCACCCATCCAAGTACTACTCTCGCCCAAGCACGCTTAACTGCATAGTTTGGACTCGCACGGATTTCGGCGGGGAAAAAGGGGTGCAACACGAGGACTTCCCAGGAGGTCACCCATCCTAGTACTACTCTCGCCCAAGCACGCTTAACTGCGGAGTTCTGATGGGATCCGGTGCATTAGTGCTGGTATGACCGCACCCGATAGGGAGATCGCGATCCATGCATATATTGGCATCCATACGGATCTCATCATAAAAATCCTGGAGAGCAATACGATGACTGAACAAACCGTACTCATCGTGCTTAATTGAGGAGTTTAAACTCCAATGGATTTTGCCATCATAAAAAGGGGTGCCACACGAGGACTTCCCAGGAGGTCACCCATCCAAGTACTACTCTCGCCCAAGCACGCTTAACTGCATAGTTTGGACTCGCACGGATTTCGACCGCGAAAAAGGGGTGCAACACGAGGACTTCCCAGGAGGTCACCCATCCAAGTACTACTCTCGCCCAAGCACGCTTAACTGCATAGTTTGGACTCGCACGGATTTCGGCGGGGAAAAAGGGGTGCAACACGAGGACTTCCCAGGAGGTCACCCATCCTAGTACTACTCTCGCCCAAGCACGCTTAACTGCGGAGTTCTGATGGGATCCGGTGCATTAGTGCTGGTATGATCGCACCCGATAGGGAGATCGCGATCAATGCATATATTGGCATCCATACGGATCTCATCATAAAAATCCTGGAGAGCAATACGATGACTGAACAAACCGTACTCATCGTGCTTAATTGAGGAGTTTAAACTCCAATGGATTTTGCCATCATAAAAAGGGGTGCAACACGAGGACTTCCCAGGAGGTCACCCATCCAAGTACTACTCTCGCCCAAGCACTCTTAACTGGATAGTTTGGACTCGCACGGATTTCGGCCGCGAAAAAGGGGTGCAACACGAGGACTTCCCAGGAGGTCACCCATCCAAGTACTACTCTCGCCCAAGCACGCTTAACTGCATAGTTTGGACTCGCACGGATTTCGACCGCGAAAAAGGGGTGCAACACGAGGACTTCCCAGGAGGTCACCCATCCAAGTACTACTCTCGCCCAAGCACGCTTAACTGCATAGTTTGGACTCGCACGGATTTCGGCGGGGAAAAAGGGGTGCAACACGAGGACTTCCCAGGAGGTCACCCATCCTAGTACTACTCTCGCCCAAGCACGCTTAACTGCGGAGTTCTGATGGGATCCGGTGCATTAGTGCTGGTATGATCGCACCCGATAGGGAGATCGCGATCAATGCATATATTGGCATCCATACGGATCTCATCATAAAAATCCTGGAGAGCAATACGATGACTGAACAAACCGTACTCATCGTGCTTAATTGAGGAGTTTAAACTCCAATGGATTTTGCCATCATAAAAAGGGGTGCAACACGAGGACTTCCCAGGAGGTCACCCATCCAAGTACTACTCTCGCCCAAGCACGCTTAACTGCATAGTTTGGACTCGCACGGATTTCGACCGCGAAAAAGGGGTGCAACACGAGGACTTCCCAGGAGGTCACCCATCCAAGTACTACTCTCGCCCAAGCACGCTTAACTGCATAGTTTGGACTCGCACGGATTTCGGCGGGGAAAAAGGGGTGCAACACGAGGACTTCCCAGGAGGTCACCCATCCTAGTACTACTCTCGCCCAAGCACGCTTAACTGCGGAGTTCTGATGGGATCCGGTGCATTAGTGCTGGTATGATCGCACCCGATAGGGAGATCGCGATCAATGCATATATTGGCATCCATACGGATCTCATCATAAAAATCCTGGAGAGCAATACGATGACTGAACAAACCGTACTCATCGTGCTTAATTGAGGAGTTTAAACTCCAATGGATTTTGCCATCATAAAAAGGGGTGCAACACGAGGACTTCCCAGGAGGTCACCCATCCAAGTACTACTCTCGCCCAAGCACGCTTAACTGCATAGTTTGGACTCGCACGGATTTTGACCGCGAAAAAGGGGTGCAACACGAGGACTTCCCAGGAGGTCACCCATCCAAGTACTACTCTCGCCCAAGCACGCTTAACTGCATAGTTTGGACTCGCACGGATTTCGGCGGGGAAAAAGGGGTGCAACACGAGGACTTCCCAGGAGGTCACCCATCCTAGTACTACTCTCGCCCAAGCACGCTTAACTGCGGAGTTCTGATGGGATCCGGTGCATTAGTGCTGGTATGATCGCACCCGATAGGGAGATCGCGATCAATGCATATATTGGCATCCATACGGATCTCATCATAAAAATCCTGGAGAGCAATACGATGACTGAACAAACCGTACTCATCGTGCTTAATTGAGGAGTTTAAACTCCAATGGATTTTGCCATCATAAAAAGGGGTGCCACACGAGGACTTCCCAGGAGGTCACCCATCCAAGTACTACTCTAGCCCAAGCACACTTAACTGCATAGTTTGGACTCGCACGGATTTCGATCGCGAAAAAGGGGTGCAACACGAGGACTTCCCAGGAGGTCACCCATCCAAGTACTACTCTTGCCCAAGCACGCTTAACTGCATAGTTTGGACTCGCACGGATTTCGGCGGGGAAAAAGGGGTGCAACACGAGGACTTCCCAGGAGGTCACCCATCCTAGTACTACTCTCGCCCAAGCACGCTTAACTGCGGAGTTCTGATGGGATCCGGTGCATTAGTGCTGGTATGATCGCACCCGATAGGGAGATCGCGATCAATGCATATATTGGCATCCATACGGATCTCATCATAAAAATCCTGGAGAGCAATACGATGACTGAACAAACCGTACTCATCGTGCTTAATTGAGGAGTTTAAACTCCAATGGATTTTGCCATCATAAAAAGGGGTGCCACACGAGGACTTCCCAGGAGGTCACCCATCCAAGTACTACTCTAGCCCAAGCACGCTTAACTGCATAGTTTGGACTCGGACGGATTTCGACCGCGAAAAAGGGGTGCAACACGAGGACTTCCCAGGAGGTCACCCATCCAAGTACTACTCTCGCCCAAGCACGCTTAACTGCATAGTTTGGACTCGCACGGATTTCGGCGGGGAAAAAGGGGTGCAACACGAGGACTTCCCAGGAGGTCACCCATCCTAGTACTACTCTCGCCCAAGCACGCTTAACTGCATAGTTTGGACTCGCACGGATTTCGACCGCGAAAAAGGGGTGCAACACGAGGACTTCCCAGGAGGTCACCCATCCAAGTACTACTCTCGCCCAAGCACGCTTAACTGCATAGTTTGGACTCGCACGGATTTCGGCGGGGAAAAAGGGGTGCAACACGAGGACTTCCCAGGAGGTCACCCATCCTAGTACTACTCTCGCCCAAGCACGCTTAACTGCGGAGTTCTGATGGGATCCGGTGCATTAGTGCTGGTATGATCGCACCCGATAGGGAGATCGCGATCAATGCATATATTGGCATCCATACGGATCTCATCATAAAAATCCTGGAGAGCAATACGATGACTGAACAAACCGTACTCATCGTGCTTAATTGAGGAGTTTAAACTCCAATGGATTTTGCCATCATAAAAAGGGGTGCAACACGAGGACTTCCCAGGAGGTCACCCATCCAAGTACTACTCTCACCCAAGCACGCTTAACTGCATAGTTTGGACTCGCACGGATTTCGACCGCGAAAAAGGGGTGCAACACGAGGACTTCCCAGGAGGTCACCCATCCAAGTACTACTCTCGCCCAAGCACGCTTAACTGCATAGTTTGGACTCGCACGGATTTCGACCGCGAAAAAGGGGTGCAACACGAGGACTTCCCAGGAGGTCACCCATCCAAGTACTACTCTCGCCCAAGCACGCTTAACTGCATAGTTTGGACTCGCACGGATTTCGGCGGGGAAAAAGGGGTGCAACACGAGGACTTCCCAGGAGGTCACCCATCCTAGTACTACTCTCGCCCAAGCACGCTTAACTGCGGAGTTCTGATGGGATCCGGTGCATTAGTGCTGGTATGATCGCACCCGATAGGGAGATCGCGATCAATGCATATATAGGCATCCATACGGATCTCATCATAAAAATCCTGGAGAGCAATACGATGACTGAACAAACCGTACTCATCGTGCTTAATTGAGGAGTTTAAACTCCAATGGATTTTGCCATCATAAAAAGGGGTGCAACACGAGGACTTCCCAGGAGGTCACCCATCCAAGTACTACTCTCGCCCAAGCACGCTTAACTGCATAGTTTGGACTCGCACGGATTTCGACCGCGAAAAAGGGGTGCAACACGAGGACTTCCCAGGAGGTCACCCATCCAAGTACTACTCTCGCCCAAGCACGCTTAACTGCATAGTTTGGACTCGCACGGATTTCGGCGGGGAAAAAGGGGTGCAACACGAGGACTTCCCAGGAGGTCACCCATCCTAGTACTACTCTCGCCCAAGCACGCTTAACTGCGGAGTTCTGATGGGATCCGGTGCATTAGTGCTGGTATGATCGCACCCGATAGGGAGATCGCGATCAATGCATATATTGGCATCCATACGGATCTCATCATAAAAATCCTGGAGAGCAATACGATGACTGAACAAACCGTACTCATCGTGCTTAATTGAGGAGTTTAAACTCCAATGGATTTTGCCATCATAAAAAGGGGTGCCACACGAGGACTTCCCAGGAGGTCACCCATCCAAGTACTACTCTAGCCCAAGCACACTTAACTGCATAGTTTGGACTCGCACGGATTTCGATCGCGAAAAAGGGGTGCAACACGAGGACTTCCCAGGAGGTCACCCATCCAAGTACTACTCTTGCCCAAGCACGCTTAACTGCATAGTTTGGACTCGCACGGATTTCGGCGGGGAAAAAGGGGTGCAACACGAGGACTTCCCAGGAGGTCACCCATCCTAGTACTACTCTCGCCCAAGCACGCTTAACTGCGGAGTTCTGATGGGATCCGGTGCATTAGTGCTGGTATGATCGCACCCGATAGGGAGATCGCGATCAATGCATATATTGGCATCCATACGGATCTCATCATAAAAATCCTGGAGAGCAATACGATGACTGAACAAACCGTACTCATCGTGCTTAATTGAGGAGTTTAAACTCCAATGGATTTTGCCATCATAAAAAGGGGTGCCACACGAGGACTTCCCAGGAGGTCACCCATCCAAGTACTACTCTAGCCCAAGCACGCTTAACTGCATAGTTTGGACTCGCACGGATTTCGACCGCGAAAAAGGGGTGCAACACGAGGACTTCCCAGGAGGTCACCCATCCAAGTACTACTCTCGCCCAAGCACGCTTAACTGCATAGTTTGGACTCGCACGGATTTCGGCGGGGAAAAAGGGGTGCAACACGAGGACTTCCCAGGAGGTCACCCATCCTAGTACTACTCTCGCCCAAGCACGCTTAACTGCATAGTTTGGACTCGCACGGATTTCGACCGCGAAAAAGGGGTGCAACACGAGGACTTCCCAGGAGGTCACCCATCCAAGTACTACTCTCGCCCAAGCACGCTTAACTGCATAGTTTGGACTCGCACGGATTTCGGCGGGGAAAAAGGGGTGCAACACGAGGACTTCCCAGGAGGTCACCCATCCTAGTACTACTCTCGCCCAAGCACGCTTAACTGCGGAGTTCTGATGGGATCCGGTGCATTAGTGCTGGTATGATCGCACCCGATAGGGAGATCGCGATCAATGCATATATTGGCATCCATACGGATCTCATCATAAAAATCCTGGAGAGCAATACGATGACTGAACAAACCGTACTCATCGTGCTTAATTGAGGAGTTTAAACTCCAATGGATTTTGCCATCATAAAAAGGGGTGCAACACGAGGACTTCCCAGGAGGTCACCCATCCAAGTACTACTCTCACCCAAGCACGCTTAACTGCATAGTTTGGACTCGCACGGATTTCGACCGCGAAAAAGGGGTGCAACACGAGGACTTCCCAGGAGGTCACCCATCCAAGTACTACTCTCGCCCAAGCACGCTTAACTGCATAGTTTGGACTCGCACGGATTTCGGCGGGGAAAAAGGGGTGCAACACGAGGACTTCCCAGGAGGTCACCCATCCTAGTACTACTCTCGCCCAAGCACTCTTAACTGCGGAGTTCTGATGGGATCCGGTGCATTAGTGCTGGTATGATCGCACCCGATAGGGAGATCGCGATCAATGCATATATTGGCATCCATACGGATCTCATCATAAAAATCCTGGAGAGCAATACGATGACTGAACAAACCGTACTCATCGTGCTTAATTGAGGAGTTTAAACTCCAATGGATTTTGCCATCATAAAAAGGGGTGCCACACGAGGACTTCCCAGGAGGTCACCCATCCAAGTACTACTCTAGCCCAAGCACACTTAACTGCATAGTTTGGACTCGCACGGATTTCGATCGCGAAAAAGGGGTGCAACACGAGGACTTCCCAGGAGGTCACCCATCCAAGTACTACTCTTGCCCAAGCACGCTTAACTGCATAGTTTGGACTCGCACGGATTTCGGCGGGGAAAAAGGGGTGCAACACGAGGACTTCCCAGGAGGTCACCCATCCTAGTACTACTCTCGCCCAAGCACGCTTAACTGCGGAGTTCTGATGGGATCCGGTGCATTAGTGCTGGTATGATCGCACCCGATAGGGAGATCGCGATCAATGCATATATTGGCATCCATACGGATCTCATCATAAAAATCCTGGAGAGCAATACGATGACTGAACAAACCGTACTCATCGTGCTTAATTGAGGAGTTTAAACTCCAATGGATTTTGCCATCATAAAAAGGGGTGCCACACGAGGACTTCCCAGGAGGTCACCCATCCAAGTACTACTCTAGCCCAAGCACGCTTAACTGCATAGTTTGGACTCGCACGGATTTCGACCGCGAAAAAGGGGTGCAACACGAGGACTTCCCAGGAGGTCACCCATCCAAGTACTACTCTCGCCCAAGCACGCTTAACTGCATAGTTTGGACTCGCACGGATTTCGGCGGGGAAAAAGGGGTGCAACACGAGGACTTCCCAGGAGGTCACCCATCCTAGTACTACTCTCGCCCAAGCACGCTTAACTGCATAGTTTGGACTCGCACGGATTTCGACCGCGAAAAAGGGGTGCAACACGAGGACTTCCCAGGAGGTCACCCATCCAAGTACTACTCTCGCCCAAGCACGCTTAACTGCATAGTTTGGACTCGCACGGATTTCGGCGGGGAAAAAGGGGTGCAACACGAGGACTTCCCAGGAGGTCACCCATCCTAGTACTACTCTCGCCCAAGCACGCTTAACTGCGGAGTTCTGATGGGATCCGGTGCATTAGTGCTGGTATGATCGCACCCGATAGGGAGATCGCGATCAATGCATATATTGGCATCCATATGGATCTCATCATAAAAATCCTGGAGAGCAATACGATGACTGAACAAACCGTACTCATCGTGCTTAATTGAGGAGTTTAAACTCCAATGGATTTTGCCATCATAAAAAGGGGTGCAACACGAGGACTTCCCAGGAGGTCACCCATCCAAGTACTACTCTCGCCCAAGCACGCTTAACTGCATAGTTTGGACTCGCACGGATTTCGACCGCGAAAAAGGGGTGCAACACGAGGACTTCCCAGGAGGTCACCCATCCAAGTACTACTCTCGCCCAAGCACGCTTAACTGCATAGTTTGGACTCGCACGGATTTCGGCGGGGAAAAAGGGGTGCAACACGAGGACTTCCCAGGAGGTCACCCATCCTAGTACTACTCTCGCCCAAGCACGCTTAACTGCGGAGTTCTGATGGGATCCGGTGAATTAGTGCTGGTATGATCGCACCCGATAGGGAGATCGCGATCAATGCATATATTGGCATCCATACGGATCTCATCATAAAAATCCTGGAGAGCAATACGATGACTGAACAAACCGTACTCATCGTGCTTAATTGAGGAGTTTAAACTCCAATGGATTTTGCCATCATAAAAAGGGGTGCCACACGAGGACTTCCCAGGAGGTCACCCATCCAAGTACTACTCTAGCCCAAGCACACTTAACTGCATAGTTTGGACTCGCACGGATTTCGATCGCGAAAAAGGGGTGCAACACGAGGACTTCCCAGGAGGTCACCCATCCAAGTACTACTCTTGCCCAAGCACGCTTAACTGCATAGTTTGGACTCGCACGGATTTCGGCGGGGAAAAAGGGGTGCAACACGAGGACTTCCCAGGAGGTCACCCATCCTAGTACTACTCTCGCCCAAGCACGCTTAACTGCGGAGTTCTGATGGGATCCGGTGCATTAGTGCTGGTATGATCGCACCCGATAGGGAGATCGCGATCAATGCATATATTGGCATCCATACGGATCTCATCATAAAAATCCTGGAGAGCAATACGATGACTGAACAAACCGTACTCATCGTGCTTAATTGAGGAGTTTAAACTCCAATGGATTTTGCCATCATAAAAAGGGGTGCCACACGAGGACTTCCCAGGAGGTCACCCATCCAAGTACTACTCTAGCCCAAGCACGCTTAACTGCATAGTTTGGACTCGCACGGATTTCGACCGCGAAAAAGGGGTGCAACACGAGGACTTCCCAGGAGGTCACCCATCCAAGTACTACTCTCGCCCAAGCACGCTTAACTGCATAGTTTGGACTCGCACGGATTTCGGCGGGGAAAAAGGGGTGCAACACGAGGACTTCCCAGGAGGTCACCCATCCTAGTACTACTCTCGCCCAAGCACGCTTAACTGCGGAGTTCTGATGGGATCCGGTGCATTAGTGCTGGTATGATCGCACCCGATAGGGAGATCGCGATCAATGCATATATTGGCATCCATACGGATCTCATCATAAAAATCCTGGAGAGCAATACGATGACTGAACAAACCGTACTCATCGTGCTTAATTGAGGAGTTTAAACTCCAATGGATTTTGCCATCATAAAAAGGGGTGCCACACGAGGACTTCCCAGGAGGTCACCCATCCAAGTACTACTCTCGCCCAAGCACGCTTAACTGCATAGTTTGGACTCGCACGGATTTCGACCGCGAAAAAGGGGTGCAACACGAGGACTTCCCAGGAGGTCACCCATCCAAGTACTACTCTCGCCCAAGCACGCTTAACTGCATAGTTTGGACTCGCACGGATTTCGGCCGCGAAAAAGGGGTGCAACACGAGGACTTCCCAGGAGGTCACCCATCCTAGTACTACTCTCGCCCAAGCACGCTTAACTGCGGAGTTCTGATGGGATCCGGTGCATTAGTGCTGGTATGATCGCACCCGATAGGGAGATCGCGATCAATGCATATATTGGCATCCATACGGATCTCATCATAAAAATCCTGGAGAGCAATACGATGACTGAACAAACCGTACTCATCGTGCTTAATTGAGGAGTTTAAACTCCAATGGATTTTGCCATCATAAAAAGGGGTGCCACACGAGGACTTCCCAGGAGGTCACCCATCCAAGTACTACTCTAGCCCAAGCACGCTTAACTGCATAGTTTGGACTCGGACGGATTTCGACCGCGAAAAAGGGGTGCAACACGAGGACTTCCCAGGAGGTCACCCATCCAAGTACTACTCTCGCCCAAGCACGCTTAACTGCATAGTTTGGACTCGCACGGATTTCGGCGGGGAAAAAGGGGTGCAACACGAGGACTTCCCAGGAGGTCACCCATCCTAGTACTACTCTCGCCCAAGCACGCTTAACTGCGGAGTTCTGATGGGATCCGGTGCATTAGTGCTGGTATGATCGCACCCGATAGGGAGATCGCGATCAATGCATATATTGGCATCCATACGGATCTCATCATAAAAATCCTGGAGAGCAATACGATGACTGAACAAACTGTACTCATCGTGCTTAATTGAGGAGTTTAAACTCCAATGGATTTTGCCATCATAAAAAGGGGTGCCACACGAGGACTTCCCAGGAGGTCACCCATCCAAGTACTACTCTAGCCCAAGCACGCTTAACTGCATAGTTTGGACTCGCACGGATTTCGACCGCGAAAAAGGGGTGCAACACGAGGACTTCCCAGGAGGTCACCCATCCAAGTACTACTCTTGCCCAAGCACGCTTAACTGCATAGTTTGGACTCGCACGGATTTCGGCGGGGAAAAAGGGGTGCAACACGAGGACTTCCCAGGAGGTCACCCATCCTAGTACTACTCTCGCCCAAGCACGCTTAACTACGGAGTTCTGATGGGATCCGGTGCATTAGTGCTGGTATGATCGCACCCGATAGGGAGATCCCGATCAATGCATATATTGGCATCCATACGGATCTCATCATAAAAATCCTGGAGAGCAATACGATGACTGAACAAACTGTACTCATCGTGCTTAATTGAGGAGTTTAAACTCCAATGGATTTTGCCATCATAAAAAGGGGTGCAACACGAGGACTTCCCAGGAGGTCACCCATCCAAGTACTACTCTCGCCCAAGCACGCTTAACTGCATAGTTTGGACTCGCACGGATTTCGACCGCGAAAAAGGGGTGCAACACGAGGACTTCCCAGGAGGTCACCCATCCAAGTACTACTCTCGCCCAAGCACGCTTAACTGCATAGTTTGGACTCGCACGGATTTCGGCGGGGAAAAAGGGGTGCAACACGAGGACTTCCCAGGAGGTCACCCATCCTAGTACTACTCTCGCCCAAGCACGCTTAACTGCGGAGTTCTGATGGGATCCGGTGCATTAGTGCTGGTATGATCGCACCCGATAGGGAGATCGCGATCAATGCATATATTGGCATCCATACGGATCTCATCATAAAAATCCTGGAGAGCAATACGATGACTGAACAAACCGTACTCATCGTGCTTAATTGAGGAGTTTAAACTCCAATGGATTTTGCCATCATAAAAAGGGGTGCAACACGAGGACTTCCCAGGAGGTCACCCATCCAAGTACTACTCTCGCCCAAGCACGCTTAACTGCATAGTTTGGACTCGCACGGATTTCGGCGGGGAAAAAGGGGTGCAACACGAGGACTTCCCAGGAGGTCACCCATCCTAGTACTACTCTCGCCCAAGCACGCTTAACTGCGGAGTTCTGATGGGATCCGGTGCATTAGTGCTGGTATGACCGCACCCGATAGGGAGATCGCGATCCATGCATATATTGGCATCCATACGGATCTCATCATAAAAATCCTGGAGAGCAATACGATGACTGAACAAACCGTACTCATCGTGCTTAATTGAGGAGTTTAAACTCCAATGGATTTTGCCATCATAAAAAGGGGTGCCACACGAGGACTTCCCAGGAGGTCACCCATCCAAGTACTACTCTCGCCCAAGCACGCTTAACTGCATAGTTTGGACTCGCACGGATTTCGACCGCGAAAAAGGGGTGCAACACGAGGACTTCCCAGGAGGTCACCCATCCAAGTACTACTCTCGCCCAAGCACGCTTAACTGCATAGTTTGGACTCGCACGGATTTCGGCGGGGAAAAAGGGGTGCAACACGAGGACTTCCCAGGAGGTCACCCATCCTAGTACTACTCTCGCCCAAGCACGCTTAACTGCGGAGTTCTGATGGGATCCGGTGCATTAGTGCTGGTATGATCGCACCCGATAGGGAGATCGCGATCAATGCATATATTGGCATCCATACGGATCTCATCATAAAAATCCTGGAGAGCAATACGATGACTGAACAAACCGTACTCATCGTGCTTAATTGAGGAGTTTAAACTCCAATGGATTTTGCCATCATAAAAAGGGGTGCCACACGAGGACTTCCCAGGAGGTCACCCATCCAAGTACTACTCTCGCCCAAGCACGCTTAACTGCATAGTTTGGACTCGCACGGATTTCGACCGCGAAAAAGGGGTGCAACACGAGGACTTCCCAGGAGGTCACCCATCCAAGTACTACTCTCGCCCAAGCACGCTTAACTGCATAGTTTGGACTCGCACGGATTTCGGCCGCGAAAAAGGGGTGCAACACGAGGACTTCCCAGGAGGTCACCCATCCTAGTACTACTCTCGCCCAAGCACGCTTAACTGCGGAGTTCTGATGGGATCCGGTGCATTAGTGCTGGTATGATCGCACCCGATAGGGAGATCGCGATCAATGCATATATTGGCATCCATACGGATCTCATCATAAAAATCCTGGAGAGCAATACGATGACTGAACAAACCGTACTCATCGTGCTTAATTGAGGAGTTTAAACTCCAATGGATTTTGCCATCATAAAAAGGGGTGCCACACGAGGACTTCCCAGGAGGTCACCCATCCAAGTACTACTCTAGCCCAAGCACGCTTAACTGCATAGTTTGGACTCGCACGGATTTCGACCGCGAAAAAGGGGTGCAACACGAGGACTTCCCAGGAGGTCACCCATCCAAGTACTACTCTCGCCCAAGCACGCTTAACTGCATAGTTTGGACTCGCACGGATTTCGGCGGGGAAAAAGGGGTGCAACACGAGGACTTCCCAGGAGGTCACCCATCCTAGTACTACTCTCGCCCAAGCACGCTTAACTGCGGAGTTCTGATGGGATCCGGTGCATTAGTGCTGGTATGATCGCACCCGATAGGGAGATCGCGATCAATGCATATATTGGCATCCATACGGATCTCATCATAAAAATCCTGGAGAGCAATACGATGACTGAACAAACCGTACTCATCGTGCTTAATTGAGGAGTTTAAACTCCAATGGATTTTGCCATCATAAAAAGGGGTGCCACACGAGGACTTCCCAGGAGGTCACCCATCCAAGTACTACTCTAGCCCAAGCACGCTTAACTGCATAGTTTGGACTCGCACGGATTTCGACCGCGAAAAAGGGGTGCAACACGAGGACTTCCCAGGAGGTCACCCATCCAAGTACTACTCTTGCCCAAGCACGCTTAACTGCATAGTTTGGACTCGCACGGATTTCGGCGGGGAAAAAGGGGTGCAACACGAGGACTTCCCAGGAGGTCACCCATCCTAGTACTACTCTCGCCCAAGCACGCTTAACTGCGGAGTTCTGATGGGATCCGGTGCATTAGTGCTGGTATGATCGCACCCGATAGGGAGATCCCGATCAATGCATATATTGGCATCCATACGGATCTCATCATAAAAATCCTGGAGAGCAATACGATGACTGAACAAACCGTACTCATCGTGCTTAATTGAGGAGTTTAAACTCCAATGGATTTTGCCATCATAAAAAGGGGTGCAACACGAGGACTTCCCAGGAGGTCACCCATCCAAGTACTACTCTCGCCCAAGCACGCTTAACTGCATAGTTTGGACTCGCACGGATTTCGACCGCGAAAAAGGGGTGCAACACGAGGACTTCCCAGGAGGTCACCCATCCAAGTACTACTCTCGCCCAAGCACGCTTAACTGCATAGTTTGGACTCGCACGGATTTCGGCGGGGAAAAAGGGGTGCAACACGAGGACTTCCCAGGAGGTCACCCATCCTAGTACTACTCTCGCCCAAGCACGCTTAACTGCGGAGTTCTGATGGGATCCGGTGCATTAGTGCTGGTATGATCGCACCCGATAGGGAGATCGCGATCAATGCATATATTGGCATCCATACGGATCTCATCATAAAAATCCTGGAGAGCAATACGATGACTGAACAAACCGTACTCATCGTGCTTAATTGAGGAGTTTAAACTCCAATGGATTTTGCCATCATAAAAAGGGGTGCAACACGAGGACTTCCCAGGAGGTCACCCATCCAAGTACTACTCTCGCCCAAGCACGCTTAACTGCATAGTTTGGACTCGCACGGATTTCGGCGGGGAAAAAGGGGTGCAACACGAGGACTTCCCAGGAGGTCACCCATCCTAGTACTACTCTCGCCCAAGCACGCTTAACTGCGGAGTTCTGATGGGATCCGGTGCATTAGTGCTGGTATGACCGCACCCGATAGGGAGATCGCGATCCATGCATATATTGGCATCCATACGGATCTCATCATAAAAATCCTGGAGAGCAATACGATGACTGAACAAACCGTACTCATCGTGCTTAATTGAGGAGTTTAAACTCCAATGGATTTTGCCATCATAAAAAGGGGTGCCACACGAGGACTTCCCAGGAGGTCACCCATCCAAGTACTACTCTAGCCCAAGCACGCTTAACTGCATAGTTTGGACTCGCACGGATTTCGACCGCGAAAAAGGGGTGCAACACGAGGACTTCCTAGGAGGTCACCCATCCAAGTACTACTCTTGCCCAAGCACGCTTAACTGCATAGTTTGGACTCGCACGGATTTTGGCGGGGAAAAAGGGGTGCAACACGAGGACTTCCCAGGAGGTCACCCATCCTAGTACTACTCTCGCCCAAGCACGCTTAACTGCGGAGTTCTGATGGGATCCGGTGCATTAGTGCTGGTATGATCGCACCCGATAGGGAGATCCCGATCAATGCATATATTGGCATCCATACGGATCTCATCATAAAAATCCTGGAGAGCAATACGATGACTGAACAAACCGTACTCATCGTGCTTAATTGAGGAGTTTAAACTCCAATGGATTTTGCCATCATAAAAAGGGGTGCAACACGAGGACTTCCCAGGAGGTCACCCATCCAAGTACTACTCTCGCCCAAGCACGCTTAACTGCATAGTTTGGACTCGCACGGATTTCGACCGCGAAAAAGGGGTGCAACACGAGGACTTCCCAGGAGGTCACCCATCCAAGTACTACTCTCGCCCAAGCACGCTTAACTGCATAGTTTGGACTCGCACGGATTTCGGCGGGGAAAAAGGGGTGCAACACGAGGACTTCCCAGGAGGTCACCCATCCTAGTACTACTCTCGCCCAAGCACGCTTAACTGCGGAGTTCTGATGGGATCCGGTGCATTAGTGCTGGTATGATCGCACCCGATAGGGAGATCGCGATCAATGCATATATTGGCATCCATACGGATCTCATCATAAAAATCCTGGAGAGCAATACGATGACTGAACAAACCGTACTCATCGTGCTTAATTGAGGAGTTTAAACTCCAATGGATTTTGCCATCATAAAAAGGGGTGCAACACGAGGACTTCCCAGGAGGTCACCCATCCAAGTACTACTCTCGCCCAAGCACGCTTAACTGCATAGTTTGGACTCGCACGGATTTCGGCGGGGAAAAAGGGGTGCAACACGAGGACTTCCCAGGAGGTCACCCATCCTAGTACTACTCTCGCCCAAGCACGCTTAACTGCGGAGTTCTGATGGGATCCGGTGCATTAGTGCTGGTATGACCGCACCCGATAGGGAGATCGCGATCCATGCATATATTGGCATCCATACGGATCTCATCATAAAAATCCTGGAGAGCAATACGATGACTGAACAAACCGTACTCATCGTGCTTAATTGAGGAGTTTAAACTCCAATGGATTTTGCCATCATAAAAAGGGGTGCCACACGAGGACTTCCCAGGAGGTCACCCATCCAAGTACTACTCTAGCCCAAGCACGCTTAACTGCATAGTTTGGACTCGCACGGATTTCGACCGCGAAAAAGGGGTGCAACACGAGGACTTCCTAGGAGGTCACCCATCCAAGTACTACTCTTGCCCAAGCACGCTTAACTGCATAGTTTGGACTCGCACGGATTTTGGCGGGGAAAAAGGGGTGCAACACGAGGACTTCCCAGGAGGTCACCCATCCTAGTACTACTCTCGCCCAAGCACGCTTAACTGCGGAGTTCTGATGGGATCCGGTGCATTAGTGCTGGTATGATCGCACCCGATAGGGAGATCCCGATCAATGCATATATTGGCATCCATACGGATCTCATCATAAAAATCCTGGAGAGCAATACGATGACTGAACAAACCTTACTCATCGTGCTTAATTGAGGAGTTTAAACTCCAATGGATTTTGCCATCATAAAAAGGGGTGCCACACGAGGACTTCCCAGGAGGTCACCCATCCTAGTACTACTCTCGCCCAAGCACGCTTAACTGCATAGTTTGGACTCGCACGGATTTCGACCGCGAAAAAGGGGTGCAACACGAGGACTTCCCAGGAGGTCACCCATCCAAGTACTACTCTCGCCCAAGCACGCTTAACTGCATAGTTTGGACTCGCACGGATTTCGGCGGGGAAAAAGGGGTGCAACACGAGGACTTCCCAGGAGGTCACCCATCCTAGTACTACTCTCGCCCAAGCACGCTTAACTGCGGAGTTCTGATGGGATCCGGTGCATTAGTGCTGGTATGATCGCACCCGATAGGGAGATCCCGATCAATGCATATATTGGCATCCATACGGATCTCATCATAAAAATCCTGGAGAGCAATACGATGACTGAACAAACCGTACTCATCGTGCTTAATTGAGGAGTTTAAACTCCAATGGATTTTGCCATCATAAAAAGGGGTGCAACACGAGGACTTCCCAGGAGGTCACCCATCCAAGTACTACTCTCGCCCAAGCACGCTTAACTGCATAGTTTGGACTCGCACGGATTTCGACCGCGAAAAAGGGGTGCAACACGAGGACTTCCCAGGAGGTCACCCATCCAAGTACTACTCTCGCCCAAGCACGCTTAACTGCATAGTTTGGACTCGCACGGATTTCGACCGCGAAAAAGGGGTGCAACACGAGGACTTCCCAGGAGGTCACCCATCCAAGTACTACTCTCGCCCAAGCACGCTTAACTGCATAGTTTGGACTCGCACGGATTTCGGCGGGGAAAAAGGGGTGCAACACGAGGACTTCCCAGGAGGTCACCCATCCTAGTACTACTCTCGCCCAAGCACGCTTAACTGCGGAGTTCTGATGGGATCCGGTGCATTAGTGCTGGTATGATCGCACCCGATAGGGAGATCGCGATCAATGCATATATTGGCATCCATACGGATCTCATCATAAAAATCCTGGAGAGCAATACGATGACTGAACAAACCGTACTCATCGTGCTTAATTGAGGAGTTTAAACTCCAATGGATTTTGCCATCATAAAAAGGGGTGCAACACGAGGACTTCCCAGGAGGTCACCCATCCAAGTACTACTCTCGCCCAAGCACGCTTAACTGCATAGTTTGGACTCGCACGGATTTCGGCGGGGAAAAAGGGGTGCAACACGAGGACTTCCCAGGAGGTCACCCATCCTAGTACTACTCTCGCCCAAGCACGCTTAACTGCGGAGTTCTGATGGGATCCGGTGCATTAGTGCTGGTATGATCGCACCCGATAGGGAGATCGCGATCAATGCATATATTGGCATCCATACGGATCTCATCATAAAAATCCTGGAGAGCAATACGATGACTGAACAAACCGTACTCATCGTGCTTAATTGAGGAGTTTAAACTCCAATGGATTTTGCCATCATAAAAAGGGGTGCCACACGAGGACTTCCCAGGAGGTCACCCATCCAAGTACTACTCTAGCCCAAGCACGCTTAACTGCATAGTTTGGACTCGCACGGATTTCGACCGCGAAAAAGGGGTGCAACACGAGGACTTCCCAGGAGGTCACCCATCCAAGTACTACTCTCGCCCAAGCACGCTTAACTGCATAGTTTGGACTCGCACGGATTTCGGCGGGGAAAAAGGGGTGCAACACGAGGACTTCCCAGGAGGTCACCCATCCTAGTACTACTCTCGCCCAAGCACGCTTAACTGCGGAGTTCTGATGGGATCCGGTGCATTAGTGCTGGTATGATCGCACCCGATAGGGAGATCGCGATCAATGCATATATTGGCATCCATACGGATCTCATCATAAAAATCCTGGAGAGCAATACGATGACTGAACAAACCGTACTCATCGTGCTTAATTGAGGAGTTTAAACTCCAATGGATTTTGCCATCATAAAAAGGGGTGCCACACGAGGACTTCCCAGGAGGTCACCCATCCAAGTACTACTCTAGCCCAAGCACGCTTAACTGCATAGTTTGGACTCGCACGGATTTCGACCGCGAAAAAGGGGTGCAACACGAGGACTTCCCAGGAGGTCACCCATCCAAGTACTACTCTTGCCCAAGCACGCTTAACTGCATAGTTTGGACTCGCACGGATTTCGGCGGGGAAAAAGGGGTGCAACACGAGGACTTCCCAGGAGGTCACCCATCCTAGTACTACTCTCGCCCAAGCACGCTTAACTGCGGAGTTCTGATGGGATCCGGTGCATTAGTGCTGGTATGATCGCACCCGATAGGGAGATCCCGATCAATGCATATATTGGCATCCATACGGATCTCATCATAAAAATCCTGGAGAGCAATACGATGACTGAACAAACCGTACTCATCGTGCTTAATTGAGGAGTTTAAACTCCAATGGATTTTGCCATCATAAAAAGGGGTGCAACACGAGGACTTCCCAGGAGGTCACCCATCCAAGTACTACTCTCGCCCAAGCACGCTTAACTGCATAGTTTGGACTCGCACGGATTTCGACCGCGAAAAAGGGGTGCAACACGAGGACTTCCCAGGAGGTCACCCATCCAAGTACTACTCTCGCCCAAGCACGCTTAACTGCATAGTTTGGACTCGCACGGATTTCGGCGGGGAAAAAGGGGTGCAACACGAGGACTTCCCAGGAGGTCACCCATCCTAGTACTACTCTCGCCCAAGCACGCTTAACTGCGGAGTTCTGATGGGATCCGGTGCATTAGTGCTGGTATGATCGCACCCGATAGGGAGATCGCGATCAATGCATATATTGGCATCCATACGGATCTCATCATAAAAATCCTGGAGAGCAATACGATGACTGAACAAACCGTACTCATCGTGCTTAATTGAGGAGTTTAAACTCCAATGGATTTTGCCATCATAAAAAGGGGTGCAACACGAGGACTTCCCAGGAGGTCACCCATCCAAGTACTACTCTCGCCCAAGCACGCTTAACTGCATAGTTTGGACTCGCACGGATTTCGGCGGGGAAAAAGGGGTGCAACACGAGGACTTCCCAGGAGGTCACCCATCCTAGTACTACTCTCGCCCAAGCACGCTTAACTGCGGAGTTCTGATGGGATCCGGTGCATTAGTGCTGGTATGACCGCACCCGATAGGGAGATCGCGATCCATGCATATATTGGCATCCATACGGATCTCATCATAAAAATCCTGGAGAGCAATACGATGACTGAACAAACCGTACTCATCGTGCTTAATTGAGGAGTTTAAACTCCAATGGATTTTGCCATCATAAAAAGGGGTGCCACACGAGGACTTCCCAGGAGGTCACCCATCCAAGTACTACTCTAGCCCAAGCACGCTTAACTGCATAGTTTGGACTCGCACGGATTTCGACCGCGAAAAAGGGGTGCAACACGAGGACTTCCTAGGAGGTCACCCATCCAAGTACTACTCTTGCCCAAGCACGCTTAACTGCATAGTTTGGACTCGCACGGATTTTGGCGGGGAAAAAGGGGTGCAACACGAGGACTTCCCAGGAGGTCACCCATCCTAGTACTACTCTCGCCCAAGCACGCTTAACTGCGGAGTTCTGATGGGATCCGGTGCATTAGTGCTGGTATGATCGCACCCGATAGGGAGATCCCGATCAATGCATATATTGGCATCCATACGGATCTCATCATAAAAATCCTGGAGAGCAATACGATGACTGAACAAACCGTACTCATCGTGCTTAATTGAGGAGTTTAAACTCCAATGGATTTTGCCATCATAAAAAGGGGTGCAACACGAGGACTTCCCAGGAGGTCACCCATCCAAGTACTACTCTCGCCCAAGCACGCTTAACTGCATAGTTTGGACTCGCACGGATTTCGACCGCGAAAAAGGGGTGCAACACGAGGACTTCCCAGGAGGTCACCCATCCAAGTACTACTCTCGCCCAAGCACGCTTAACTGCATAGTTTGGACTCGCACGGATTTCGGCGGGGAAAAAGGGGTGCAACACGAGGACTTCCCAGGAGGTCACCCATCCTAGTACTACTCTCGCCCAAGCACGCTTAACTGCGGAGTTCTGATGGGATCCGGTGCATTAGTGCTGGTATGATCGCACCCGATAGGGAGATCCCGATCAATGCATATATTGGCATCCATACGGATCTCATCATAAAAATCCTGGAGAGCAATACGATGACTGAACAAACCGTACTCATCGTGCTTAATTGAGGAGTTTAAACTCCAATGGATTTTGCCATCATAAAAAGGGGTGCAACACGAGGACTTCCCAGGAGGTCACCCATCCTAGTACTACTCTCGCCCAAGCACGCTTAACTGCATAGTTTGGACTCGCACGGATTTCGACCGCGAAAAAGGGGTGCAACACGAGGACTTCCCAGGAGGTCACCCATCCTAGTACTACTCTCGCCCAAGCACGCTTAACTGCATAGTTTGGACTCGCACGGATTTCGGCGGGGAAAAAGGGGTGCAACACGAGGACTTCCCAGGAGGTCACCCATCCTAGTACTACTCTCGCCCAAGCACGCTTAACTGCGGAGTTCTGATGGGATCCGGTGCATTAGTGCTGGTATGATCGCACCCGATAGGGAGATCGCGATCAATGCATATATTGGCATCCATACGGATCTCATCATAAAAATCCTGGAGAGCAATACGATGACTGAACAAACCGTACTCATCGTGCTTAATTGAGGAGTTTAAACTCCAATGGATTTTGCCATCATAAAAAGGGGTGCAACACGAGGACTTCCCAGGAGGTCACCCATCCAAGTACTACTCTCGCCCAAGCACGCTTAACTGCATAGTTTGGACTCGCACGGATTTCGGCGGGGAAAAAGGGGTGCAACACGAGGACTTCCCAGGAGGTCACCCATCCTAGTACTACTCTCGCCCAAGCACGCTTAACTGCGGAGTTCTGATGGGATCCGGTGCATTAGTGCTGGTATGATCGCACCCGATAGGGAGATCGCGATCAATGCATATATTGGCATCCATACGGATCTCATCATAAAAATCCTGGAGAGCAATACGATGACTGAACAAACCGTACTCATCGTGCTTAATTGAGGAGTTTAAACTCCAATGGATTTTGCCATCATAAAAAGGGGTGCCACACGAGGACTTCCCAGGAGGTCACCCATCCAAGTACTACTCTAGCCCAAGCACGCTTAACTGCATAGTTTGGACTCGCACGGATTTCGACCGCGAAAAAGGGGTGCAACACGAGGACTTCCCAGGAGGTCACCCATCCAAGTACTACTCTCGCCCAAGCACGCTTAACTGCATAGTTTGGACTCGCACGGATTTCGGCGGGGAAAAAGGGGTGCAACACGAGGACTTCCCAGGAGGTCACCCATCCTAGTACTACTCTCGCCCAAGCACGCTTAACTGCGGAGTTCTGATGGGATCCGGTGCATTAGTGCTGGTATGATCGCACCCGATAGGGAGATCGCGATCAATGCATATATTGGCATCCATACGGATCTCATCATAAAAATCCTGGAGAGCAATACGATGACTGAACAAACCGTACTCATCGTGCTTAATTGAGGAGTTTAAACTCCAATGGATTTTGCCATCATAAAAAGGGGTGCCACACGAGGACTTCCCAGGAGGTCACCCATCCAAGTACTACTCTAGCCCAAGCACGCTTAACTGCATAGTTTGGACTCGCACGGATTTCGACCGCGAAAAAGGGGTGCAACACGAGGACTTCCCAGGAGGTCACCCATCCAAGTACTACTCTTGCCCAAGCACGCTTAACTGCATAGTTTGGACTCGCACGGATTTCGGCGGGGAAAAAGGGGTGCAACACGAGGACTTCCCAGGAGGTCACCCATCCTAGTACTACTCTCGCCCAAGCACGCTTAACTGCGGAGTTCTGATGGGATCCGGTGCATTAGTGCTGGTATGATCGCACCCGATAGGGAGATCCCGATCAATGCATATATTGGCATCCATACGGATCTCATCATAAAAATCCTGGAGAGCAATACGATGACTGAACAAACCGTACTCATCGTGCTTAATTGAGGAGTTTAAACTCCAATGGATTTTGCCATCATAAAAAGGGGTGCAACACGAGGACTTCCCAGGAGGTCACCCATCCAAGTACTACTCTCGCCCAAGCACGCTTAACTGCATAGTTTGGACTCGCACGGATTTCGACCGCGAAAAAGGGGTGCAACACGAGGACTTCCCAGGAGGTCACCCATCCAAGTACTACTCTCGCCCAAGCACGCTTAACTGCATAGTTTGGACTCGCACGGATTTCGGCGGGGAAAAAGGGGTGCAACACGAGGACTTCCCAGGAGGTCACCCATCCTAGTACTACTCTCGCCCAAGCACGCTTAACTGCGGAGTTCTGATGGGATCCGGTGCATTAGTGCTGGTATGATCGCACCCGATAGGGAGATCGCGATCAATGCATATATTGGCATCCATACGGATCTCATCATAAAAATCCTGGAGAGCAATACGATGACTGAACAAACCGTACTCATCGTGCTTAATTGAGGAGTTTAAACTCCAATGGATTTTGCCATCATAAAAAGGGGTGCAACACGAGGACTTCCCAGGAGGTCACCCATCCAAGTACTACTCTCGCCCAAGCACGCTTAACTGCATAGTTTGGACTCGCACGGATTTCGGCGGGGAAAAAGGGGTGCAACACGAGGACTTCCCAGGAGGTCACCCATCCTAGTACTACTCTCGCCCAAGCACGCTTAACTGCGGAGTTCTGATGGGATCCGGTGCATTAGTGCTGGTATGATCGCACCCGATAGGGAGATCGCGATCAATGCATATATTGGCATCCATACGGATCTCATCATAAAAATCCTGGAGAGCAATACGATGACTGAACAAACCGTACTCATCGTGCTTAATTGAGGAGTTTAAACTCCAATGGATTTTGCCATCATAAAAAGGGGTGCCACACGAGGACTTCCCAGGAGGTCACCCATCCAAGTACTACTCTAGCCCAAGCACGCTTAACTGCATAGTTTGGACTCGCACGGATTTCGACCGCGAAAAAGGGGTGCAACACGAGGACTTCCCAGGAGGTCACCCATCCAAGTACTACTCTCGCCCAAGCACGCTTAACTGCATAGTTTGGACTCGCACGGATTTCGGCGGGGAAAAAGGGGTGCAACACGAGGACTTCCCAGGAGGTCACCCATCCTAGTACTACTCTCGCCCAAGCACGCTTAACTGCGGAGTTCTGATGGGATCCGGTGCATTAGTGCTGGTATGATCGCACCCGATAGGGAGATCGCGATCAATGCATATATTGGCATCCATACGGATCTCATCATAAAAATCCTGGAGAGCAATACGATGACTGAACAAACCGTACTCATCGTGCTTAATTGAGGAGTTTAAACTCCAATGGATTTTGCCATCATAAAAAGGGGTGCCACACGAGGACTTCCCAGGAGGTCACCCATCCAAGTACTACTCTAGCCCAAGCACGCTTAACTGCATAGTTTGGACTCGCACGGATTTCGACCGCGAAAAAGGGGTGCAACACGAGGACTTCCCAGGAGGTCACCCATCCAAGTACTACTCTTGCCCAAGCACGCTTAACTGCATAGTTTGGACTCGCACGGATTTCGGCGGGGAAAAAGGGGTGCAACACGAGGACTTCCCAGGAGGTCACCCATCCTAGTACTACTCTCGCCCAAGCACGCTTAACTGCGGAGTTCTGATGGGATCCGGTGCATTAGTGCTGGTATGATCGCACCCGATAGGGAGATCCCGATCAATGCATATATTGGCATCCATACGGATCTCATCATAAAAATCCTGGAGAGCAATACGATGACTGAACAAACCGTACTCATCGTGCTTAATTGAGGAGTTTAAACTCCAATGGATTTTGCCATCATAAAAAGGGGTGCAACACGAGGACTTCCCAGGAGGTCACCCATCCAAGTACTACTCTCGCCCAAGCACGCTTAACTGCATAGTTTGGACTCGCACGGATTTCGACCGCGAAAAAGGGGTGCAACACGAGGACTTCCCAGGAGGTCACCCATCCAAGTACTACTCTCGCCCAAGCACGCTTAACTGCATAGTTTGGACTCGCACGGATTTCGGCGGGGAAAAAGGGGTGCAACACGAGGACTTCCCAGGAGGTCACCCATCCTAGTACTACTCTCGCCCAAGCACGCTTGACTGCGGAGTTCTGATGGGATCCGGTGCATTAGTGCTGGTATGATCGCACCCGATAGGGAGATCGCGATCAATGCATATATTGGCATCCATACGGATCTCATCATAAAAATCCTGGAGAGCAATACGATGACTGAACAAACCGTACTCATCGTGCTTAATTGAGGAGTTTAAACTCCAATGGATTTTGCCATCATAAAAAGGGGTGCAACACGAGGACTTCCCAGGAGGTCACCCATCCAAGTACTACTCTCGCCCAAGCACGCTTAACTGCATAGTTTGGACTCGCACGGATTTCGGCGGGGAAAAAGGGGTGCAACACGAGGACTTCCCAGGAGGTCACCCATCCTAGTACTACTCTCGCCCAAGCACGCTTAACTGCGGAGTTCTGATGGGATCCGGTGCATTAGTGCTGGTATGACCGCACCCGATAGGGAGATCGCGATCCATGCATATATTGGCATCCATACGGATCTCATCATAAAAATCCTGGAGAGCAATACGATGACTGAACAAACCGTACTCATCGTGCTTAATTGAGGAGTTTAAACTCCAATGGATTTTGCCATCATAAAAAGGGGTGCCACACGAGGACTTCCCAGGAGGTCACCCATCCAAGTACTACTCTAGCCCAAGCACGCTTAACTGCATAGTTTGGACTCGCACGGATTTCGACCGCGAAAAAGGGGTGCAACACGAGGACTTCCTAGGAGGTCACCCATCCAAGTACTACTCTTGCCCAAGCACGCTTAACTGCATAGTTTGGACTCGCACGGATTTTGGCGGGGAAAAAGGGGTGCAACACGAGGACTTCCCAGGAGGTCACCCATCCTAGTACTACTCTCGCCCAAGCACGCTTAACTGCGGAGTTCTGATGGGATCCGGTGCATTAGTGCTGGTATGATCGCACCCGATAGGGAGATCCCGATCAATGCATATATTGGCATCCATACGGATCTCATCATAAAAATCCTGGAGAGCAATACGATGACTGAACAAACCGTACTCATCGTGCTTAATTGAGGAGTTTAAACTCCAATGGATTTTGCCATCATAAAAAGGGGTGCAACACGAGGACTTCCCAGGAGGTCACCCATCCAAGTACTACTCTCGCCCAAGCACGCTTAACTGCATAGTTTGGACTCGCACGGATTTCGACCGCGAAAAAGGGGTGCAACACGAGGACTTCCCAGGAGGTCACCCATCCAAGTACTACTCTCGCCCAAGCACGCTTAACTGCATAGTTTGGACTCGCACGGATTTCGGCGGGGAAAAAGGGGTGCAACACGAGGACTTCCCAGGAGGTCACCCATCCTAGTACTACTCTCGCCCAAGCACGCTTAACTGCGGAGTTCTGATGGGATCCGGTGCATTAGTGCTGGTATGATCGCACCCGATAGGGAGATCGCGATCAATGCATATATTGGCATCCATACGGATCTCATCATAAAAATCCTGGAGAGCAATACGATGACTGAACAAACCGTACTCATCGTGCTTAATTGAGGAGTTTAAACTCCAATGGATTTTGCCATCATAAAAAGGGGTGCAACACGAGGACTTCCCAGGAGGTCACCCATCCAAGTACTACTCTCGCCCAAGCACGCTTAACTGCATAGTTTGGACTCGCACGGATTTCGGCGGGGAAAAAGGGGTGCAACACGAGGACTTCCCAGGAGGTCACCCATCCTAGTACTACTCTCGCCCAAGCACGCTTAACTGCGGAGTTCTGATGGGATCCGGTGCATTAGTGCTGGTATGACCGCACCCGATAGGGAGATCGCGATCCATGCATATATTGGCATCCATACGGATCTCATCATAAAAATCCTGGAGAGCAATACGATGACTGAACAAACCGTACTCATCGTGCTTAATTGAGGAGTTTAAACTCCAATGGATTTTGCCATCATAAAAAGGGGTGCCACACGAGGACTTCCCAGGAGGTCACCCATCCAAGTACTACTCTAGCCCAAGCACGCTTAACTGCATAGTTTGGACTTGCACGGATTTCGACCGCGAAAAAGGGGTGCAACACGAGGACTTCCTAGGAGGTCACCCATCCAAGTACTACTCTTGCCCAAGCACGCTTAACTGCATAGTTTGGACTCGCACGGATTTTGGCGGGGAAAAAGGGGTGCAACACGAGGACTTCCCAGGAGGTCACCCATCCTAGTACTACTCTCGCCCAAGCACGCTTAACTGCGGAGTTCTGATGGGATCCGGTGCATTAGTGCTGGTATGATCGCACCCGATAGGGAGATCCCGATCAATGCATATATTGGCATCCATACGGATCTCATCATAAAAATCCTGGAGAGCAATACGATGACTGAACAAACCTTACTCATCGTGCTTAATTGAGGAGTTTAAACTCCAATGGATTTTGCCATCATAAAAAGGGGTGCCACACGAGGACTTTGAAAGGAATTGGAAGACACGCAGCGGAAATAAACTTTAAAATTTTTCCATTCCTTGCCAGGATCTGCCGTATGTGTTTAAGTCAAGTGGAAAGAATCATTACCCTTAGTGTTGCTCAGCGAATTTCACAGCTTCTCTACGTGGGTGGTGATCTCTTTCTGATCGCAAGAAATCGATGGAGTGTTCCTCAGCGACCTTCACAGATTCTCTCCGCGGACGGTGGTCTCTTTCCGATCACAAGAAGTCGACGCCTCAGGTCGGCTTCCTCTACTGGTATCCACACGAACAGCGTTCCAACCACGAACGACGTGCTAGCGTCTCCTGTCCCTCCAAGGCTTTCACAAGTCTCCGTCTCTATTTCGGCAGTTTCTTGTCTGCAAACCTTTTGCAGATTCCGTTCGGCCTTTTGTGTTCTGTGTTATTTTCAAACGTAGCTCCTCCAATCAGATATAGAGGATGCTATGCCTTTTTTCCACTTGACCTAATTGGATTTTGGAGTTAATCTTATATTAATTCCGAATTGATACAATATCATATATTGTATAATTTTATAAGAAACTAATTAAATAAAATAATATTAAATCCGTCCCACAGATTTAATTACTTATTTATTTAACTTTAAATAAAGATGAGACTGAGTTATATTTGATTTATTCCCATAAATCAAATTTGAGATATCCTATCAATTTAAATTTCGAATTTCAAACGTGATAGAGATTTAATTTATCCTTATAAATTAAATCTTATAAATATCTCTTATATGAGATATCCTATCAATTTGAATTTCGAATTTCAAACGTGATAGAGATTTAATTTATCCTTATAAATTAAATCTTATAAATATCTCTTATATGAGATATCCTATCAATTTGAATTTCGAATTCAAACGTGATAGGGATTTAATTTATCCTTATAAATTAAATCTCATATATCTCATATATATAATATATATATATACGAATTTATATATATACGAATATAAATAAATATATATACATTCACCTGGATCTTTCATTGAATCTGGACATGTCTTAGATTCAATGAATCTGGACATCATAGCTCGTGTTGGGCTATTTTGTGTGCGACCCTGTAGGCCCATATGAAGTTGGCAGTGGGCCATTTGCTATACTAGCCCACAAGTCGCAAGCGGTCTCTAGCAAGACATAACAACTACCCAAATCATATGAGGATCGATAAACGATGTAACCTTTTATACAACCATATCATGTCCCTTCTGTCACGCGATATTTTGGTCATGGATGAGGCATGGATAATGTCATCCTCCTATTCCCGACCGTTACTTTCTCGATCCCTGAGTAGTCTGACTATAGAAATGGAACTACCTTTCCATTACAGTATGGCCATACATTTCTCAGACTCACTCATCGAGGGGCCCAGTAATATCTCTCCACGAATGTGAGGGACAAATTCCATCTTGACCATTCACATTCCTCCGCATGAAAAACCACTAAGCCCGAACATAGTCTTTATGATCACTCGGTCAAAAGTGACTTTTGACTAGGTCAAAGCTGAGCGTTTTGTCATGTAGGAATCCATGATGATCTCAGGTCAAAGGGCATATTGACATGGTTTGTATATGAGAGAAGCTTATGACGTTACCCATGCAGTTCTCTCATAGCGGGTCGGTCCAACACCCTGTACTCTTACATGTGCTTATGACTTTGATTTATATCTCTATACATCTTCAAAGTCATACTGGTCTTATTTCATCTGTGCTCCCACATAGATGATCGACCAGGGACATTTAGGATAATATCATGAATTATCCAAGGATGGTCATCATAGTAAACATGCAAATAATATGATAACTCAATTAATAAATTCATAAATCAATAATGTTCATAAGACAATGATTGGCCCCTAGGGCACGATTTCCAACAGACTTCCCAGGAGGTCACCCATCCTAGTACTACTCTCGCCCAAGCACGCTTAACTGCATAGTTTGGACTCGCACGGATTTCGACCGCGAAAAAGGGGTGCAACACGAGGACTTCCCAGGAGGTCACCCATCCAAGTACTACTCTCGCCCAAGCACGCTTAACTGCATAGTTTGGACTCGCACGGATTTCGGCGGGGAAAAAGGGGTGCAACACGAGGACTTCCCAGGAGGTCACCCATCCTAGTACTACTCTCGCCCAAGCACGCTTAACTGCGGAGTTCTGATGGGATCCGGTGCATTAGTGCTGGTATGACCGCACCCGATAGGGAGATCGCGATCCATGCATATATTGGCATCCATACGGATCTCATCATAAAAATCCTGGAGAGCAATACGATGACTGAACAAACCGTACTCATCGTGCTTAATTGAGGAGTTTAAACTCCAATGGATTTTGCCATCATAAAAAGGGGTGCCACACGAGGACTTCCCAGGAGGTCACCCATCCAAGTACTACTCTAGCCCAAGCACGCTTAACTGCATAGTTTGGACTCGCACGGATTTCGACCGCGAAAAAGGGGTGCAACACGAGGACTTCCCAGGAGGTCACCCATCCAAGTACTACTCTCGCCCAAGCACGCTTAACTGCATAGTTTGGACTCGCACGGATTTCGGCGGGGAAAAAGGGGTGCAACACGAGGACTTCCCAGGAGGTCACCCATCCTAGTACTACTCTCGCCCAAGCACGCTTAACTGCGGAGTTCTGATGGGATCCGGTGCATTAGTGCTGGTATGACCGCACCCGATAGGGAGATCCCGATCAATGCATATATTGGCATCCATACGGATCTCATCATAAAAATCCTGGAGAGCAATACGATGACTGAACAAACCTTACTCATCGTGCTTAATTGAGGAGTTTAAACTCCAATGGATTTTGCCATCATAAAAAGGGGTGCAACACGAGGACTTCCCAGGAGGTCACCCATCCTAGTACTACTCTCGCCCAAGCACGCTTAACTGCATAGTTTGGACTCGCACGGATTTCGACCGCGAAAAAGGGGTGCAACACGAGGACTTCCCAGGAGGTCACCCATCCAAGTACTACTCTCGCCCAAGCACGCTTAACTGCATAGTTTGGACTCGCACGGATTTCGGCGGGGAAAAAGGGGTGCAACACGAGGACTTCCCAGGAGGTCACCCATCCTAGTACTACTCTCGCCCAAGCACGCTTAACTGCGGAGTTCTGATGGGATCCGGTGCATTAGTGCTGGTATGATCGCACCCGATAGGGAGATCGCGATCAATGCATATATTGGCATCCATACGGATCTCATCATAAAAATCCTGGAGAGCAATACGATGACTGAACAAACCGTACTCATCGTGCTTAATTGAGGAGTTTAAACTCCAATGGATTTTGCCATCATAAAAAGGGGTGCCACACGAGGACTTCCCAGGAGGTCACCCATCCAAGTACTACTCTAGCCCAAGCACGCTTAACTGCATAGTTTGGACTCGCACGGATTTCGACCGCGAAAAAGGGGTGCAACACGAGGACTTCCCAGGAGGTCACCCATCCAAGTACTACTCTTGCCCAAGCACGCTTAACTGCATAGTTTGGACTCGCACGGATTTCGGCGGGGAAAAAGGGGTGCAACACGAGGACTTCCCAGGAGGTCACCCATCCTAGTACTACTCTCGCCCAAGCACGCTTAACTGCGGAGTTCTGATGGGATCCGGTGCATTAGTGCTGGTATGATCGCACCCGATAGGGAGATCCCGATCAATGCATATATTGGCATCCATACGGATCTCATCATAAAAATCCTGGAGAGCAATACGATGACTGAACAAACCGTACTCATCGTGCTTAATTGAGGAGTTTAAACTCCAATGGATTTTGCCATCATAAAAAGGGGTGCAACACGAGGACTTCCCAGGAGGTCACCCATCCAAGTACTACTCTCGCCCAAGCACGCTTAACTGCATAGTTTGGACTCGCACGGATTTCGACCGCGAAAAAGGGGTGCAACACGAGGACTTCCCAGGAGGTCACCCATCCAAGTACTACTCTCGCCCAAGCACGCTTAACTGCATAGTTTGGACTCGCACGGATTTCGGCGGGGAAAAAGGGGTGCAACACGAGGACTTCCCAGGAGGTCACCCATCCTAGTACTACTCTCGCCCAAGCACGCTTAACTGCGGAGTTCTGATGGGATCCGGTGCATTAGTGCTGGTATGATCGCACCCGATAGGGAGATCGCGATCAATGCATATATTGGCATCCATACGGATCTCATCATAAAAATCCTGGAGAGCAATACGATGACTGAACAAACCGTACTCATCGTGCTTAATTGAGGAGTTTAAACTCCAATGGATTTTGCCATCATAAAAAGGGGTGCAACACGAGGACTTCCCAGGAGGTCACCCATCCAAGTACTACTCTCGCCCAAGCACGCTTAACTGCATAGTTTGGACTCGCACGGATTTCGGCGGGGAAAAAGGGGTGCAACACGAGGACTTCCCAGGAGGTCACCCATCCTAGTACTACTCTCGCCCAAGCACGCTTAACTGCGGAGTTCTGATGGGATCCGGTGCATTAGTGCTGGTATGACCGCACCCGATAGGGAGATCGCGATCCATGCATATATTGGCATCCATACGGATCTCATCATAAAAATCCTGGAGAGCAATACGATGACTGAACAAACCGTACTCATCGTGCTTAATTGAGGAGTTTAAACTCCAATGGATTTTGCCATCATAAAAAGGGGTGCCACACGAGGACTTCCCAGGAGGTCACCCATCCAAGTACTACTCTAGCCCAAGCACGCTTAACTGCATAGTTTGGACTCGCACGGATTTCGACCGCGAAAAAGGGGTGCAACACGAGGACTTCCTAGGAGGTCACCCATCCAAGTACTACTCTTGCCCAAGCACGCTTAACTGCATAGTTTGGACTCGCACGGATTTTGGCGGGGAAAAAGGGGTGCAACACGAGGACTTCCCAGGAGGTCACCCATCCTAGTACTACTCTCGCCCAAGCACGCTTAACTGCGGAGTTCTGATGGGATCCGGTGCATTAGTGCTGGTATGATCGCACCCGATAGGGAGATCCCGATCAATGCATATATTGGCATCCATACGGATCTCATCATAAAAATCCTGGAGAGCAATACGATGACTGAACAAACCGTACTCATCGTGCTTAATTGAGGAGTTTAAACTCCAATGGATTTTGCCATCATAAAAAGGGGTGCAACACGAGGACTTCCCAGGAGGTCACCCATCCAAGTACTACTCTCGCCCAAGCACGCTTAACTGCATAGTTTGGACTCGCACGGATTTCGACCGCGAAAAAGGGGTGCAACACGAGGACTTCCCAGGAGGTCACCCATCCAAGTACTACTCTCGCCCAAGCACGCTTAACTGCATAGTTTGGACTCGCACGGATTTCGGCGGGGAAAAAGGGGTGCAACACGAGGACTTCCCAGGAGGTCACCCATCCTAGTACTACTCTCGCCCAAGCACGCTTAACTGCGGAGTTCTGATGGGATCCGGTGCATTAGTGCTGGTATGATCGCACCCGATAGGGAGATCGCGATCAATGCATATATTGGCATCCATACGGATCTCATCATAAAAATCCTGGAGAGCAATACGATGACTGAACAAACCGTACTCATCGTGCTTAATTGAGGAGTTTAAACTCCAATGGATTTTGCCATCATAAAAAGGGGTGCAACACGAGGACTTCCCAGGAGGTCACCCATCCAAGTACTACTCTCGCCCAAGCACGCTTAACTGCATAGTTTGGACTCGCACGGATTTCGGCGGGGAAAAAGGGGTGCAACACGAGGACTTCCCAGGAGGTCACCCATCCTAGTACTACTCTCGCCCAAGCACGCTTAACTGCGGAGTTCTGATGGGATCCGGTGCATTAGTGCTGGTATGACCGCACCCGATAGGGAGATCGCGATCCATGCATATATTGGCATCCATACGGATCTCATCATAAAAATCCTGGAGAGCAATACGATGACTGAACAAACCGTACTCATCGTGCTTAATTGAGGAGTTTAAACTCCAATGGATTTTGCCATCATAAAAAGGGGTGCCACACGAGGACTTCCCAGGAGGTCACCCATCCAAGTACTACTCTAGCCCAAGCACGCTTAACTGCATAGTTTGGACTCGCACGGATTTCGACCGCGAAAAAGGGGTGCAACACGAGGACTTCCTAGGAGGTCACCCATCCAAGTACTACTCTTGCCCAAGCACGCTTAACTGCATAGTTTGGACTCGCACGGATTTTGGCGGGGAAAAAGGGGTGCAACACGAGGACTTCCCAGGAGGTCACCCATCCTAGTACTACTCTCGCCCAAGCACGCTTAGCTGCGGAGTTCTGATGGGATCCGGTGCATTAGTGCTGGTATGATCGCACCCGATAGGGAGATCCCGATCAATGCATATATTGGCATCCATACGGATCTCATCATAAAAATCCTGGAGAGCAATACGATGACTGAACAAACCTTACTCATCGTGCTTAATTGAGGAGTTTAAACTCCAATGGATTTTGCCATCATAAAAAGGGGTGCCACACGAGGACTTCCCAGGAGGTCACCCATCCTAGTACTACTCTCGCCCAAGCACGCTTAACTGCATAGTTTGGACTCGCACGGATTTCGACCGCGAAAAAGGGGTGCAACACGAGGACTTCCCAGGAGGTCACCCATCCAAGTACTACTCTCGCCCAAGCACGCTTAACTGCATAGTTTGGACTCGCACGGATTTCGGCGGGGAAAAAGGGGTGCAACACGAGGACTTCCCAGGAGGTCACCCATCCTAGTACTACTCTCGCCCAAGCACGCTTAACTGCGGAGTTCTGATGGGATCCGGTGCATTAGTGCTGGTATGATCGCACCCGATAGGGAGATCCCGATCAATGCATATATTGGCATCCATACGGATCTCATCATAAAAATCCTGGAGAGCAATACGATGACTGAACAAACCGTACTCATCGTGCTTAATTGAGGAGTTTAAACTCCAATGGATTTTGCCATCATAAAAAGGGGTGCAACACGAGGACTTCCCAGGAGGTCACCCATCCAAGTACTACTCTCGCCCAAGCACGCTTAACTGCATAGTTTGGACTCGCACGGATTTCGACCGCGAAAAAGGGGTGCAACACGAGGACTTCCCAGGAGGTCACCCATCCAAGTACTACTCTCGCCCAAGCACGCTTAACTGCATAGTTTGGACTCGCACGGATTTCGACCGCGAAAAAGGGGTGCAACACGAGGACTTCCCAGGAGGTCACCCATCCAAGTACTACTCTCGCCCAAGCACGCTTAACTGCATAGTTTGGACTCGCACGGATTTCGGCGGGGAAAAAGGGGTGCAACACGAGGACTTCCCAGGAGGTCACCCATCCTAGTACTACTCTCGCCCAAGCACGCTTAACTGCGGAGTTCTGATGGGATCCGGTGCATTAGTGCTGGTATGATCGCACCCGATAGGGAGATCGCGATCAATGCATATATTGGCATCCATACGGATCTCATCATAAAAATCCTGGAGAGCAATACGATGACTGAACAAACCGTACTCATCGTGCTTAATTGAGGAGTTTAAACTCCAATGGATTTTGCCATCATAAAAAGGGGTGCAACACGAGGACTTCCCAGGAGGTCACCCATCCAAGTACTACTCTCGCCCAAGCACGCTTAACTGCATAGTTTGGACTCGCACGGATTTCGGCGGGGAAAAAGGGGTGCAACACGAGGACTTCCCAGGAGGTCACCCATCCTAGTACTACTCTCGCCCAAGCACGCTTAACTGCGGAGTTCTGATGGGATCCGGTGCATTAGTGCTGGTATGACCGCACCCGATAGGGAGATCGCGATCCATGCATATATTGGCATCCATACGGATCTCATCATAAAAATCCTGGAGAGCAATACGATGACTGAACAAACCGTACTCATCGTGCTTAATTGAGGAGTTTAAACTCCAATGGATTTTGCCATCATAAAAAGGGGTGCCACACGAGGACTTCCCAGGAGGTCACCCATCCAAGTACTACTCTAGCCCAAGCACGCTTAACTGCATAGTTTGGACTCGCACGGATTTCGACCGCGAAAAAGGGGTGCAACACGAGGACTTCCTAGGAGGTCACCCATCCAAGTACTACTCTTGCCCAAGCACGCTTAACTGCATAGTTTGGACTCGCACGGATTTTGGCGGGGAAAAAGGGGTGCAACACGAGGACTTCCCAGGAGGTCACCCATCCTAGTACTACTCTCGCCCAAGCACGCTTAACTGCGGAGTTCTGATGGGATCCGGTGCATTAGTGCTGGTATGATCGCACCCGATAGGGAGATCCCGATCAATGCATATATTGGCATCCATACGGATCTCATCATAAAAATCCTGGAAAGCAATACGATGACTGAACAAACCGTACTCATCGTGCTTAATTGAGGAGTTTAAACTCCAATGGATTTTGCCATCATAAAAAGGGGTGCCACACGAGGACTTCCCAGGAGGTCACCCATCCAAGTACTACTCTCGCCCAAGCACGCTTAACTGCATAGTTTGGACTCGCACGGATTTCGACCGCGAAAAAGGGGTGCAACACGAGGACTTCCCAGGAGGTCACCCATCCAAGTACTACTCTCGCCCAAGCACGCTTAACTGCATAGTTTGGACTCGCACGGATTTCGGCGGGGAAAAAGGGGTGCAACACGAGGACTTCCCAGGAGGTCACCCATCCTAGTACTACTCTCGCCCAAGCACGCTTAACTGCGGAGTTCTGATGGGATCCGGTGCATTAGTGCTGGTATGATCGCACCCGATAGGGAGATCCCGATCAATGCATATATTGGCATCCATACGGATCTCATCATAAAAATCCTGGAGAGCAATACGATGACTGAACAAACCGTACTCATCGTGCTTAATTGAGGAGTTTAAACTCCAATGGATTTTGCCATCATAAAAAGGGGTGCCACACGAGGACTTCCCAGGAGGTCACCCATCCAAGTACTACTCTAGCCCAAGCACGCTTAACTGCATAGTTTGGACTCGCACGGATTTCGACCGCGAAAAAGGGGTGCAACACGAGGACTTCCTAGGAGGTCACCCATCCAAGTACTACTCTCGCCCAAGCACGCTTAACTGCATAGTTTGGACTCGCACGGATTTTGGCGGGGAAAAAGGGGTGCAACACGAGGACTTCCCAGGAGGTCACCCATCCTAGTACTACTCTCGCCCAAGCACGCTTAACTGCGGAGTTCTGATGGGATCCGGTGCATTAGTGCTGGTATGATCGCACCCGATAGGGAGATCCCGATCAATGCATATATTGGCATCCATACGGATCTCATCATAAAAATCCTGGAAAGCAATACGATGACTGAACAAACCGTACTCATCGTGCTTAATTGAGGAGTTTAAACTCCAATGGATTTTGCCATCATAAAAAGGGGTGCCACACGAGGACTTCCCAGGAGGTCACCCATCCAAGTACTACTCTCGCCCAAGCACGCTTAACTGCATAGTTTGGACTCGCACGGATTTCGACCGCGAAAAAGGGGTGCAACACGAGGACTTCCCAGGAGGTCACCCATCCAAGTACTACTCTCGCCCAAGCACGCTTAACTGCATAGTTTGGACTCGCACGGATTTCGGCGGGGAAAAAGGGGTGCAACACGAGGACTTCCCAGGAGGTCACCCATCCTAGTACTACTCTCGCCCAAGCACGCTTAACTGCGGAGTTCTGATGGGATCCGGTGCATTAGTGCTGGTATGATCGCACCCGATAGGGAGATCCCGATCAATGCATATATTGGCATCCATACGGATCTCATCATAAAAATCCTGGAGAGCAATACGATGACTGAACAAACCGTACTCATCGTGCTTAATTGAGGAGTTTAAACTCCAATGGATTTTGCCATCATAAAAAGGGGTGCAACACGAGGACTTCCCAGGAGGTCACCCATCCAAGTACTACTCTCGCCCAAGCACGCTTAACTGCATAGTTTGGACTCGCACGGATTTCGACCGCGAAAAAGGGGTGCAACACGAGGACTTCCCAGGAGGTCACCCATCCAAGTACTACTCTCGCCCAAGCACGCTTAACTGCATAGTTTGGACTCGCACGGATTTCGACCGCGAAAAAGGGGTGCAACACGAGGACTTCCCAGGAGGTCACCCATCCAAGTACTACTCTCGCCCAAGCACGCTTAACTGCATAGTTTGGACTCGCACGGATTTCGGCGGGGAAAAAGGGGTGCAACACGAGGACTTCCCAGGAGGTCACCCAACCTAGTACTACTCTCGCCCAAGCACGCTTAACTGCGGAGTTCTGATGGGATCCGGTGCATTAGTGCTGGTATGATCGCACCCGATAGGGAGATCGCGATCAATGCATATATTGGCATCCATACGGATCTCATCATAAAAATCCTGGAGAGCAATACGATGACTGAACAAACCGTACTCATCGTGCTTAATTGAGGAGTTTAAACTCCAATGGATTTTGCCATCATAAAAAGGGGTGCAACACGAGGACTTCCCAGGAGGTCACCCATCCAAGTACTACTCTCGCCCAAGCACGCTTAACTGCATAGTTTGGACTCGCACGGATTTCGGCGGGGAAAAAGGGGTGCAACACGAGGACTTCCCAGGAGGTCACCCATCCTAGTACTACTCTCGCCCAAGCACGCTTAACTGCGGAGTTCTGATGGGATCCGGTGCATTAGTGCTGGTATGACCGCACCCGATAGGGAGATCGCGATCCATGCATATATTGGCATCCATACGGATCTCATCATAAAAATCCTGGAGAGCAATACGATGACTGAACAAACCGTACTCATCGTGCTTAATTGAGGAGTTTAAACTCCAATGGATTTTGCCATCATAAAAAGGGGTGCCACACGAGGACTTCCCAGGAGGTCACCCATCCAAGTACTACTCTAGCCCAAGCACGCTTAACTGCATAGTTTGGACTCGCACGGATTTCGACCGCGAAAAAGGGGTGCAACACGAGGACTTCCTAGGAGGTCACCCATCCAAGTACTACTCTTGCCCAAGCACGCTTAACTGCATAGTTTGGACTCGCACGGATTTTGGCGGGGAAAAAGGGGTGCAACACGAGGACTTCCCAGGAGGTCACCCATCCTAGTACTACTCTCGCCCAAGCACGCTTAACTGCGGAGTTCTGATGGGATCCGGTGCATTAGTGCTGGTATGATCGCACCCGATAGGGAGATCCCGATCAATGCATATATTGGCATCCATACGGATCTCATCATAAAAATCCTGGAGAGCAATACGATGACTGAACAAACCTTACTCATCGTGCTTAATTGAGGAGTTTAAACTCCAATGGATTTTGCCATCATAAAAAGGGGTGCCACACGAGGACTTCCCAGGAGGTCACCCATCCTAGTACTACTCTCGCCCAAGCACGCTTAACTGCATAGTTTGGACTCGCACGGATTTCGACCGCGAAAAAGGGGTGCAACACGAGGACTTCCCAGGAGGTCACCCATCCAAGTACTACTCTCGCCCAAGCACGCTTAACTGCATAGTTTGGACTCGCACGGATTTCGGCGGGGAAAAAGGGGTGCAACACGAGGACTTCCCAGGAGGTCACCCATCCTAGTACTACTCTCGCCCAAGCACGCTTAACTGCGGAGTTCTGATGGGATCCGGTGCATTAGTGCTGGTATGATCGCACCCGATAGGGAGATCCCGATCAATGCATATATTGGCATCCATACGGATCTCATCATAAAAATCCTGGAGAGCAATACGATGACTGAACAAACCGTACTCATCGTGCTTAATTGAGGAGTTTAAACTCCAATGGATTTTGCCATCATAAAAAGGGGTGCAACACGAGGACTTCCCAGGAGGTCACCCATCCAAGTACTACTCTCGCCCAAGCACGCTTAACTGCATAGTTTGGACTCGCACGGATTTCGACCGCGAAAAAGGGGTGCAACACGAGGACTTCCCAGGAGGTCACCCATCCAAGTACTACTCTCGCCCAAGCACGCTTAACTGCATAGTTTGGACTCGCACGGATTTCGACCGCGAAAAAGGGGTGCAACACGAGGACTTCCCAGGAGGTCACCCATCCAAGTACTACTCTCGCCCAAGCACGCTTAACTGCATAGTTTGGACTCGCACGGATTTCGGCGGGGAAAAAGGGGTGCAACACGAGGACTTCCCAGGAGGTCACCCATCCTAGTACTACTCTCGCCCAAGCACGCTTAACTGCGGAGTTCTGATGGGATCCGGTGCATTAGTGCTGGTATGATCGCACCCGATAGGGAGATCGCGATCAATGCATATATTGGCATCCATACGGATCTCATCATAAAAATCCTGGAGAGCAATACGATGACTGAACAAACCGTACTCATCGTGCTTAATTGAGGAGTTTAAACTCCAATGGATTTTGCCATCATAAAAAGGGGTGCAACACGAGGACTTCCCAGGAGGTCACCCATCCAAGTACTACTCTCGCCCAAGCACGCTTAACTGCATAGTTTGGACTCGCACGGATTTCGGCGGGGAAAAAGGGGTGCAACACGAGGACTTCCCAGGAGGTCACCCATCCTAGTACTACTCTCGCCCAAGCACGCTTAACTGCGGAGTTCTGATGGGATCCGGTGCATTAGTGCTGGTATGACCGCACCCGATAGGGAGATCGCGATCCATGCATATATTGGCATCCATACGGATCTCATCATAAAAATCCTGGAGAGCAATACGATGACTGAACAAACCGTACTCATCGTGCTTAATTGAGGAGTTTAAACTCCAATGGATTTTGCCATCATAAAAAGGGGTGCCACACGAGGACTTCCCAGGAGGTCACCCATCCAAGTACTACTCTAGCCCAAGCACGCTTAACTGCATAGTTTGGACTCGCACGGATTTCGACCGCGAAAAAGGGGTGCAACACGAGGACTTCCTAGGAGGTCACCCATCCAAGTACTACTCTTGCCCAAGCACGCTTAACTGCATAGTTTGGACTCGCACGGATTTTGGCGGGGAAAAAGGGGTGCAACACGAGGACTTCCCAGGAGGTCACCCATCCTAGTACTACTCTCGCCCAAGCACGCTTAACTGCGGAGTTCTGATGGGATCCGGTGCATTAGTGCTGGTATGATCGCACCCGATAGGGAGATCCCGATCAATGCATATATTGGCATCCATACGGATCTCATCATAAAAATCCTGGAAAGCAATACGATGACTGAACAAACCGTACTCATCGTGCTTAATTGAGGAGTTTAAACTCCAATGGATTTTGCCATCATAAAAAGGGGTGCCACACGAGGACTTCCCAGGAGGTCACCCATCCAAGTACTACTCTCGCCCAAGCACGCTTAACTGCATAGTTTGGACTCGCACGGATTTCGACCGCGAAAAAGGGGTGCAACACGAGGACTTCCCAGGAGGTCACCCATCCAAGTACTACTCTCGCCCAAGCACGCTTAACTGCATAGTTTGGACTCGCACGGATTTCGGCGGGGAAAAAGGGGTGCAACACGAGGACTTCCCAGGAGGTCACCCATCCTAGTACTACTCTCGCCCAAGCACGCTTAACTGCGGAGTTCTGATGGGATCCGGTGCATTAGTGCTGGTATGATCGCACCCGATAGGGAGATCCCGATCAATGCATATATTGGCATCCATACGGATCTCATCATAAAAATCCTGGAGAGCAATACGATGACTGAACAAACCGTACTCATCGTGCTTAATTGAGGAGTTTAAACTCCAATGGATTTTGCCATCATAAAAAGGGGTGCAACACGAGGACTTCCCAGGAGGTCACCCATCCAAGTACTACTCTCGCCCAAGCACGCTTAACTGCATAGTTTGGACTCGCACGGATTTCGACCGCGAAAAAGGGGTGCAACACGAGGACTTCCCAGGAGGTCACCCATCCAAGTACTACTCTCGCCCAAGCACGCTTAACTGCATAGTTTGGACTCGCACGGATTTCGACCGCGAAAAAGGGGTGCAACACGAGGACTTCCCAGGAGGTCACCCATCCAAGTACTACTCTCGCCCAAGCACGCTTAACTGCATAGTTTGGACTCGCACGGATTTCGGCGGGGAAAAAGGGGTGCAACACGAGGACTTCCCAGGAGGTCACCCATCCTAGTACTACTCTCGCCCAAGCACGCTTAACTGCGGAGTTCTGATGGGATCCGGTGCATTAGTGCTGGTATGATCGCACCCGATAGGGAGATCGCGATCAATGCATATATTGGCATCCATACGGATCTCATCATAAAAATCCTGGAGAGCAATACGATGACTGAACAAACCGTACTCATCGTGCTTAATTGAGGAGTTTAAACTCCAATGGATTTTGCCATCATAAAAAGGGGTGCAACACGAGGACTTCCCAGGAGGTCACCCATCCAAGTACTACTCTCGCCCAAGCACGCTTAACTGCATAGTTTGGACTCGCACGGATTTCGGCGGGGAAAAAGGGGTGCAACACGAGGACTTCCCAGGAGGTCACCCATCCTAGTACTACTCTCGCCCAAGCACGCTTAACTGCGGAGTTCTGATGGGATCCGGTGCATTAGTGCTGGTATGACCGCACCCGATAGGGAGATCGCGATCCATGCATATATTGGCATCCATACGGATCTCATCATAAAAATCCTGGAGAGCAATACGATGACTGAACAAACCGTACTCATCGTGCTTAATTGAGGAGTTTAAACTCCAATGGATTTTGCCATCATAAAAAGGGGTGCCACACGAGGACTTCCCAGGAGGTCACCCATCCAAGTACTACTCTAGCCCAAGCACGCTTAACTGCATAGTTTGGACTCGCACGGATTTCGACCGCGAAAAAGGGGTGCAACACGAGGACTTCCTAGGAGGTCACCCATCCAAGTACTACTCTTGCCCAAGCACGCTTAACTGCATAGTTTGGACTCGCACGGATTTTGGCGGGGAAAAAGGGGTGCAACACGAGGACTTCCCAGGAGGTCACCCATCCTAGTACTACTCTCGCCCAAGCACGCTTAACTGCGGAGTTCTGATGGGATCCGGTGCATTAGTGCTGGTATGATCGCACCCGATAGGGAGATCCCGATCAATGCATATATTGGCATCCATACGGATCTCATCATAAAAATCCTGGAAAGCAATACGATGACTGAACAAACCGTACTCATCGTGCTTAATTGAGGAGTTTAAACTCCAATGGATTTTGCCATCATAAAAAGGGGTGCCACACGAGGACTTCCCAGGAGGTCACCCATCCAAGTACTACTCTCGCCCAAGCACGCTTAACTGCATAGTTTGGACTCGCACGGATTTCGACCGCGAAAAAGGGGTGCAACACGAGGACTTCCCAGGAGGTCACCCATCCAAGTACTACTCTCGCCCAAGCACGCTTAACTGCATAGTTTGGACTCGCACGGATTTCGGCGGGGAAAAAGGGGTGCAACACGAGGACTTCCCAGGAGGTCACCCATCCTAGTACTACTCTCGCCCAAGCACGCTTAACTGCGGAGTTCTGATGGGATCCGGTGCATTAGTGCTGGTATGATCGCACCCGATAGGGAGATCCCGATCAATGCATATATTGGCATCCATACGGATCTCATCATAAAAATCCTGGAGAGCAATACGATGACTGAACAAACCGTACTCATCGTGCTTAATTGAGGAGTTTAAACTCCAATGGATTTTGCCATCATAAAAAGGGGTGCCACACGAGGACTTCCCAGGAGGTCACCCATCCAAGTACTACTCTAGCCCAAGCACGCTTAACTGCATAGTTTGGACTCGCACGGATTTCGACCGCGAAAAAGGGGTGCAACACGAGGACTTCCTAGGAGGTCACCCATCCAAGTACTACTCTCGCCCAAGCACGCTTAACTGCATAGTTTGGACTCGCACGGATTTTGGCGGGGAAAAAGGGGTGCAACACGAGGACTTCCCAGGAGGTCACCCATCCTAGTACTACTCTCGCCCAAGCACGCTTAACTGCGGAGTTCTGATGGGATCCGGTGCATTAGTGCTGGTATGATCGCACCCGATAGGGAGATCCCGATCAATGCATATATTGGCATCCATACGGATCTCATCATAAAAATCCTGGAGAGCAATACGATGACTGAACAAACCGTACTCATCGTGCTTAATTGAGGAGTTTAAACTCCAATGGATTTTGCCATCATAAAAAGGGGTGCAACACGAGGACTTCCCAGGAGGTCACCCATCCAAGTACTACTCTCGCCCAAGCACGCTTAACTGCATAGTTTGGACTCGCACGGATTTCGACCGCGAAAAAGGGGTGCAACACGAGGACTTCCCAGGAGGTCACCCATCCAAGTACTACTCTCGCCCAAGCACGCTTAACTGCATAGTTTGGACTCGCACGGATTTCGGCGGGGAAAAAGGGGTGCAACACGAGGACTTCCCAGGAGGTCACCCATCCTAGTACTACTCTCGCCCAAGCACGCTTAACTGCGGAGTTCTGATGGGATCCGGTGCATTAGTGCTGGTATGATCGCACCCGATAGGGAGATCGCGATCAATGCATATATTGGCATCCATACGGATCTCATCATAAAAATCCTGGAGAGCAATACGATGACTGAACAAACCGTACTCATCGTGCTTAATTGAGGAGTTTAAACTCCAATGGATTTTGCCATCATAAAAAGGGGTGCAACACGAGGACTTCCCAGGAGGTCACCCATCCAAGTACTACTCTCGCCCAAGCACGCTTAACTGCATAGTTTGGACTCGCACGGATTTCGGCGGGGAAAAAGGGGTGCAACACGAGGACTTCCCAGGAGGTCACCCATCCTAGTACTACTCTCGCCCAAGCACGCTTAACTGCGGAGTTCTGATGGGATCCGGTGCATTAGTGCTGGTATGACCGCACCCGATAGGGAGATCGCGATCCATGCATATATTGGCATCCATACGGATCTCATCATAAAAATCCTGGAGAGCAATACGATGACTGAACAAACCGTACTCATCGTGCTTAATTGAGGAGTTTAAACTCCAATGGATTTTGCCATCATAAAAAGGGGTGCCACACGAGGACTTCCCAGGAGGTCACCCATCCAAGTACTACTCTAGCCCAAGCACGCTTAACTGCATAGTTTGGACTCGCACGGATTTCGACCGCGAAAAAGGGGTGCAACACGAGGACTTCCTAGGAGGTCACCCATCCAAGTACTACTCTTGCCCAAGCACGCTTAACTGCATAGTTTGGACTCGCACGGATTTTGGCGGGGAAAAAGGGGTGCAACACGAGGACTTCCCAGGAGGTCACCCATCCTAGTACTACTCTCGCCCAAGCACGCTTAACTGCGGAGTTCTGATGGGATCCGGTGCATTAGTGCTGGTATGATCGCACCCGATAGGGAGATCCCGATCAATGCATATATTGGCATCCATACGGATCTCATCATAAAAATCCTGGAGAGCAATACGATGACTGAACAAACCTTACTCATCGTGCTTAATTGAGGAGTTTAAACTCCAATGGATTTTGCCATCATAAAAAGGGGTGCAACACGAGGACTTCCCAGGAGGTCACCCATCCAAGTACTACTCTCGCCCAAGCACGCTTAACTGCATAGTTTGGACTCGCACGGATTTCGACCGCGAAAAAGGGGTGCAACACGAGGACTTCCCAGGAGGTCACCCATCCAAGTACTACTCTCGCCCAAGCACGCTTAACTGCATAGTTTGGACTCGCACGGATTTCGGCGGGGAAAAAGGGGTGCAACACGAGGACTTCCCAGGAGGTCACCCATCCTAGTACTACTCTCGCCCAAGCACGCTTAACTGCGGAGTTCTGATGGGATCCGGTGCATTAGTGCTGGTATGATCGCACCCGATAGGGAGATCGCGATCAATGCATATATTGGCATCCATACGGATCTCATCATAAAAATCCTGGAGAGCAATACGATGACTGAACAAACCGTACTCATCGTGCTTAATTGAGGAGTTTAAACTCCAATGGATTTTGCCATCATAAAAAGGGGTGCAACACGAGGACTTCCCAGGAGGTCACCCATCCAAGTACTACTCTCGCCCAAGCACGCTTAACTGCATAGTTTGGACTCGCACGGATTTCGGCGGGGAAAAAGGGGTGCAACACGAGGACTTCCCAGGAGGTCACCCATCCTAGTACTACTCTCGCCCAAGCACGCTTAACTGCGGAGTTCTGATGGGATCCGGTGCATTAGTGCTGGTATGACCGCACCCGATAGGGAGATCGCGATCCATGCATATATTGGCATCCATACGGATCTCATCATAAAAATCCTGGAGAGCAATACGATGACTGAACAAACCGTACTCATCGTGCTTAATTGAGGAGTTTAAACTCCAATGGATTTTGCCATCATAAAAAGGGGTGCCACACGAGGACTTCCCAGGAGGTCACCCATCCAAGTACTACTCTAGCCCAAGCACGCTTAACTGCATAGTTTGGACTCGCACGGATTTCGACCGCGAAAAAGGGGTGCAACACGAGGACTTCCTAGGAGGTCACCCATCCAAGTACTACTCTTGCCCAAGCACGCTTAACTGCATAGTTTGGACTCGCACGGATTTTGGCGGGGAAAAAGGGGTGCAACACGAGGACTTCCCAGGAGGTCACCCATCCTAGTACTACTCTCGCCCAAGCACGCTTAACTGCGGAGTTCTGATGGGATCCGGTGCATTAGTGCTGGTATGATCGCACCCGATAGGGAGATCCCGATCAATGCATATATTGGCATCCATACGGATCTCATCATAAAAATCCTGGAGAGCAATACGATGACTGAACAAACCTTACTCATCGTGCTTAATTGAGGAGTTTAAACTCCAATGGATTTTGCCATCATAAAAAGGGGTGCCACACGAGGACTTCCCAGGAGGTCACCCATCCTAGTACTACTCTCGCCCAAGCACGCTTAACTGCATAGTTTGGACTCGCACGGATTTCGACCGCGAAAAAGGGGTGCAACACGAGGACTTCCCAGGAGGTCACCCATCCAAGTACTACTCTCGCCCAAGCACGCTTAACTGCATAGTTTGGACTCGCACGGATTTCGGCGGGGAAAAAGGGGTGCAACACGAGGACTTCCCAGGAGGTCACCCATCCTAGTACTACTCTCGCCCAAGCACGCTTAACTGCGGAGTTCTGATGGGATCCGGTGCATTAGTGCTGGTATGATCGCACCCGATAGGGAGATCCCGATCAATGCATATATTGGCATCCATACGGATCTCATCATAAAAATCCTGGAGAGCAATACGATGACTGAACAAACCGTACTCATCGTGCTTAATTGAGGAGTTTAAACTCCAATGGATTTTGCCATCATAAAAAGGGGTGCAACACGAGGACTTCCCAGGAGGTCACCCATCCAAGTACTACTCTCGCCCAAGCACGCTTAACTGCATAGTTTGGACTCGCACGGATTTCGACCGCGAAAAAGGGGTGCAACACGAGGACTTCCCAGGAGGTCACCCATCCAAGTACTACTCTCGCCCAAGCACGCTTAACTGCATAGTTTGGACTCGCACGGATTTCGACCGCGAAAAAGGGGTGCAACACGAGGACTTCCCAGGAGGTCACCCATCCAAGTACTACTCTCGCCCAAGCACGCTTAACTGCATAGTTTGGACTCGCACGGATTTCGGCGGGGAAAAAGGGGTGCAACACGAGGACTTCCCAGGAGGTCACCCATCCTAGTACTACTCTCGCCCAAGCACGCTTAACTGCGGAGTTCTGATGGGATCCGGTGCATTAGTGCTGGTATGATCGCACCCGATAGGGAGATCGCGATCAATGCATATATTGGCATCCATACGGATCTCATCATAAAAATCCTGGAGAGCAATACGATGACTGAACAAACCGTACTCATCGTGCTTAATTGAGGAGTTTAAACTCCAATGGATTTTGCCATCATAAAAAGGGGTGCAACACGAGGACTTCCCAGGAGGTCACCCATCCAAGTACTACTCTCGCCCAAGCACGCTTAACTGCATAGTTTGGACTCGCACGGATTTCGGCGGGGAAAAAGGGGTGCAACACGAGGACTTCCCAGGAGGTCACCCATCCTAGTACTACTCTCGCCCAAGCACGCTTAACTGCGGAGTTCTGATGGGATCCGGTGCATTAGTGCTGGTATGACCGCACCCGATAGGGAGATCGCGATCCATGCATATATTGGCATCCATACGGATCTCATCATAAAAATCCTGGAGAGCAATACGATGACTGAACAAACCGTACTCATCGTGCTTAATTGAGGAGTTTAAACTCCAATGGATTTTGCCATCATAAAAAGGGGTGCCACACGAGGACTTCCCAGGAGGTCACCCATCCAAGTACTACTCTAGCCCAAGCACGCTTAACTGCATAGTTTGGACTCGCACGGATTTCGACCGCGAAAAAGGGGTGCAACACGAGGACTTCCTAGGAGGTCACCCATCCAAGTACTACTCTTGCCCAAGCACGCTTAACTGCATAGTTTGGACTCGCACGGATTTTGGCGGGGAAAAAGGGGTGCAACACGAGGACTTCCCAGGAGGTCACCCATCCTAGTACTACTCTCGCCCAAGCACGCTTAACTGCGGAGTTCTGATGGGATCCGGTGCATTAGTGCTGGTATGATCGCACCCGATAGGGAGATCCCGATCAATGCATATATTGGCATCCATACGGATCTCATCATAAAAATCCTGGAAAGCAATACGATGACTGAACAAACCGTACTCATCGTGCTTAATTGAGGAGTTTAAACTCCAATGGATTTTGCCATCATAAAAAGGGGTGCCACACGAGGACTTCCCAGGAGGTCACCCATCCAAGTACTACTCTCGCCCAAGCACGCTTAACTGCATAGTTTGGACTCGCACGGATTTCGACCGCGAAAAAGGGGTGCAACACGAGGACTTCCCAGGAGGTCACCCATCCAAGTACTACTCTCGCCCAAGCACGCTTAACTGCATAGTTTGGACTCGCACGGATTTCGGCGGGGAAAAAGGGGTGCAACACGAGGACTTCCCAGGAGGTCACCCATCCTAGTACTACTCTCGCCCAAGCACGCTTAACTGCGGAGTTCTGATGGGATCCGGTGCATTAGTGCTGGTATGATCGCACCCGATAGGGAGATCCCGATCAATGCATATATTGGCATCCATACGGATCTCATCATAAAAATCCTGGAGAGCAATACGATGACTGAACAAACCGTACTCATCGTGCTTAATTGAGGAGTTTAAACTCCAATGGATTTTGCCATCATAAAAAGGGGTGCAACACGAGGACTTCCCAGGAGGTCACCCATCCAAGTACTACTCTCGCCCAAGCACGCTTAACTGCATAGTTTGGACTCGCACGGATTTCGACCGCGAAAAAGGGGTGCAACACGAGGACTTCCCAGGAGGTCACCCATCCAAGTACTACTCTCGCCCAAGCACGCTTAACTGCATAGTTTGGACTCGCACGAATTTCGACCGCGAAAAAGGGGTGCAACACGAGGACTTCCCAGGAGGTCACCCATCCAAGTACTACTCTCGCCCAAGCACGCTTAACTGCATAGTTTGGACTCGCACGGATTTCGGCGGGGAAAAAGGGGTGCAACACGAGGACTTCCCAGGAGGTCACCCATCCTAGTACTACTCTCGCCCAAGCACGCTTAACTGCGGAGTTCTGATGGGATCCGGTGCATTAGTGCTGGTATGATCGCACCCGATAGGGAGATCGCGATCAATGCATATATTGGCATCCATACGGATCTCATCATAAAAATCCTGGAGAGCAATACGATGACTGAACAAACCGTACTCATCGTGCTTAATTGAGGAGTTTAAACTCCAATGGATTTTGCCATCATAAAAAGGGGTGCAACACGAGGACTTCCCAGGAGGTCACCCATCCAAGTACTACTCTCGCCCAAGCACGCTTAACTGCATAGTTTGGACTCGCACGGATTTCGGCGGGGAAAAAGGGGTGCAACACGAGGACTTCCCAGGAGGTCACCCATCCTAGTACTACTCTCGCCCAAGCACGCTTAACTGCGGAGTTCTGATGGGATCCGGTGCATTAGTGCTGGTATGACCGCACCCGATAGGGAGATCGCGATCCATGCATATATTGGCATCCATACGGATCTCATCATAAAAATCCTGGAGAGCAATACGATGACTGAACAAACCGTACTCATCGTGCTTAATTGAGGAGTTTAAACTCCAATGGATTTTGCCATCATAAAAAGGGGTGCCACACGAGGACTTCCCAGGAGGTCACCCATCCAAGTACTACTCTAGCCCAAGCACGCTTAACTGCATAGTTTGGACTCGCACGGATTTCGACCGCGAAAAAGGGGTGCAACACGAGGACTTCCTAGGAGGTCACCCATCCAAGTACTACTCTTGCCCAAGCACGCTTAACTGCATAGTTTGGACTCGCACGGATTTTGGCGGGGAAAAAGGGGTGCAACACGAGGACTTCCCAGGAGGTCACCCATCCTAGTACTACTCTCGCCCAAGCACGCTTAACTGCGGAGTTCTGATGGGATCCGGTGCATTAGTGCTGGTATGATCGCACCCGATAGGGAGATCCCGATCAATGCATATATTGGCATCCATACGGATCTCATCATAAAAATCCTGGAGAGCAATACGATGACTGAACAAACCTTACTCATCGTGCTTAATTGAGGAGTTTAAACTCCAATGGATTTTGCCATCATAAAAAGGGGTGCCACACGAGGACTTCCCAGGAGGTCACCCATCCTAGTACTACTCTCGCCCAAGCACGCTTAACTGCATAGTTTGGACTCGCACGGATTTCGACCGCGAAAAAGGGGTGCAACACGAGGACTTCCCAGGAGGTCACCCATCCAAGTACTACTCTCGCCCAAGCACGCTTAACTGCATAGTTTGGACTCGCACGGATTTCGGCGGGGAAAAAGGGGTGCAACACGAGGACTTCCCAGGAGGTCACCCATCCTAGTACTACTCTCGCCCAAGCACGCTTAACTGCGGAGTTCTGATGGGATCCGGTGCATTAGTGCTGGTATGATCGCACCCGATAGGGAGATCCCGATCAATGCATATATTGGCATCCATACGGATCTCATCATAAAAATCCTGGAGATCAATACGATGACTGAACAAACCGTACTCATCGTGCTTAATTGAGGAGTTTAAACTCCAATGGATTTTGCCATCATAAAAAGGGGTGCAACACGAGGACTTCCCAGGAGGTCACCCATCCAAGTACTACTCTCGCCCAAGCACGCTTAACTGCATAGTTTGGACTCGCACGGATTTCGACCGCGAAAAAGGGGTGCAACACGAGGACTTCCCAGGAGGTCACCCATCCAAGTACTACTCTCGCCCAAGCACGCTTAACTGCATAGTTTGGACTCGCACGGATTTCGACCGCGAAAAAGGGGTGCAACACGAGGACTTCCCAGGAGGTCACCCATCCAAGTACTACTCTCGCCCAAGCACGCTTAACTGCATAGTTTGGACTCGCACGGATTTCGGCGGGGAAAAAGGGGTGCAACACGAGGACTTCCCAGGAGGTCACCCATCCTAGTACTACTCTCGCCCAAGCACGCTTAACTGCGGAGTTCTGATGGGATCCGGTGCATTAGTGCTGGTATGATCGCACCCGATAGGGAGATCGCGATCAATGCATATATTGGCATCCATACGGATCTCATCATAAAAATCCTGGAGAGCAATACGATGACTGAACAAACCGTACTCATCGTGCTTAATTGAGGAGTTTAAACTCCAATGGATTTTGCCATCATAAAAAGGGGTGCAACACGAGGACTTCCCAGGAGGTCACCCATCCAAGTACTACTCTCGCCCAAGCACGCTTAACTGCATAGTTTGGACTCGCACGGATTTCGGCGGGGAAAAAGGGGTGCAACACGAGGACTTCCCAGGAGGTCACCCATCCTAGTACTACTCTCGCCCAAGCACGCTTAACTGCGGAGTTCTGATGGGATCCGGTGCATTAGTGCTGGTATGACCGCACCCGATAGGGAGATCGCGATCCATGCATATATTGGCATCCATACGGATCTCATCATAAAAATCCTGGAGAGCAATACGATGACTGAACAAACCGTACTCATCGTGCTTAATTGAGGAGTTTAAACTCCAATGGATTTTGCCATCATAAAAAGGGGTGCCACACGAGGACTTCCCAGGAGGTCACCCATCCAAGTACTACTCTAGCCCAAGCACGCTTAACTGCATAGTTTGGACTCGCACGGATTTCGACCGCGAAAAAGGGGTGCAACACGAGGACTTCCTAGGAGGTCACCCATCCAAGTACTACTCTTGCCCAAGCACGCTTAACTGCATAGTTTGGACTCGCACGGATTTTGGCGGGGAAAAAGGGGTGCAACACGAGGACTTCCCAGGAGGTCACCCATCCTAGTACTACTCTCGCCCAAGCACGCTTAACTGCGGAGTTCTGATGGGATCCGGTGCATTAGTGCTGGTATGATCGCACCCGATAGGGAGATCCCGATCAATGCATATATTGGCATCCATACGGATCTCATCATAAAAATCCTGGAGAGCAATACGATGACTGAACAAACCTTACTCATCGTGCTTAATTGAGGAGTTTAAACTCCAATGGATTTTGCCATCATAAAAAGGGGTGCCACACGAGGACTTCCCAGGAGGTCACCCATCCTAGTACTACTCTCGCCCAAGCACGCTTAACTGCATAGTTTGGACTCGCACGGATTTCGACCGCGAAAAAGGGGTGCAACACGAGGACTTCCCAGGAGGTCACCCATCCAAGTACTACTCTCGCCCAAGCACGCTTAACTGCATAGTTTGGACTCGCACGGATTTCGGCGGGGAAAAAGGGGTGCAACACGAGGACTTCCCAGGAGGTCACCCATCCTAGTACTACTCTCGCCCAAGCACGCTTAACTGCGGAGTTCTGATGGGATCCGGTGCATTAGTGCTGGTATGATCGCACCCGATAGGGAGATCCCGATCAATGCATATATTGGCATCCATACGGATCTCATCATAAAAATCCTGGAGAGCAATACGATGACTGAACAAACCGTACTCATCGTGCTTAATTGAGGAGTTTAAACTCCAATGGATTTTGCCATCATAAAAAGGGGTGCAACACGAGGACTTCCCAGGAGGTCACCCATCCAAGTACTACTCTCGCCCAAGCACGCTTAACTGCATAGTTTGGACTCGCACGGATTTCGACCGCGAAAAAGGGGTGCAACACGAGGACTTCCCAGGAGGTCACCCATCCAAGTACTACTCTCGCCCAAGCACGCTTAACTGCATAGTTTGGACTCGCACGGATTTCGGCGGGGAAAAAGGGGTGCAACACGAGGACTTCCCAGGAGGTCACCCATCCTAGTACTACTCTCGCCCAAGCACGCTTAACTGCGGAGTTCTGATGGGATCCGGTGCATTAGTGCTGGTATGATCGCACCCGATAGGGAGATCGCGATCAATGCATATATTGGCATCCATACGGATCTCATCATAAAAATCCTGGAGAGCAATACGATGACTGAACAAACCGTACTCATCGTGCTTAATTGAGGAGTTTAAACTCCAATGGATTTTGCCATCATAAAAAGGGGTGCAACACGAGGACTTCCCAGGAGGTCACCCATCCAAGTACTACTCTCGCCCAAGCACGCTTAACTGCATAGTTTGGACTCGCACGGATTTCGGCGGGGAAAAAGGGGTGCAACACGAGGACTTCCCAGGAGGTCACCCATCCTAGTACTACTCTCGCCCAAGCACGCTTAACTGCGGAGTTCTGATGGGATCCGGTGCATTAGTGCTGGTATGACCGCACCCGATAGGGAGATCGCGATCCATGCATATATTGGCATCCATACGGATCTCATCATAAAAATCCTGGAGAGCAATACGATGACTGAACAAACCGTACTCATCGTGCTTAATTGAGGAGTTTAAACTCCAATGGATTTTGCCATCATAAAAAGGGGTGCCACACGAGGACTTCCCAGGAGGTCACCCATCCAAGTACTACTCTAGCCCAAGCACGCTTAACTGCATAGTTTGGACTCGCACGGATTTCGACCGCGAAAAAGGGGTGCAACACGAGGACTTCCTAGGAGGTCACCCATCCAAGTACTACTCTTGCCCAAGAACGCTTAACTGCATAGTTTGGACTCGCACGGATTTTGGCGGGGAAAAAGGGGTGCAACACGAGGACTTCCCAGGAGGTCACCCATCCTAGTACTACTCTCGCCCAAGCACGCTTAACTGCGGAGTTCTGATGGGATCCGGTGCATTAGTGCTGGTATGATCGCACCCGATAGGGAGATCGCGATCAATGCATATATTGGCATCCATACGGATCTCATCATAAAAATCCTGGAGAGCAATACGATGACTGAACAAACCGTACTCATCGTGCTTAATTGAGGAGTTTAAACTCCAATGGATTTTGCCATCATAAAAAGGGGTGCAACACGAGGACTTCCCAGGAGGTCACCCATCCAAGTACTACTCTCGCCCAAGCACGCTTAACTGCATAGTTTGGACTCGCACGGATTTCGGCGGGGAAAAAGGGGTTCAACACGAGGACTTCCCAGGAGGTCACCCATCCTAGTACTACTCTCGCCCAAGCACGCTTAACTGCGGAGTTCTGATGGGATCCGGTGCATTAGTGCTGGTATGACCGCACCCGATAGGGAGATCGCGATCCATGCATATATTGGCATCCATACGGATCTCATCATAAAAATCCTGGAGAGCAATACGATGACTGAACAAACCGTACTCATCGTGCTTAATTGAGGAGTTTAAACTCCAATGGATTTTGCCATCATAAAAAGGGGTGCCACACGAGGACTTCCCAGGAGGTCACCCATCCAAGTACTACTCTAGCCCAAGCACGCTTAACTGCATAGTTTGGACTCGCACGGATTTCGACCGCGAAAAAGGGGTGCAACACGAGGACTTCCTAGGAGGTCACCCATCCAAGTACTACTCTTGCCCAAGCACGCTTAACTGCATAGTTTGGACTCGCACGGATTTTGGCGGGGAAAAAGGGGTGCAACACGAGGACTTCCCAGGAGGTCACCCATCCTAGTACTACTCTCGCCCAAGCACGCTTAACTGCGGAGTTCTGATGGGATCCGGTGCATTAGTGCTGGTATGATCGCACCCGATAGGGAGATCCCGATCAATGCATATATTGGCATCCATACGGATCTCATCATAAAAATCCTGGAGAGCAATACGATGACTGAACAAACCTTACTCATCGTGCTTAATTGAGGAGTTTAAACTCCAATGGATTTTGCCATCATAAAAAGGGGTGCCACACGAGGACTTCCCAGGAGGTCACCCATCCTAGTACTACTCTCGCCCAAGCACGCTTAACTGCATAGTTTGGACTCGCACGGATTTCGACCGCGAAAAAGGGGTGCAACACGAGGACTTCCCAGGAGGTCACCCATCCAAGTACTACTCTCGCCCAAGCACGCTTAACTGCATAGTTTGGACTCGCACGGATTTCGGCGGGGAAAAAGGGGTGCAACACGAGGACTTCCCAGGAGGTCACCCATCCTAGTACTACTCTCGCCCAAGCACGCTTAACTGCGGAGTTCTGATGGGATCCGGTGCATTAGTGCTGGTATGATCGCACCCGATAGGGAGATCCCGATCAATGCATATATTGGCATCCATACGGATCTCATCATAAAAATCCTGGAGAGCAATACGATGACTGAACAAACCGTACTCATCGTGCTTAATTGAGGAGTTTAAACTCCAATGGATTTTGCCATCATAAAAAGGGGTGCAACACGAGGACTTCCCAGGAGGTCACCCATCCAAGTACTACTCTCGCCCAAGCACGCTTAACTGCATAGTTTGGACTCGCACGGATTTCGACCGCGAAAAAGGGGTGCAACACGAGGACTTCCCAGGAGGTCACCCATCCAAGTACTACTCTCGCCCAAGCACGCTTAACTGCATAGTTTGGACTCGCACGGATTTCGGCGGGGAAAAAGGGGTGCAACACGAGGACTTCCCAGGAGGTCACCCATCCTAGTACTACTCTCGCCCAAGCACGCTTAACTGCGGAGTTCTGATGGGATCCGGTGCATTAGTGCTGGTATGATCGCACCCGATAGGGAGATCGCGATCAATGCATATATTGGCATCCATACGGATCTCATCATAAAAATCCTGGAGAGCAATACGATGACTGAACAAACCGTACTCATCGTGCTTAATTGAGGAGTTTAAACTCCAATGGATTTTGCCATCATAAAAAGGGGTGCAACACGAGGACTTCCCAGGAGGTCACCCATCCAAGTACTACTCTCGCCCAAGCACGCTTAACTGCATAGTTTGGACTCGCACGGATTTCGGCGGGGAAAAAGGGGTGCAACACGAGGACTTCCCAGGAGGTCACCCATCCTAGTACTACTCTCGCCCAAGCACGCTTAACTGCGGAGTTCTGATGGGATCCGGTGCATTAGTGCTGGTATGACCGCACCCGATAGGGAGATCGCGATCCATGCATATATTGGCATCCATACGGATCTCATCATAAAAATCCTGGAGAGCAATACGATGACTGAACAAACCGTACTCATCGTGCTTAATTGAGGAGTTTAAACTCCAATGGATTTTGCCATCATAAAAAGGGGTGCCACACGAGGACTTCCCAGGAGGTCACCCATCCAAGTACTACTCTAGCCCAAGCACGCTTAACTGCATAGTTTGGACTCGCACGGATTTCGACCGCGAAAAAGGGGTGCAACACGAGGACTTCCTAGGAGGTCACCCATCCAAGTACTACTCTTGCCCAAGCACGCTTAACTGCATAGTTTGGACTCGCACGGATTTTGGCGGGGAAAAAGGGGTGCAACACGAGGACTTCCCAGGAGGTCACCCATCCTAGTACTACTCTCGCCCAAGCACGCTTAACTGCGGAGTTCTGATGGGATCCGGTGCATTAGTGCTGGTATGATCGCACCCGATAGGGAGATCCCGATCAATGCATATATTGGCATCCATACGGATCTCATCATAAAAATCCTGGAGAGCAATACGATGACTGAACAAACCGTACTCATCGTGCTTAATTGAGGAGTTTAAACTCCAATGGATTTTGCCATCATAAAAAGGGGTGCAACACGAGGACTTCCCAGGAGGTCACCCATCCAAGTACTACTCTCGCCCAAGCACGCTTAACTGCATAGTTTGGACTCGCACGGATTTCGGCGGGGAAAAAGGGGTTCAACACGAGGACTTCCCAGGAGGTCACCCATCCTAGTACTACTCTCGCCCAAGCACGCTTAACTGCGGAGTTCTGATGGGATCCGGTGCATTAGTGCTGGTATGACCGCACCCGATAGGGAGATCGCGATCCATGCATATATTGGCATCCATACGGATCTCATCATAAAAATCCTGGAGAGCAATACGATGACTGAACAAACCGTACTCATCGTGCTTAATTGAGGAGTTTAAACTCCAATGGATTTTGCCATCATAAAAAGGGGTGCCACACGAGGACTTCCCAGGAGGTCACCCATCCAAGTACTACTCTAGCCCAAGCACGCTTAACTGCATAGTTTGGACTCGCACGGATTTCGACCGCGAAAAAGGGGTGCAACACGAGGACTTCCTAGGAGGTCACCCATCCAAGTACTACTCTTGCCCAAGCACGCTTAACTGCATAGTTTGGACTCGCACGGATTTTGGCGGGGAAAAAGGGGTGCAACACGAGGACTTCCCAGGAGGTCACCCATCCTAGTACTACTCTCGCCCAAGCACGCTTAACTGCGGAGTTCTGATGGGATCCGGTGCATTAGTGCTGGTATGATCGCACCCGATAGGGAGATCCCGATCAATGCATATATTGGCATCCATACGGATCTCATCATAAAAATCCTGGAGAGCAATACGATGACTGAACAAACCTTACTCATCGTGCTTAATTGAGGAGTTTAAACTCCAATGGATTTTGCCATCATAAAAAGGGGTGCCACACGAGGACTTCCCAGGAGGTCACCCATCCTAGTACTACTCTCGCCCAAGCACGCTTAACTGCATAGTTTGGACTCGCACGGATTTCGACCGCGAAAAAGGGGTGCAACACGAGGACTTCCCAGGAGGTCACCCATCCAAGTACTACTCTCGCCCAAGCACGCTTAACTGCATAGTTTGGACTCGCACGGATTTCGGCGGGGAAAAAGGGGTGCAACACGAGGACTTCCCAGGAGGTCACCCATCCTAGTACTACTCTCGCCCAAGCACGCTTAACTGCGGAGTTCTGATGGGATCCGGTGCATTAGTGCTGGTATGATCGCACCCGATAGGGAGATCCCGATCAATGCATATATTGGCATCCATACGGATCTCATCATAAAAATCCTGGAGAGCAATACGATGACTGAACAAACCGTACTCATCGTGCTTAATTGAGGAGTTTAAACTCCAATGGATTTTGCCATCATAAAAAGGGGTGCAACACGAGGACTTCCCAGGAGGTCACCCATCCAAGTACTACTCTCGCCCAAGCACGCTTAACTGCATAGTTTGGACTCGCACGGATTTCGACCGCGAAAAAGGGGTGCAACACGAGGACTTCCCAGGAGGTCACCCATCCAAGTACTACTCTCGCCCAAGCACGCTTAACTGCATAGTTTGGACTCGCACGGATTTCGGCGGGGAAAAAGGGGTGCAACACGAGGACTTCCCAGGAGGTCACCCATCCTAGTACTACTCTCGCCCAAGCACGCTTAACTGCGGAGTTCTGATGGGATCCGGTGCATTAGTGCTGGTATGATCGCACCCGATAGGGAGATCGCGATCAATGCATATATTGGCATCCATACGGATCTCATCATAAAAATCCTGGAGAGCAATACGATGACTGAACAAACCGTACTCATCGTGCTTAATTGAGGAGTTTAAACTCCAATGGATTTTGCCATCATAAAAAGGGGTGCAACACGAGGACTTCCCAGGAGGTCACCCATCCAAGTACTACTCTCGCCCAAGCACGCTTAACTGCATAGTTTGGACTCGCACGGATTTCGGCGGGGAAAAAGGGGTGCAACACGAGGACTTCCCAGGAGGTCACCCATCCTAGTACTACTCTCGCCCAAGCACGCTTAACTGCGGAGTTCTGATGGGATCCGGTGCATTAGTGCTGGTATGACCGCACCCGATAGGGAGATCGCGATCCATGCATATATTGGCATCCATACGGATCTCATCATAAAAATCCTGGAGAGCAATACGATGACTGAACAAACCGTACTCATCGTGCTTAATTGAGGAGTTTAAACTCCAATGGATTTTGCCATCATAAAAAGGGGTGCCACACGAGGACTTCCCAGGAGGTCACCCATCCAAGTACTACTCTAGCCCAAGCACGCTTAACTGCATAGTTTGGACTCGCACGGATTTCGACCGCGAAAAAGGGGTGCAACACGAGGACTTCCTAGGAGGTCACCCATCCAAGTACTACTCTTGCCCAAGCACGCTTAACTGCATAGTTTGGACTCGCACGGATTTTGGCGGGGAAAAAGGGGTGCAACACGAGGACTTCCCAGGAGGTCACCCATCCTAGTACTACTCTCGCCCAAGCACGCTTAACTGCGGAGTTCTGATGGGATCCGGTGCATTAGTGCTGGTATGATCGCACCCGATAGGGAGATCCCGATCAATGCATATATTGGCATCCATACGGATCTCATCATAAAAATCCTGGAAAGCAATACGATGACTGAACAAACCGTACTCATCGTGCTTAATTGAGGAGTTTAAACTCCAATGGATTTTGCCATCATAAAAAGGGGTGCCACACGAGGACTTCCCAGGAGGTCACCCATCCAAGTACTACTCTCGCCCAAGCACGCTTAACTGCATAGTTTGGACTCGCACGGATTTCGACCGCGAAAAAGGGGTGCAACACGAGGACTTCCCAGGAGGTCACCCATCCAAGTACTACTCTCGCCCAAGCACGCTTAACTGCATAGTTTGGACTCGCACGGATTTCGGCGGGGAAAAAGGGGTGCAACACGAGGACTTCCCAGGAGGTCACCCATCCTAGTACTACTCTCGCCCAAGCACGCTTAACTGCGGAGTTCTGATGGGATCCGGTGCATTAGTGCTGGTATGATCGCACCCGATAGGGAGATCCCGATCAATGCATATATTGGCATCCATACGGATCTCATCATAAAAATCCTGGAGAGCAATACGATGACTGAACAAACCGTACTCATCGTGCTTAATTGAGGAGTTTAAACTCCAATGGATTTTGCCATCATAAAAAGGGGTGCAACACGAGGACTTCCCAGGAGGTCACCCATCCAAGTACTACTCTCGCCCAAGCACGCTTAACTGCATAGTTTGGACTCGCACGGATTTCGACCGCGAAAAAGGGGTGCAACACGAGGACTTCCCAGGAGGTCACCCATCCAAGTACTACTCTCGCCCAAGCACGCTTAACTGCATAGTTTGGACTCGCACGGATTTCGACCGCGAAAAAGGGGTGCAACACGAGGACTTCCCAGGAGGTCACCCATCCAAGTACTACTCTCGCCCAAGCACGCTTAACTGCATAGTTTGGACTCGCACGGATTTCGGCGGGGAAAAAGGGGTGCAACACGAGGACTTCCCAGGAGGTCACCCATCCTAGTACTACTCTCGCCCAAGCACGCTTAACTGCGGAGTTCTGATGGGATCCGGTGCATTAGTGCTGGTATGATCGCACCCGATAGGGAGATCGCGATCAATGCATATATTGGCATCCATACGGATCTCATCATAAAAATCCTGGAGAGCAATACGATGACTGAACAAACCGTACTCATCGTGCTTAATTGAGGAGTTTAAACTCCAATGGATTTTGCCATCATAAAAAGGGGTGCAACACGAGGACTTCCCAGGAGGTCACCCATCCAAGTACTACTCTCGCCCAAGCACGCTTAACTGCATAGTTTGGACTCGCACGGATTTCGGCGGGGAAAAAGGGGTGCAACACGAGGACTTCCCAGGAGGTCACCCATCCTAGTACTACTCTCGCCCAAGCACGCTTAACTGCGGAGTTCTGATGGGATCCGGTGCATTAGTGCTGGTATGACCGCACCCGATAGGGAGATCGCGATCCATGCATATATTGGCATCCATACGGATCTCATCATAAAAATCCTGGAGAGCAATACGATGACTGAACAAACCGTACTCATCGTGCTTAATTGAGGAGTTTAAACTCCAATGGATTTTGCCATCATAAAAAGGGGTGCCACACGAGGACTTCCCAGGAGGTCACCCATCCAAGTACTACTCTAGCCCAAGCACGCTTAACTGCATAGTTTGGACTCGCACGGATTTCGACCGCGAAAAAGGGGTGCAACACGAGGACTTCCTAGGAGGTCACCCATCCAAGTACTACTCTTGCCCAAGCACGCTTAACTGCATAGTTTGGACTCGCACGGATTTTGGCGGGGAAAAAGGGGTGCAACACGAGGACTTCCCAGGAGGTCACCCATCCTAGTACTACTCTCGCCCAAGCACGCTTAACTGCGGAGTTCTGATGGGATCCGGTGCATTAGTGCTGGTATGATCGCACCCGATAGGGAGATCCCGATCAATGCATATATTGGCATCCATACGGATCTCATCATAAAAATCCTGGAGAGCAATACGATGACTGAACAAACCTTACTCATCGTGCTTAATTGAGGAGTTTAAACTCCAATGGATTTTGCCATCATAAAAAGGGGTGCCACACGAGGACTTCCCAGGAGGTCACCCATCCTAGTACTACTCTCGCCCAAGCACGCTTAACTGCATAGTTTGGACTCGCACGGATTTCGACCGCGAAAAAGGGGTGCAACACGAGGACTTCCCAGGAGGTCACCCATCCAAGTACTACTCTCGCCCAAGCACGCTTAACTGCATAGTTTGGACTCGCACGGATTTCGGCGGGGAAAAAGGGGTGCAACACGAGGACTTCCCAGGAGGTCACCCATCCTAGTACTACTCTCGCCCAAGCACGCTTAACTGCGGAGTTCTGATGGGATCCGGTGCATTAGTGCTGGTATGATCGCACCCGATAGGGAGATCCCGATCAATGCATATATTGGCATCCATACGGATCTCATCATAAAAATCCTGGAGATCAATACGATGACTGAACAAACCGTACTCATCGTGCTTAATTGAGGAGTTTAAACTCCAATGGATTTTGCCATCATAAAAAGGGGTGCAACACGAGGACTTCCCAGGAGGTCACCCATCCAAGTACTACTCTCGCCCAAGCACGCTTAACTGCATAGTTTGGACTCGCACGGATTTCGACCGCGAAAAAGGGGTGCAACACGAGGACTTCCCAGGAGGTCACCCATCCAAGTACTACTCTCGCCCAAGCACGCTTAACTGCATAGTTTGGACTCGCACGGATTTCGACCGCGAAAAAGGGGTGCAACACGAGGACTTCCCAGGAGGTCACCCATCCAAGTACTACTCTCGCCCAAGCACGCTTAACTGCATAGTTTGGACTCGCACGGATTTCGGCGGGGAAAAAGGGGTGCAACACGAGGACTTCCCAGGAGGTCACCCATCCTAGTACTACTCTCGCCCAAGCACGCTTAACTGCGGAGTTCTGATGGGATCCGGTGCATTAGTGCTGGTATGATCGCACCCGATAGGGAGATCGCGATCAATGCATATATTGGCATCCATACGGATCTCATCATAAAAATCCTGGAGAGCAATACGATGACTGAACAAACCGTACTCATCGTGCTTAATTGAGGAGTTTAAACTCCAATGGATTTTGCCATCATAAAAAGGGGTGCAACACGAGGACTTCCCAGGAGGTCACCCATCCAAGTACTACTCTCGCCCAAGCACGCTTAACTGCATAGTTTGGACTCGCACGGATTTCGGCGGGGAAAAAGGGGTGCAACACGAGGACTTCCCAGGAGGTCACCCATCCTAGTACTACTCTCGCCCAAGCACGCTTAACTGCGGAGTTCTGATGGGATCCGGTGCATTAGTGCTGGTATGACCGCACCCGATAGGGAGATCGCGATCCATGCATATATTGGCATCCATACGGATCTCATCATAAAAATCCTGGAGAGCAATACGATGACTGAACAAACCGTACTCATCGTGCTTAATTGAGGAGTTTAAACTCCAATGGATTTTGCCATCATAAAAAGGGGTGCCACACGAGGACTTCCCAGGAGGTCACCCATCCAAGTACTACTCTAGCCCAAGCACGCTTAACTGCATAGTTTGGACTCGCACGGATTTCGACCGCGAAAAAGGGGTGCAACACGAGGACTTCCTAGGAGGTCACCCATCCAAGTACTACTCTTGCCCAAGCACGCTTAACTGCATAGTTTGGACTCGCACGGATTTTGGCGGGGAAAAAGGGGTGCAACACGAGGACTTCCCAGGAGGTCACCCATCCTAGTACTACTCTCGCCCAAGCACGCTTAACTGCGGAGTTCTGATGGGATCCGGTGCATTAGTGCTGGTATGATCGCACCCGATAGGGAGATCCCGATCAATGCATATATTGGCATCCATACGGATCTCATCATAAAAATCCTGGAGAGCAATACGATGACTGAACAAACCGTACTCATCGTGCTTAATTGAGGAGTTTAAACTCCAATGGATTTTGCCATCATAAAAAGGGGTGCAACACGAGGACTTCCCAGGAGGTCACCCATCCAAGTACTACTCTCGCCCAAGCACGCTTAACTGCATAGTTTGGACTCGCACGGATTTCGGCGGGGAAAAAGGGGTTCAACACGAGGACTTCCCAGGAGGTCACCCATCCTAGTACTACTCTCGCCCAAGCACGCTTAACTGCGGAGTTCTGATGGGATCCGGTGCATTAGTGCTGGTATGACCGCACCCGATAGGGAGATCGCGATCCATGCATATATTGGCATCCATACGGATCTCATCATAAAAATCCTGGAGAGCAATACGATGACTGAACAAACCGTACTCATCGTGCTTAATTGAGGAGTTTAAACTCCAATGGATTTTGCCATCATAAAAAGGGGTGCCACACGAGGACTTCCCAGGAGGTCACCCATCCAAGTACTACTCTAGCCCAAGCACGCTTAACTGCATAGTTTGGACTCGCACGGATTTCGACCGCGAAAAAGGGGTGCAACACGAGGACTTCCTAGGAGGTCACCCATCCAAGTACTACTCTTGCCCAAGCACGCTTAACTGCATAGTTTGGACTCGCACGGATTTTGGCGGGGAAAAAGGGGTGCAACACGAGGACTTCCCAGGAGGTCACCCATCCTAGTACTACTCTCGCCCAAGCACGCTTAACTGCGGAGTTCTGATGGGATCCGGTGCATTAGTGCTGGTATGATCGCACCCGATAGGGAGATCCCGATCAATGCATATATTGGCATCCATACGGATCTCATCATAAAAATCCTGGAGAGCAATACGATGACTGAACAAACCTTACTCATCGTGCTTAATTGAGGAGTTTAAACTCCAATGGATTTTGCCATCATAAAAAGGGGTGCCACACGAGGACTTCCCAGGAGGTCACCCATCCTAGTACTACTCTCGCCCAAGCACGCTTAACTGCATAGTTTGGACTCGCACGGATTTCGACCGCGAAAAAGGGGTGCAACACGAGGACTTCCCAGGAGGTCACCCATCCAAGTACTACTCTCGCCCAAGCACGCTTAACTGCATAGTTTGGACTCGCACGGATTTCGGCGGGGAAAAAGGGGTGCAACACGAGGACTTCCCAGGAGGTCACCCATCCTAGTACTACTCTCGCCCAAGCACGCTTAACTGCGGAGTTCTGATGGGATCCGGTGCATTAGTGCTGGTATGATCGCACCCGATAGGGAGATCCCGATCAATGCATATATTGGCATCCATACGGATCTCATCATAAAAATCCTGGAGAGCAATACGATGACTGAACAAACCGTACTCATCGTGCTTAATTGAGGAGTTTAAACTCCAATGGATTTTGCCATCATAAAAAGGGGTGCAACACGAGGACTTCCCAGGAGGTCACCCATCCAAGTACTACTCTCGCCCAAGCACGCTTAACTGCATAGTTTGGACTCGCACGGATTTCGACCGCGAAAAAGGGGTGCAACACGAGGACTTCCCAGGAGGTCACCCATCCAAGTACTACTCTCGCCCAAGCACGCTTAACTGCATAGTTTGGACTCGCACGGATTTCGGCGGGGAAAAAGGGGTGCAACACGAGGACTTCCCAGGAGGTCACCCATCCTAGTACTACTCTCGCCCAAGCACGCTTAACTGCGGAGTTCTGATGGGATCCGGTGCATTAGTGCTGGTATGATCGCACCCGATAGGGAGATCGCGATCAATGCATATATTGGCATCCATACGGATCTCATCATAAAAATCCTGGAGAGCAATACGATGACTGAACAAACCGTACTCATCGTGCTTAATTGAGGAGTTTAAACTCCAATGGATTTTGCCATCATAAAAAGGGGTGCAACACGAGGACTTCCCAGGAGGTCACCCATCCAAGTACTACTCTCGCCCAAGCACGCTTAACTGCATAGTTTGGACTCGCACGGATTTCGGCGGGGAAAAAGGGGTGCAACACGAGGACTTCCCAGGAGGTCACCCATCCTAGTACTACTCTCGCCCAAGCACGCTTAACTGCGGAGTTCTGATGGGATCCGGTGCATTAGTGCTGGTATGACCGCACCCGATAGGGAGATCGCGATCCATGCATATATTGGCATCCATACGGATCTCATCATAAAAATCCTGGAGAGCAATACGATGACTGAACAAACCGTACTCATCGTGCTTAATTGAGGAGTTTAAACTCCAATGGATTTTGCCATCATAAAAAGGGGTGCCACACGAGGACTTCCCAGGAGGTCACCCATCCAAGTACTACTCTAGCCCAAGCACGCTTAACTGCATAGTTTGGACTCGCACGGATTTCGACCGCGAAAAAGGGGTGCAACACGAGGACTTCCTAGGAGGTCACCCATCCAAGTACTACTCTTGCCCAAGCACGCTTAACTGCATAGTTTGGACTCGCACGGATTTTGGCGGGGAAAAAGGGGTGCAACACGAGGACTTCCCAGGAGGTCACCCATCCTAGTACTACTCTCGCCCAAGCACGCTTAACTGCGGAGTTCTGATGGGATCCGGTGCATTAGTGCTGGTATGATCGCACCCGATAGGGAGATCCCGATCAATGCATATATTGGCATCCATACGGATCTCATCATAAAAATCCTGGAAAGCAATACGATGACTGAACAAACCGTACTCATCGTGCTTAATTGAGGAGTTTAAACTCCAATGGATTTTGCCATCATAAAAAGGGGTGCCACACGAGGACTTCCCAGGAGGTCACCCATCCAAGTACTACTCTCGCCCAAGCACGCTTAACTGCATAGTTTGGACTCGCACGGATTTCGACCGCGAAAAAGGGGTGCAACACGAGGACTTCCCAGGAGGTCACCCATCCAAGTACTACTCTCGCCCAAGCACGCTTAACTGCATAGTTTGGACTCGCACGGATTTCGGCGGGGAAAAAGGGGTGCAACACGAGGACTTCCCAGGAGGTCACCCATCCTAGTACTACTCTCGCCCAAGCACGCTTAACTGCGGAGTTCTGATGGGATCCGGTGCATTAGTGCTGGTATGATCGCACCCGATAGGGAGATCCCGATCAATGCATATATTGGCATCCATACGGATCTCATCATAAAAATCCTGGAGAGCAATACGATGACTGAACAAACCGTACTCATCGTGCTTAATTGAGGAGTTTAAACTCCAATGGATTTTGCCATCATAAAAAGGGGTGCAACACGAGGACTTCCCAGGAGGTCACCCATCCAAGTACTACTCTCGCCCAAGCACGCTTAACTGCATAGTTTGGACTCGCACGGATTTCGACCGCGAAAAAGGGGTGCAACACGAGGACTTCCCAGGAGGTCACCCATCCAAGTACTACTCTCGCCCAAGCACGCTTAACTGCATAGTTTGGACTCGCACGGATTTCGACCGCGAAAAAGGGGTGCAACACGAGGACTTCCCAGGAGGTCACCCATCCAAGTACTACTCTCGCCCAAGCACGCTTAACTGCATAGTTTGGACTCGCACGGATTTCGGCGGGGAAAAAGGGGTGCAACACGAGGACTTCCCAGGAGGTCACCCATCCTAGTACTACTCTCGCCCAAGCACGCTTAACTGCGGAGTTCTGATGGGATCCGGTGCATTAGTGCTGGTATGATCGCACCCGATAGGGAGATCGCGATCAATGCATATATTGGCATCCATACGGATCTCATCATAAAAATCCTGGAGAGCAATACGATGACTGAACAAACCGTACTCATCGTGCTTAATTGAGGAGTTTAAACTCCAATGGATTTTGCCATCATAAAAAGGGGTGCAACACGAGGACTTCCCAGGAGGTCACCCATCCAAGTACTACTCTCGCCCAAGCACGCTTAACTGCATAGTTTGGACTCGCACGGATTTCGGCGGGGAAAAAGGGGTGCAACACGAGGACTTCCCAGGAGGTCACCCATCCTAGTACTACTCTCGCCCAAGCACGCTTAACTGCGGAGTTCTGATGGGATCCGGTGCATTAGTGCTGGTATGACCGCACCCGATAGGGAGATCGCGATCCATGCATATATTGGCATCCATACGGATCTCATCATAAAAATCCTGGAGAGCAATACGATGACTGAACAAACCGTACTCATCGTGCTTAATTGAGGAGTTTAAACTCCAATGGATTTTGCCATCATAAAAAGGGGTGCCACACGAGGACTTCCCAGGAGGTCACCCATCCAAGTACTACTCTAGCCCAAGCACGCTTAACTGCATAGTTTGGACTCGCACGGATTTCGACCGCGAAAAAGGGGTGCAACACGAGGACTTCCTAGGAGGTCACCCATCCAAGTACTACTCTTGCCCAAGCACGCTTAACTGCATAGTTTGGACTCGCACGGATTTTGGCGGGGAAAAAGGGGTGCAACACGAGGACTTCCCAGGAGGTCACCCATCCTAGTACTACTCTCGCCCAAGCACGCTTAACTGCGGAGTTCTGATGGGATCCGGTGCATTAGTGCTGGTATGATCGCACCCGATAGGGAGATCCCGATCAATGCATATATTGGCATCCATACGGATCTCATCATAAAAATCCTGGAGAGCAATACGATGACTGAACAAACCTTACTCATCGTGCTTAATTGAGGAGTTTAAACTCCAATGGATTTTGCCATCATAAAAAGGGGTGCCACACGAGGACTTCCCAGGAGGTCACCCATCCTAGTACTACTCTCGCCCAAGCACGCTTAACTGCATAGTTTGGACTCGCACGGATTTCGACCGCGAAAAAGGGGTGCAACACGAGGACTTCCCAGGAGGTCACCCATCCAAGTACTACTCTCGCCCAAGCACGCTTAACTGCATAGTTTGGACTCGCACGGATTTCGGCGGGGAAAAAGGGGTGCAACACGAGGACTTCCCAGGAGGTCACCCATCCTAGTACTACTCTCGCCCAAGCACGCTTAACTGCGGAGTTCTGATGGGATCCGGTGCATTAGTGCTGGTATGATCGCACCCGATAGGGAGATCCCGATCAATGCATATATTGGCATCCATACGGATCTCATCATAAAAATCCTGGAGATCAATACGATGACTGAACAAACCGTACTCATCGTGCTTAATTGAGGAGTTTAAACTCCAATGGATTTTGCCATCATAAAAAGGGGTGCAACACGAGGACTTCCCAGGAGGTCACCCATCCAAGTACTACTCTCGCCCAAGCACGCTTAACTGCATAGTTTGGACTCGCACGGATTTCGACCGCGAAAAAGGGGTGCAACACGAGGACTTCCCAGGAGGTCACCCATCCAAGTACTACTCTCGCCCAAGCACGCTTAACTGCATAGTTTGGACTCGCACGGATTTCGACCGCGAAAAAGGGGTGCAACACGAGGACTTCCCAGGAGGTCACCCATCCAAGTACTACTCTCGCCCAAGCACGCTTAACTGCATAGTTTGGACTCGCACGGATTTCGGCGGGGAAAAAGGGGTGCAACACGAGGACTTCCCAGGAGGTCACCCATCCTAGTACTACTCTCGCCCAAGCACGCTTAACTGCGGAGTTCTGATGGGATCCGGTGCATTAGTGCTGGTATGATCGCACCCGATAGGGAGATCGCGATCAATGCATATATTGGCATCCATACGGATCTCATCATAAAAATCCTGGAGAGCAATACGATGACTGAACAAACCGTACTCATCGTGCTTAATTGAGGAGTTTAAACTCCAATGGATTTTGCCATCATAAAAAGGGGTGCAACACGAGGACTTCCCAGGAGGTCACCCATCCAAGTACTACTCTCGCCCAAGCACGCTTAACTGCATAGTTTGGACTCGCACGGATTTCGGCGGGGAAAAAGGGGTGCAACACGAGGACTTCCCAGGAGGTCACCCATCCTAGTACTACTCTCGCCCAAGCACGCTTAACTGCGGAGTTCTGATGGGATCCGGTGCATTAGTGCTGGTATGACCGCACCCGATAGGGAGATCGCGATCCATGCATATATTGGCATCCATACGGATCTCATCATAAAAATCCTGGAGAGCAATACGATGACTGAACAAACCGTACTCATCGTGCTTAATTGAGGAGTTTAAACTCCAATGGATTTTGCCATCATAAAAAGGGGTGCCACACGAGGACTTCCCAGGAGGTCACCCATCCAAGTACTACTCTAGCCCAAGCACGCTTAACTGCATAGTTTGGACTCGCACGGATTTCGACCGCGAAAAAGGGGTGCAACACGAGGACTTCCTAGGAGGTCACCCATCCAAGTACTACTCTTGCCCAAGAACGCTTAACTGCATAGTTTGGACTCGCACGGATTTTGGCGGGGAAAAAGGGGTGCAACACGAGGACTTCCCAGGAGGTCACCCATCCTAGTACTACTCTCGCCCAAGCACGCTTAACTGCGGAGTTCTGATGGGATCCGGTGCATTAGTGCTGGTATGATCGCACCCGATAGGGAGATCGCGATCAATGCATATATTGGCATCCATACGGATCTCATCATAAAAATCCTGGAGAGCAATACGATGACTGAACAAACCGTACTCATCGTGCTTAATTGAGGAGTTTAAACTCCAATGGATTTTGCCATCATAAAAAGGGGTGCAACACGAGGACTTCCCAGGAGGTCACCCATCCAAGTACTACTCTCGCCCAAGCACGCTTAACTGCATAGTTTGGACTCGCACGGATTTCGGCGGGGAAAAAGGGGTTCAACACGAGGACTTCCCAGGAGGTCACCCATCCTAGTACTACTCTCGCCCAAGCACGCTTAACTGCGGAGTTCTGATGGGATCCGGTGCATTAGTGCTGGTATGACCGCACCCGATAGGGAGATCGCGATCCATGCATATATTGGCATCCATACGGATCTCATCATAAAAATCCTGGAGAGCAATACGATGACTGAACAAACCGTACTCATCGTGCTTAATTGAGGAGTTTAAACTCCAATGGATTTTGCCATCATAAAAAGGGGTGCCACACGAGGACTTCCCAGGAGGTCACCCATCCAAGTACTACTCTAGCCCAAGCACGCTTAACTGCATAGTTTGGACTCGCACGGATTTCGACCGCGAAAAAGGGGTGCAACACGAGGACTTCCTAGGAGGTCACCCATCCAAGTACTACTCTTGCCCAAGCACGCTTAACTGCATAGTTTGGACTCGCACGGATTTTGGCGGGGAAAAAGGGGTGCAACACGAGGACTTCCCAGGAGGTCACCCATCCTAGTACTACTCTCGCCCAAGCACGCTTAACTGCGGAGTTCTGATGGGATCCGGTGCATTAGTGCTGGTATGATCGCACCCGATAGGGAGATCCCGATCAATGCATATATTGGCATCCATACGGATCTCATCATAAAAATCCTGGAGAGCAATACGATGACTGAACAAACCTTACTCATCGTGCTTAATTGAGGAGTTTAAACTCCAATGGATTTTGCCATCATAAAAAGGGGTGCCACACGAGGACTTCCCAGGAGGTCACCCATCCTAGTACTACTCTCGCCCAAGCACGCTTAACTGCATAGTTTGGACTCGCACGGATTTCGACCGCGAAAAAGGGGTGCAACACGAGGACTTCCCAGGAGGTCACCCATCCAAGTACTACTCTCGCCCAAGCACGCTTAACTGCATAGTTTGGACTCGCACGGATTTCGGCGGGGAAAAAGGGGTGCAACACGAGGACTTCCCAGGAGGTCACCCATCCTAGTACTACTCTCGCCCAAGCACGCTTAACTGCGGAGTTCTGATGGGATCCGGTGCATTAGTGCTGGTATGATCGCACCCGATAGGGAGATCCCGATCAATGCATATATTGGCATCCATACGGATCTCATCATAAAAATCCTGGAGAGCAATACGATGACTGAACAAACCGTACTCATCGTGCTTAATTGAGGAGTTTAAACTCCAATGGATTTTGCCATCATAAAAAGGGGTGCAACACGAGGACTTCCCAGGAGGTCACCCATCCAAGTACTACTCTCGCCCAAGCACGCTTAACTGCATAGTTTGGACTCGCACGGATTTCGACCGCGAAAAAGGGGTGCAACACGAGGACTTCCCAGGAGGTCACCCATCCAAGTACTACTCTCGCCCAAGCACGCTTAACTGCATAGTTTGGACTCGCACGGATTTCGGCGGGGAAAAAGGGGTGCAACACGAGGACTTCCCAGGAGGTCACCCATCCTAGTACTACTCTCGCCCAAGCACGCTTAACTGCGGAGTTCTGATGGGATCCGGTGCATTAGTGCTGGTATGATCGCACCCGATAGGGAGATCGCGATCAATGCATATATTGGCATCCATACGGATCTCATCATAAAAATCCTGGAGAGCAATACGATGACTGAACAAACCGTACTCATCGTGCTTAATTGAGGAGTTTAAACTCCAATGGATTTTGCCATCATAAAAAGGGGTGCAACACGAGGACTTCCCAGGAGGTCACCCATCCAAGTACTACTCTCGCCCAAGCACGCTTAACTGCATAGTTTGGACTCGCACGGATTTCGGCGGGGAAAAAGGGGTGCAACACGAGGACTTCCCAGGAGGTCACCCATCCTAGTACTACTCTCGCCCAAGCACGCTTAACTGCGGAGTTCTGATGGGATCCGGTGCATTAGTGCTGGTATGACCGCACCCGATAGGGAGATCGCGATCCATGCATATATTGGCATCCATACGGATCTCATCATAAAAATCCTGGAGAGCAATACGATGACTGAACAAACCGTACTCATCGTGCTTAATTGAGGAGTTTAAACTCCAATGGATTTTGCCATCATAAAAAGGGGTGCCACACGAGGACTTCCCAGGAGGTCACCCATCCAAGTACTACTCTAGCCCAAGCACGCTTAACTGCATAGTTTGGACTCGCACGGATTTCGACCGCGAAAAAGGGGTGCAACACGAGGACTTCCTAGGAGGTCACCCATCCAAGTACTACTCTTGCCCAAGCACGCTTAACTGCATAGTTTGGACTCGCACGGATTTTGGCGGGGAAAAAGGGGTGCAACACGAGGACTTCCCAGGAGGTCACCCATCCTAGTACTACTCTCGCCCAAGCACGCTTAACTGCGGAGTTCTGATGGGATCCGGTGCATTAGTGCTGGTATGATCGCACCCGATAGGGAGATCCCGATCAATGCATATATTGGCATCCATACGGATCTCATCATAAAAATCCTGGAGAGCAATACGATGACTGAACAAACCGTACTCATCGTGCTTAATTGAGGAGTTTAAACTCCAATGGATTTTGCCATCATAAAAAGGGGTGCAACACGAGGACTTCCCAGGAGGTCACCCATCCAAGTACTACTCTCGCCCAAGCACGCTTAACTGCATAGTTTGGACTCGCACGGATTTCGGCGGGGAAAAAGGGGTTCAACACGAGGACTTCCCAGGAGGTCACCCATCCTAGTACTACTCTCGCCCAAGCACGCTTAACTGCGGAGTTCTGATGGGATCCGGTGCATTAGTGCTGGTATGACCGCACCCGATAGGGAGATCGCGATCCATGCATATATTGGCATCCATACGGATCTCATCATAAAAATCCTGGAGAGCAATACGATGACTGAACAAACCGTACTCATCGTGCTTAATTGAGGAGTTTAAACTCCAATGGATTTTGCCATCATAAAAAGGGGTGCCACACGAGGACTTCCCAGGAGGTCACCCATCCAAGTACTACTCTAGCCCAAGCACGCTTAACTGCATAGTTTGGACTCGCACGGATTTCGACCGCGAAAAAGGGGTGCAACACGAGGACTTCCTAGGAGGTCACCCATCCAAGTACTACTCTTGCCCAAGCACGCTTAACTGCATAGTTTGGACTCGCACGGATTTTGGCGGGGAAAAAGGGGTGCAACACGAGGACTTCCCAGGAGGTCACCCATCCTAGTACTACTCTCGCCCAAGCACGCTTAACTGCGGAGTTCTGATGGGATCCGGTGCATTAGTGCTGGTATGATCGCACCCGATAGGGAGATCCCGATCAATGCATATATTGGCATCCATACGGATCTCATCATAAAAATCCTGGAGAGCAATACGATGACTGAACAAACCTTACTCATCGTGCTTAATTGAGGAGTTTAAACTCCAATGGATTTTGCCATCATAAAAAGGGGTGCCACACGAGGACTTCCCAGGAGGTCACCCATCCTAGTACTACTCTCGCCCAAGCACGCTTAACTGCATAGTTTGGACTCGCACGGATTTCGACCGCGAAAAAGGGGTGCAACACGAGGACTTCCCAGGAGGTCACCCATCCAAGTACTACTCTCGCCCAAGCACGCTTAACTGCATAGTTTGGACTCGCACGGATTTCGGCGGGGAAAAAGGGGTGCAACACGAGGACTTCCCAGGAGGTCACCCATCCTAGTACTACTCTCGCCCAAGCACGCTTAACTGCGGAGTTCTGATGGGATCCGGTGCATTAGTGCTGGTATGATCGCACCCGATAGGGAGATCCCGATCAATGCATATATTGGCATCCATACGGATCTCATCATAAAAATCCTGGAGAGCAATACGATGACTGAACAAACCGTACTCATCGTGCTTAATTGAGGAGTTTAAACTCCAATGGATTTTGCCATCATAAAAAGGGGTGCAACACGAGGACTTCCCAGGAGGTCACCCATCCAAGTACTACTCTCGCCCAAGCACGCTTAACTGCATAGTTTGGACTCGCACGGATTTCGACCGCGAAAAAGGGGTGCAACACGAGGACTTCCCAGGAGGTCACCCATCCAAGTACTACTCTCGCCCAAGCACGCTTAACTGCATAGTTTGGACTCGCACGGATTTCGGCGGGGAAAAAGGGGTGCAACACGAGGACTTCCCAGGAGGTCACCCATCCTAGTACTACTCTCGCCCAAGCACGCTTAACTGCGGAGTTCTGATGGGATCCGGTGCATTAGTGCTGGTATGATCGCACCCGATAGGGAGATCGCGATCAATGCATATATTGGCATCCATACGGATCTCATCATAAAAATCCTGGAGAGCAATACGATGACTGAACAAACCGTACTCATCGTGCTTAATTGAGGAGTTTAAACTCCAATGGATTTTGCCATCATAAAAAGGGGTGCAACACGAGGACTTCCCAGGAGGTCACCCATCCAAGTACTACTCTCGCCCAAGCACGCTTAACTGCATAGTTTGGACTCGCACGGATTTCGGCGGGGAAAAAGGGGTGCAACACGAGGACTTCCCAGGAGGTCACCCATCCTAGTACTACTCTCGCCCAAGCACGCTTAACTGCGGAGTTCTGATGGGATCCGGTGCATTAGTGCTGGTATGACCGCACCCGATAGGGAGATCGCGATCCATGCATATATTGGCATCCATACGGATCTCATCATAAAAATCCTGGAGAGCAATACGATGACTGAACAAACCGTACTCATCGTGCTTAATTGAGGAGTTTAAACTCCAATGGATTTTGCCATCATAAAAAGGGGTGCCACACGAGGACTTCCCAGGAGGTCACCCATCCAAGTACTACTCTAGCCCAAGCACGCTTAACTGCATAGTTTGGACTCGCACGGATTTCGACCGCGAAAAAGGGGTGCAACACGAGGACTTCCTAGGAGGTCACCCATCCAAGTACTACTCTTGCCCAAGCACGCTTAACTGCATAGTTTGGACTCGCACGGATTTTGGCGGGGAAAAAGGGGTGCAACACGAGGACTTCCCAGGAGGTCACCCATCCTAGTACTACTCTCGCCCAAGCACGCTTAACTGCGGAGTTCTGATGGGATCCGGTGCATTAGTGCTGGTATGATCGCACCCGATAGGGAGATCCCGATCAATGCATATATTGGCATCCATACGGATCTCATCATAAAAATCCTGGAAAGCAATACGATGACTGAACAAACCGTACTCATCGTGCTTAATTGAGGAGTTTAAACTCCAATGGATTTTGCCATCATAAAAAGGGGTGCCACACGAGGACTTCCCAGGAGGTCACCCATCCAAGTACTACTCTCGCCCAAGCACGCTTAACTGCATAGTTTGGACTCGCACGGATTTCGACCGCGAAAAAGGGGTGCAACACGAGGACTTCCCAGGAGGTCACCCATCCAAGTACTACTCTCGCCCAAGCACGCTTAACTGCATAGTTTGGACTCGCACGGATTTCGGCGGGGAAAAAGGGGTGCAACACGAGGACTTCCCAGGAGGTCACCCATCCTAGTACTACTCTCGCCCAAGCACGCTTAACTGCGGAGTTCTGATGGGATCCGGTGCATTAGTGCTGGTATGATCGCACCCGATAGGGAGATCCCGATCAATGCATATATTGGCATCCATACGGATCTCATCATAAAAATCCTGGAGAGCAATACGATGACTGAACAAACCGTACTCATCGTGCTTAATTGAGGAGTTTAAACTCCAATGGATTTTGCCATCATAAAAAGGGGTGCAACACGAGGACTTCCCAGGAGGTCACCCATCCAAGTACTACTCTCGCCCAAGCACGCTTAACTGCATAGTTTGGACTCGCACGGATTTCGACCGCGAAAAAGGGGTGCAACACGAGGACTTCCCAGGAGGTCACCCATCCAAGTACTACTCTCGCCCAAGCACGCTTAACTGCATAGTTTGGACTCGCACGGATTTCGACCGCGAAAAAGGGGTGCAACACGAGGACTTCCCAGGAGGTCACCCATCCAAGTACTACTCTCGCCCAAGCACGCTTAACTGCATAGTTTGGACTCGCACGGATTTCGGCGGGGAAAAAGGGGTGCAACACGAGGACTTCCCAGGAGGTCACCCATCCTAGTACTACTCTCGCCCAAGCACGCTTAACTGCGGAGTTCTGATGGGATCCGGTGCATTAGTGCTGGTATGATCGCACCCGATAGGGAGATCGCGATCAATGCATATATTGGCATCCATACGGATCTCATCATAAAAATCCTGGAGAGCAATACGATGACTGAACAAACCGTACTCATCGTGCTTAATTGAGGAGTTTAAACTCCAATGGATTTTGCCATCATAAAAAGGGGTGCAACACGAGGACTTCCCAGGAGGTCACCCATCCAAGTACTACTCTCGCCCAAGCACGCTTAACTGCATAGTTTGGACTCGCACGGATTTCGGCGGGGAAAAAGGGGTGCAACACGAGGACTTCCCAGGAGGTCACCCATCCTAGTACTACTCTCGCCCAAGCACGCTTAACTGCGGAGTTCTGATGGGATCCGGTGCATTAGTGCTGGTATGACCGCACCCGATAGGGAGATCGCGATCCATGCATATATTGGCATCCATACGGATCTCATCATAAAAATCCTGGAGAGCAATACGATGACTGAACAAACCGTACTCATCGTGCTTAATTGAGGAGTTTAAACTCCAATGGATTTTGCCATCATAAAAAGGGGTGCCACACGAGGACTTCCCAGGAGGTCACCCATCCAAGTACTACTCTAGCCCAAGCACGCTTAACTGCATAGTTTGGACTCGCACGGATTTCGACCGCGAAAAAGGGGTGCAACACGAGGACTTCCTAGGAGGTCACCCATCCAAGTACTACTCTTGCCCAAGCACGCTTAACTGCATAGTTTGGACTCGCACGGATTTTGGCGGGGAAAAAGGGGTGCAACACGAGGACTTCCCAGGAGGTCACCCATCCTAGTACTACTCTCGCCCAAGCACGCTTAACTGCGGAGTTCTGATGGGATCCGGTGCATTAGTGCTGGTATGATCGCACCCGATAGGGAGATCCCGATCAATGCATATATTGGCATCCATACGGATCTCATCATAAAAATCCTGGAGAGCAATACGATGACTGAACAAACCTTACTCATCGTGCTTAATTGAGGAGTTTAAACTCCAATGGATTTTGCCATCATAAAAAGGGGTGCCACACGAGGACTTCCCAGGAGGTCACCCATCCTAGTACTACTCTCGCCCAAGCACGCTTAACTGCATAGTTTGGACTCGCACGGATTTCGACCGCGAAAAAGGGGTGCAACACGAGGACTTCCCAGGAGGTCACCCATCCAAGTACTACTCTCGCCCAAGCACGCTTAACTGCATAGTTTGGACTCGCACGGATTTCGGCGGGGAAAAAGGGGTGCAACACGAGGACTTCCCAGGAGGTCACCCATCCTAGTACTACTCTCGCCCAAGCACGCTTAACTGCGGAGTTCTGATGGGATCCGGTGCATTAGTGCTGGTATGATCGCACCCGATAGGGAGATCCCGATCAATGCATATATTGGCATCCATACGGATCTCATCATAAAAATCCTGGAGATCAATACGATGACTGAACAAACCGTACTCATCGTGCTTAATTGAGGAGTTTAAACTCCAATGGATTTTGCCATCATAAAAAGGGGTGCAACACGAGGACTTCCCAGGAGGTCACCCATCCAAGTACTACTCTCGCCCAAGCACGCTTAACTGCATAGTTTGGACTCGCACGGATTTCGACCGCGAAAAAGGGGTGCAACACGAGGACTTCCCAGGAGGTCACCCATCCAAGTACTACTCTCGCCCAAGCACGCTTAACTGCATAGTTTGGACTCGCACGGATTTCGACCGCGAAAAAGGGGTGCAACACGAGGACTTCCCAGGAGGTCACCCATCCAAGTACTACTCTCGCCCAAGCACGCTTAACTGCATAGTTTGGACTCGCACGGATTTCGGCGGGGAAAAAGGGGTGCAACACGAGGACTTCCCAGGAGGTCACCCATCCTAGTACTACTCTCGCCCAAGCACGCTTAACTGCGGAGTTCTGATGGGATCCGGTGCATTAGTGCTGGTATGATCGCACCCGATAGGGAGATCGCGATCAATGCATATATTGGCATCCATACGGATCTCATCATAAAAATCCTGGAGAGCAATACGATGACTGAACAAACCGTACTCATCGTGCTTAATTGAGGAGTTTAAACTCCAATGGATTTTGCCATCATAAAAAGGGGTGCAACACGAGGACTTCCCAGGAGGTCACCCATCCAAGTACTACTCTCGCCCAAGCACGCTTAACTGCATAGTTTGGACTCGCACGGATTTCGGCGGGGAAAAAGGGGTGCAACACGAGGACTTCCCAGGAGGTCACCCATCCTAGTACTACTCTCGCCCAAGCACGCTTAACTGCGGAGTTCTGATGGGATCCGGTGCATTAGTGCTGGTATGACCGCACCCGATAGGGAGATCGCGATCCATGCATATATTGGCATCCATACGGATCTCATCATAAAAATCCTGGAGAGCAATACGATGACTGAACAAACCGTACTCATCGTGCTTAATTGAGGAGTTTAAACTCCAATGGATTTTGCCATCATAAAAAGGGGTGCCACACGAGGACTTCCCAGGAGGTCACCCATCCAAGTACTACTCTAGCCCAAGCACGCTTAACTGCATAGTTTGGACTCGCACGGATTTCGACCGCGAAAAAGGGGTGCAACACGAGGACTTCCTAGGAGGTCACCCATCCAAGTACTACTCTTGCCCAAGCACGCTTAACTGCATAGTTTGGACTCGCACGGATTTTGGCGGGGAAAAAGGGGTGCAACACGAGGACTTCCCAGGAGGTCACCCATCCTAGTACTACTCTCGCCCAAGCACGCTTAACTGCGGAGTTCTGATGGGATCCGGTGCATTAGTGCTGGTATGATCGCACCCGATAGGGAGATCCCGATCAATGCATATATTGGCATCCATACGGATCTCATCATAAAAATCCTGGAGAGCAATACGATGACTGAACAAACCTTACTCATCGTGCTTAATTGAGGAGTTTAAACTCCAATGGATTTTGCCATCATAAAAAGGGGTGCCACACGAGGACTTCCCAGGAGGTCACCCATCCTAGTACTACTCTCGCCCAAGCACGCTTAACTGCATAGTTTGGACTCGCACGGATTTCGACCGCGAAAAAGGGGTGCAACACGAGGACTTCCCAGGAGGTCACCCATCCAAGTACTACTCTCGCCCAAGCACGCTTAACTGCATAGTTTGGACTCGCACGGATTTCGGCGGGGAAAAAGGGGTGCAACACGAGGACTTCCCAGGAGGTCACCCATCCTAGTACTACTCTCGCCCAAGCACGCTTAACTGCGGAGTTCTGATGGGATCCGGTGCATTAGTGCTGGTATGATCGCACCCGATAGGGAGATCCCGATCAATGCATATATTGGCATCCATACGGATCTCATCATAAAAATCCTGGAGAGCAATACGATGACTGAACAAACCGTACTCATCGTGCTTAATTGAGGAGTTTAAACTCCAATGGATTTTGCCATCATAAAAAGGGGTGCAACACGAGGACTTCCCAGGAGGTCACCCATCCAAGTACTACTCTCGCCCAAGCACGCTTAACTGCATAGTTTGGACTCGCACGGATTTCGACCGCGAAAAAGGGGTGCAACACGAGGACTTCCCAGGAGGTCACCCATCCAAGTACTACTCTCGCCCAAGCACGCTTAACTGCATAGTTTGGACTCGCACGGATTTCGGCGGGGAAAAAGGGGTGCAACACGAGGACTTCCCAGGAGGTCACCCATCCTAGTACTACTCTCGCCCAAGCACGCTTAACTGCGGAGTTCTGATGGGATCCGGTGCATTAGTGCTGGTATGATCGCACCCGATAGGGAGATCGCGATCAATGCATATATTGGCATCCATACGGATCTCATCATAAAAATCCTGGAGAGCAATACGATGACTGAACAAACCGTACTCATCGTGCTTAATTGAGGAGTTTAAACTCCAATGGATTTTGCCATCATAAAAAGGGGTGCAACACGAGGACTTCCCAGGAGGTCACCCATCCAAGTACTACTCTCGCCCAAGCACGCTTAACTGCATAGTTTGGACTCGCACGGATTTCGGCGGGGAAAAAGGGGTGCAACACGAGGACTTCCCAGGAGGTCACCCATCCTAGTACTACTCTCGCCCAAGCACGCTTAACTGCGGAGTTCTGATGGGATCCGGTGCATTAGTGCTGGTATGACCGCACCCGATAGGGAGATCGCGATCCATGCATATATTGGCATCCATACGGATCTCATCATAAAAATCCTGGAGAGCAATACGATGACTGAACAAACCGTACTCATCGTGCTTAATTGAGGAGTTTAAACTCCAATGGATTTTGCCATCATAAAAAGGGGTGCCACACGAGGACTTCCCAGGAGGTCACCCATCCAAGTACTACTCTAGCCCAAGCACGCTTAACTGCATAGTTTGGACTCGCACGGATTTCGACCGCGAAAAAGGGGTGCAACACGAGGACTTCCTAGGAGGTCACCCATCCAAGTACTACTCTTGCCCAAGCACGCTTAACTGCATAGTTTGGACTCGCACGGATTTTGGCGGGGAAAAAGGGGTGCAACACGAGGACTTCCCAGGAGGTCACCCATCCTAGTACTACTCTCGCCCAAGCACGCTTAACTGCGGAGTTCTGATGGGATCCGGTGCATTAGTGCTGGTATGATCGCACCCGATAGGGAGATCGCGATCAATGCATATATTGGCATCCATACGGATCTCATCATAAAAATCCTGGAGAGCAATACGATGACTGAACAAACCGTACTCATCGTGCTTAATTGAGGAGTTTAAACTCCAATGGATTTTGCCATCATAAAAAGGGGTGCAACACGAGGACTTCCCAGGAGGTCACCCATCCAAGTACTACTCTCGCCCAAGCACGCTTAACTGCATAGTTTGGACTCGCACGGATTTCGGCGGGGAAAAAGGGGTTCAACACGAGGACTTCCCAGGAGGTCACCCATCCTAGTACTACTCTCGCCCAAGCACGCTTAACTGCGGAGTTCTGATGGGATCCGGTGCATTAGTGCTGGTATGACCGCACCCGATAGGGAGATCGCGATCCATGCATATATTGGCATCCATACGGATCTCATCATAAAAATCCTGGAGAGCAATACGATGACTGAACAAACCGTACTCATCGTGCTTAATTGAGGAGTTTAAACTCCAATGGATTTTGCCATCATAAAAAGGGGTGCCACACGAGGACTTCCCAGGAGGTCACCCATCCAAGTACTACTCTAGCCCAAGCACGCTTAACTGCATAGTTTGGACTCGCACGGATTTCGACCGCGAAAAAGGGGTGCAACACGAGGACTTCCTAGGAGGTCACCCATCCAAGTACTACTCTTGCCCAAGCACGCTTAACTGCATAGTTTGGACTCGCACGGATTTTGGCGGGGAAAAAGGGGTGCAACACGAGGACTTCCCAGGAGGTCACCCATCCTAGTACTACTCTCGCCCAAGCACGCTTAACTGCGGAGTTCTGATGGGATCCGGTGCATTAGTGCTGGTATGATCGCACCCGATAGGGAGATCCCGATCAATGCATATATTGGCATCCATACGGATCTCATCATAAAAATCCTGGAGAGCAATACGATGACTGAACAAACCTTACTCATCGTGCTTAATTGAGGAGTTTAAACTCCAATGGATTTTGCCATCATAAAAAGGGGTGCCACACGAGGACTTCCCAGGAGGTCACCCATCCTAGTACTACTCTCGCCCAAGCACGCTTAACTGCATAGTTTGGACTCGCACGGATTTCGACCGCGAAAAAGGGGTGCAACACGAGGACTTCCCAGGAGGTCACCCATCCAAGTACTACTCTCGCCCAAGCACGCTTAACTGCATAGTTTGGACTCGCACGGATTTCGGCGGGGAAAAAGGGGTGCAACACGAGGACTTCCCAGGAGGTCACCCATCCTAGTACTACTCTCGCCCAAGCACGCTTAACTGCGGAGTTCTGATGGGATCCGGTGCATTAGTGCTGGTATGATCGCACCCGATAGGGAGATCCCGATCAATGCATATATTGGCATCCATACGGATCTCATCATAAAAATCCTGGAGAGCAATACGATGACTGAACAAACCGTACTCATCGTGCTTAATTGAGGAGTTTAAACTCCAATGGATTTTGCCATCATAAAAAGGGGTGCAACACGAGGACTTCCCAGGAGGTCACCCATCCAAGTACTACTCTCGCCCAAGCACGCTTAACTGCATAGTTTGGACTCGCACGGATTTCGACCGCGAAAAAGGGGTGCAACACGAGGACTTCCCAGGAGGTCACCCATCCAAGTACTACTCTCGCCCAAGCACGCTTAACTGCATAGTTTGGACTCGCACGGATTTCGGCGGGGAAAAAGGGGTGCAACACGAGGACTTCCCAGGAGGTCACCCATCCTAGTACTACTCTCGCCCAAGCACGCTTAACTGCGGAGTTCTGATGGGATCCGGTGCATTAGTGCTGGTATGATCGCACCCGATAGGGAGATCGCGATCAATGCATATATTGGCATCCATACGGATCTCATCATAAAAATCCTGGAGAGCAATACGATGACTGAACAAACCGTACTCATCGTGCTTAATTGAGGAGTTTAAACTCCAATGGATTTTGCCATCATAAAAAGGGGTGCAACACGAGGACTTCCCAGGAGGTCACCCATCCAAGTACTACTCTCGCCCAAGCACGCTTAACTGCATAGTTTGGACTCGCACGGATTTCGGCGGGGAAAAAGGGGTGCAACACGAGGACTTCCCAGGAGGTCACCCATCCTAGTACTACTCTCGCCCAAGCACGCTTAACTGCGGAGTTCTGATGGGATCCGGTGCATTAGTGCTGGTATGACCGCACCCGATAGGGAGATCGCGATCCATGCATATATTGGCATCCATACGGATCTCATCATAAAAATCCTGGAGAGCAATACGATGACTGAACAAACCGTACTCATCGTGCTTAATTGAGGAGTTTAAACTCCAATGGATTTTGCCATCATAAAAAGGGGTGCCACACGAGGACTTCCCAGGAGGTCACCCATCCAAGTACTACTCTAGCCCAAGCACGCTTAACTGCATAGTTTGGACTCGCACGGATTTCGACCGCGAAAAAGGGGTGCAACACGAGGACTTCCTAGGAGGTCACCCATCCAAGTACTACTCTTGCCCAAGCACGCTTAACTGCATAGTTTGGACTCGCACGGATTTTGGCGGGGAAAAAGGGGTGCAACACGAGGACTTCCCAGGAGGTCACCCATCCTAGTACTACTCTCGCCCAAGCACGCTTAACTGCGGAGTTCTGATGGGATCCGGTGCATTAGTGCTGGTATGATCGCACCCGATAGGGAGATCCCGATCAATGCATATATTGGCATCCATACGGATCTCATCATAAAAATCCTGGAGAGCAATACGATGACTGAACAAACCGTACTCATCGTGCTTAATTGAGGAGTTTAAACTCCAATGGATTTTGCCATCATAAAAAGGGGTGCAACACGAGGACTTCCCAGGAGGTCACCCATCCAAGTACTACTCTCGCCCAAGCACGCTTAACTGCATAGTTTGGACTCGCACGGATTTCGGCGGGGAAAAAGGGGTTCAACACGAGGACTTCCCAGGAGGTCACCCATCCTAGTACTACTCTCGCCCAAGCACGCTTAACTGCGGAGTTCTGATGGGATCCGGTGCATTAGTGCTGGTATGACCGCACCCGATAGGGAGATCGCGATCCATGCATATATTGGCATCCATACGGATCTCATCATAAAAATCCTGGAGAGCAATACGATGACTGAACAAACCGTACTCATCGTGCTTAATTGAGGAGTTTAAACTCCAATGGATTTTGCCATCATAAAAAGGGGTGCCACACGAGGACTTCCCAGGAGGTCACCCATCCAAGTACTACTCTAGCCCAAGCACGCTTAACTGCATAGTTTGGACTCGCACGGATTTCGACCGCGAAAAAGGGGTGCAACACGAGGACTTCCTAGGAGGTCACCCATCCAAGTACTACTCTTGCCCAAGCACGCTTAACTGCATAGTTTGGACTCGCACGGATTTTGGCGGGGAAAAAGGGGTGCAACACGAGGACTTCCCAGGAGGTCACCCATCCTAGTACTACTCTCGCCCAAGCACGCTTAACTGCGGAGTTCTGATGGGATCCGGTGCATTAGTGCTGGTATGATCGCACCCGATAGGGAGATCCCGATCAATGCATATATTGGCATCCATACGGATCTCATCATAAAAATCCTGGAGAGCAATACGATGACTGAACAAACCTTACTCATCGTGCTTAATTGAGGAGTTTAAACTCCAATGGATTTTGCCATCATAAAAAGGGGTGCCACACGAGGACTTCCCAGGAGGTCACCCATCCTAGTACTACTCTCGCCCAAGCACGCTTAACTGCATAGTTTGGACTCGCACGGATTTCGACCGCGAAAAAGGGGTGCAACACGAGGACTTCCCAGGAGGTCACCCATCCAAGTACTACTCTCGCCCAAGCACGCTTAACTGCATAGTTTGGACTCGCACGGATTTCGGCGGGGAAAAAGGGGTGCAACACGAGGACTTCCCAGGAGGTCACCCATCCTAGTACTACTCTCGCCCAAGCACGCTTAACTGCGGAGTTCTGATGGGATCCGGTGCATTAGTGCTGGTATGATCGCACCCGATAGGGAGATCCCGATCAATGCATATATTGGCATCCATACGGATCTCATCATAAAAATCCTGGAGAGCAATACGATGACTGAACAAACCGTACTCATCGTGCTTAATTGAGGAGTTTAAACTCCAATGGATTTTGCCATCATAAAAAGGGGTGCAACACGAGGACTTCCCAGGAGGTCACCCATCCAAGTACTACTCTCGCCCAAGCACGCTTAACTGCATAGTTTGGACTCGCACGGATTTCGACCGCGAAAAAGGGGTGCAACACGAGGACTTCCCAGGAGGTCACCCATCCAAGTACTACTCTCGCCCAAGCACGCTTAACTGCATAGTTTGGACTCGCACGGATTTCGGCGGGGAAAAAGGGGTGCAACACGAGGACTTCCCAGGAGGTCACCCATCCTAGTACTACTCTCGCCCAAGCACGCTTAACTGCGGAGTTCTGATGGGATCCGGTGCATTAGTGCTGGTATGATCGCACCCGATAGGGAGATCGCGATCAATGCATATATTGGCATCCATACGGATCTCATCATAAAAATCCTGGAGAGCAATACGATGACTGAACAAACCGTACTCATCGTGCTTAATTGAGGAGTTTAAACTCCAATGGATTTTGCCATCATAAAAAGGGGTGCAACACGAGGACTTCCCAGGAGGTCACCCATCCAAGTACTACTCTCGCCCAAGCACGCTTAACTGCATAGTTTGGACTCGCACGGATTTCGGCGGGGAAAAAGGGGTGCAACACGAGGACTTCCCAGGAGGTCACCCATCCTAGTACTACTCTCGCCCAAGCACGCTTAACTGCGGAGTTCTGATGGGATCCGGTGCATTAGTGCTGGTATGACCGCACCCGATAGGGAGATCGCGATCCATGCATATATTGGCATCCATACGGATCTCATCATAAAAATCCTGGAGAGCAATACGATGACTGAACAAACCGTACTCATCGTGCTTAATTGAGGAGTTTAAACTCCAATGGATTTTGCCATCATAAAAAGGGGTGCCACACGAGGACTTCCCAGGAGGTCACCCATCCTAGTACTACTCTCGCCCAAGCACGCTTAACTGCATAGTTTGGACTCGCACGGATTTCGACCGCGAAAAAGGGGTGCAACACGAGGACTTCCCAGGAGGTCACCCATCCAAGTACTACTCTCGCCCAAGCACGCTTAACTGCATAGTTTGGACTCGCACGGATTTCGGCGGGGAAAAAGGGGTGCAACACGAGGACTTCCCAGGAGGTCACCCATCCTAGTACTACTCTCGCCCAAGCACGCTTAACTGCGGAGTTCTGATGGGATCCGGTGCATTAGTGCTGGTATGATCGCACCCGATAGGGAGATCCCGATCAATGCATATATTGGCATCCATACGGATCTCATCATAAAAATCCTGGAGAGCAATACGATGACTGAACAAACCGTACTCATCGTGCTTAATTGAGGAGTTTAAACTCCAATGGATTTTGCCATCATAAAAAGGGGTGCAACACGAGGACTTCCCAGGAGGTCACCCATCCAAGTACTACTCTCGCCCAAGCACGCTTAACTGCATAGTTTGGACTCGCACGGATTTCGACCGCGAAAAAGGGGTGCAACACGAGGACTTCCCAGGAGGTCACCCATCCAAGTACTACTCTCGCCCAAGCACGCTTAACTGCATAGTTTGGACTCGCACGGATTTCGGCGGGGAAAAAGGGGTGCAACACGAGGACTTCCCAGGAGGTCACCCATCCTAGTACTACTCTCGCCCAAGCACGCTTAACTGCGGAGTTCTGATGGGATCCGGTGCATTAGTGCTGGTATGATCGCACCCGATAGGGAGATCGCGATCAATGCATATATTGGCATCCATACGGATCTCATCATAAAAATCCTGGAGAGCAATACGATGACTGAACAAACCGTACTCATCGTGCTTAATTGAGGAGTTTAAACTCCAATGGATTTTGCCATCATAAAAAGGGGTGCAACACGAGGACTTCCCAGGAGGTCACCCATCCAAGTACTACTCTCGCCCAAGCACGCTTAACTGCATAGTTTGGACTCGCACGGATTTCGGCGGGGAAAAAGGGGTGCAACACGAGGACTTCCCAGGAGGTCACCCATCCTAGTACTACTCTCGCCCAAGCACGCTTAACTGCGGAGTTCTGATGGGATCCGGTGCATTAGTGCTGGTATGACCGCACCCGATAGGGAGATCGCGATCCATGCATATATTGGCATCCATACGGATCTCATCATAAAAATCCTGGAGAGCAATACGATGACTGAACAAACCGTACTCATCGTGCTTAATTGAGGAGTTTAAACTCCAATGGATTTTGCCATCATAAAAAGGGGTGCCACACGAGGACTTCCCAGGAGGTCACCCATCCAAGTACTACTCTAGCCCAAGCACGCTTAACTGCATAGTTTGGACTCGCACGGATTTCGACCGCGAAAAAGGGGTGCAACACGAGGACTTCCTAGGAGGTCACCCATCCAAGTACTACTCTTGCCCAAGCACGCTTAACTGCATAGTTTGGACTCGCACGGATTTTGGCGGGGAAAAAGGGGTGCAACACGAGGACTTCCCAGGAGGTCACCCATCCTAGTACTACTCTCGCCCAAGCACGCTTAACTGCGGAGTTCTGATGGGATCCGGTGCATTAGTGCTGGTATGATCGCACCCGATAGGGAGATCCCGATCAATGCATATATTGGCATCCATACGGATCTCATCATAAAAATCCTGGAGAGCAATACGATGACTGAACAAACCGTACTCATCGTGCTTAATTGAGGAGTTTAAACTCCAATGGATTTTGCCATCATAAAAAGGGGTGCAACACGAGGACTTCCCAGGAGGTCACCCATCCAAGTACTACTCTCGCCCAAGCACG